>JBBBDQ010000701.1:0-407500 GCA_037127315.1 Ascarosepion bandense | reverse complement strand
TTTAACTAATTCATTCTTAGCTATTTCAAGAGTCAGGATGTCGATATTAATAATTTTGTCGTAACCACGTCTTGTTTACTCTTTTCCTGTTGTATATAAACTTATTTATAAATGGTGTGTGTGTATGTGTGTGTGTCTATTTTGCCGTATGTAGTATTTTCCAATGGTTCATTAGGCTGTGGTCCTCACTTTCATTATAAATAACTTCTCGTTCTGTTTCTTTAAGTCATACACAGTGGTTGTTACGACACAATATTCCTCAGTGATACCGGAACACTGCAATCAAGCCGTAAACTTGATTGCATCAACATTTAGTTACTGATCATCATCTTTCGACTGACCATGATCATCAATATCATCCTTAACTCTCAGCTTTTAACTGGAACATTTTAGGCGTTTAGGAGCTACTTTTTGATATCTAAACTATGATAAATGGAACTTTCTCTGTGTGTGTGTATGTGTGTGTGTGTCTGTGTCAGTGTGTGTGTGTGTGTGTGTACCCGTTACCTATAGACTCCGAAACGGCTGAACCGATATTCTTGAAAATTTACACAGTTGTACTATAAACGTCTGCGAGTGTTCTTAGCTAGGTTGTGTGTTGAGGTACCCCGGATAAATATCGAAAATCGATAATCGAAAAAATCGGGTTATAGAAGGAGTGGTTCAATTTTAAATAAATTTGATACACTCATAGACAAAGACATAAGAAACGATATTCAGAAGTTTCAAGGTTGCAGTTCTTACAATAGTGCAGAAAATCGATAATATATATATATAAGGCAAGATGTTTGTGTGTGTATCTGTTTATCTTCCTGTATGTCTGCATTTTTTTCAGCCCTATTATTTTAGTTTTTGCTTCGGGTTTGGCTATAAGTAGGTAAAATTGTAGTTCTTAGTCTCAGCCATGATACCATTTACCCAGAGGACTTATTTAGCCTTCAAAATTCAGTTTATGACGAAAAAAACTTATTTGATATCGATACCAGGAAATCAAAATTTGACTTACATCCATTCATTTTTCTTTCAGTCTACGGTTTGACTTTAACTGGAAACAATTATTGTTTTTTAGTCTTTCATGCCAACGTCCAAAGAGTCTGAGCTCCAGGACCATGGATTAGTTTTAAAGCTTTTGTTACACCCGAGCAATGCCGGGCTATACTGCTAGTAATACATATGGAAGGAGAAGGTCTTCTGACTATATCTAACATTATACAATGAAACTTTCAGATCAAAATTGCTTAATAACTACATTTCGCAATTTTTTTTCTTCCATCTGCTGCGTTCCTTCAAGATATGGCTGATCATGGCTCTTCATAACTTCCTATCCTTTGTGACCCTAAGCAATTTTCCCCTCTTAATAAGGCACCCACCACCCCAGTTCCGCCATCTATTCACACAAGCCATAAGGTAAGTGGTACGCAGCGTTCCCTTATGTCTCTTGCCTCTAGTTTGCTCTATGGGGTTTACATTGGCTAAATCCACCTTTCTCATTGTGTGTTCAAGAAGTTACAGCTATCTTTTCCTGGTTCTATTGCCATTTTCTTTAATACTTCCTCTTTTCTTACTCGCCCCGTCCATGAAATTCTCAGTATCCTTCTGTTGTACGACATTTCTGTTTTCTCGTCATCCGTAGAGAATTCGCTGCCATATAAGAGGATGAATATCCCATGTAGTAATTTAACACTCTTTTCTCTGTTCCTAAAATTTTTTTGTCTCTTTCTCAGCACTTTACGTAGCTTTTGAAATGCTTCAATGTGTCTTCGGATTTCGGTGTCACATTTACCGCCCGCAGTTGAAATTCTTCCCATATATTTAAACTTCTGTACTTGCTGGATATTGGTATCTCTAATTTGTAACTCACATCTTGTTTTTTTTTTTATCTTGCTGATAACCATTGTCAGGCCAGGGTGTGTCAGGCCAGGATGTTTTTTTCGCCTGAATCCATCTTGCACATATACAAATCAACCATCCGTCCGTGCATGTAATACTGCTGTCATATATGGTCAGGCGACCCCGCTATTAATCACAGTGTTCTTGACAGGCTCCAAAGGAGAATCAGTAATGTGATAGATACCGACTTGGTAGTTCGACTCCAGCCACTTTCCCACTGACGGGATGTGGCTTCCCTTTGTCTGTTCTACAAATATTTTCATGGCATCTGCTCCGACGAACTTAAGTCACTGGTGCCCCTGCCACAGGTGTTTACTTGTGCAACCAGACTGTCAACTGGGTCCCACCCATTCACAGTTAGCTCAACCAAATGCAGCCGACAATTCTACTCCAGCAGCTTCGTTTCTCGCACTTCCCACCTGTGAAACTCTCTTTCATATTCTTACTTTCCTGACGGCTACAATCTCCAGGAATTTAAATGCAATGTCACTACCCATCTCTTATCCACTTGACTCCAGTTCTTTCTACATCACCCTGTATATCTTTTCCTTTCTCTCTTCCTTTGCAACTGTCATCACACCTGTATTCCCATCCTTCTCTTGCTCCTTTTCTCTGACACCTTCTGTAACTGGTTCGTTTTTCTCTTTACTCTCCTTCTATCTCATCTTTCTCTCTTATGTAGCACCCCCTGCGTATCAGTGGCGTTAACGCCTTGCTTAGGGTGAAATGATTAAAAAAACATTGTAGACGTATATAATACAAAGAAAATGTCGGAAACAATGCCGCCTAATTATTTTTATGAAAACTACAACAAATACAGGGAGTACAATAACACTGTTGGATAGACCAAGTTTACAGCTGCAGGACACTATCTTTGACATATCGTCACTACTACTGTTTACGTATATATATATATATATATATATATATATTTATTTATTTATTTATTATAAATTATGTTATATTATAAAACATAATTGATAATAAATATTCACTGCTCTATACATCATATATCGAGCACTGTTTTAAATTAATGTTTTGGACGGAAAATTTTTTTCTTTTTTCTCTCCTCATTCTATACTCACTCGGATATATATATATATATACAAACAAAAGCCTGTACCAGTGGAGAGAAGCTTTTACAAACACATTATTGTTGACACTGCTAAATGCATTGAAAACGGCATAACTGTATTCACACGTGACACTGTTGTATGAAGTGATTGATGTTAAAATGTGTGCTGATTGGGTCATAAAGTGTTAATTCTCGTATGAGGTATAAACCGGAAGAGAGATAGAATGGAAGTCCTTTCAAATGGGGAGATACTAAAATCAAGCAGGTACAAAAATTCAAATACCCGGGAACTATTCTAACAAAGACAGAAAATGCGACATAGAGATCCGAAGGCCAATTAGCATGACGAATGACACATTCCAGAAGCTGAGTAGAGTATTAAGAGACAGGACAATTTCGCTAGAAACAAAGAAATGAATACTGGATTGCTTTGTGATGTCAGTTTTTCAATATGGCAGTGAATGCTGGACAATATCATCAAAGATGAAGGAAAAACTTGAAGCAATTGAAATGTGGTTCTACAAAAGGATGCTGCAGATATCATGGATCGAGCATGTGAGCAATGATGAGGTTTTGGAAATGATGGAAACAAAAAGGAAATTAATACTGAGCATCAGGAAGAGACAGCTGAAGTTCCTGGTGGCATGCAATGAGGAAGGAGGGCTTGGAGAACCTGATACTAAAAGGCCAGATAGAGGGAGAAAGAGACGGAGAAAGCAGCGGATAACGTATTTGAAGGGCCCGATCAGGTGGATGACAGTACGGGGGTTGTGTGGTGTAACAGGAGAAAGCATGCTAAGTGACACCAGGGATAGGAAGACATGAAAAGCCATGATCGTCTACGTCCTGAAAGGACAGGGCACATAGAAGAAGAAGAAGATTTCTTACGGGACGGTGCACCAAGAGTTTATTCTTTATCTTTCAAGAACCTGACATGCGGTGAAACAAACGGAAATAATATTGCCATTTAATAAAAATTAAAAAAAAATATCGTTGACATAAAAAGAGATAAGTATTTTTTATATTTTCGGTGGGTCAACTTAAAGTCCAGGGAATGAAATAAAATTTTATTTCTTCATTAAGGAATTGAGAGGACACGAATCATTGGCAGAGAAAGAGAGGTGACGAAAACGAACAGAAAATTTAAACAAAGGACAAACCCGAAGTCATTTTTCGTGACTCGATGTAATGAAAACAGACTCTATCGATGACTAGTAAGCGATCTGATAATTTTATCTCTTCCTCGCGGAATTAAGAAAATTAAATCTAATAACTGAAATAGAAACCCGCCCTTTCACATACGCGCTTTAAAGAATGAAATTCGTCATTTGTGCCTACCCTAGGAAGTGGGCTCAGGTTAAATGTAGAGAAGGAAGGAGTAAGAAGGAGAATTTATCACCGACGTATAGTGTAATTGTGCAAAGATGGAAGTAAAGCAAGTGGGAGTTGAAGGGAGGAGAGATCCCCGTGACTATTCCTAAGAAAGCTGGATAATTTTCCAAAATTGAAAAGTTGATGAACGAATGCAGAATTAAAGGAACAAAGAACAAATGTAGAGATAAATACTAGAATTGGGGAATCACCGAATACCCAGAACTGTTTCCAAAACACCAGTTTTGTGTTGGAATGCATACGAGCAGGCAGCTTTGAAACCTCAGAGACTTGTGCAGCGAACCCTCATATCAAGTGCCTTTGATTTTCACGTCGGCTGCCACCAAATCTCCTAACTCCAAAGAACTTGAACTAAGCTTCAGAATTTTTTGACAAGGTCAAGTGTCATTATAGAGATTGATGCGAGAAGGGTTCATTTTTGTTGTACCAAGAACTACGTAAATCAGTTAACCCAACTAATCTTTCGTTCTTATTTCCATTTGTGAAGATATTTCTTTCGTTTTTATAGCCTCTGACACAGCTCGATCTGACGCTTCGACCAACGATATTCGATCTTTCACTTCTCGGAGATAAAGGTTAGGTGTAGATCGAAGCGACCAACAACCAGCTTGACCAGCGACATTATTGACCAGCGCAGGATTCGCCGTGTGGTTAACACGTCGTCCTAAGACCCTGAGGACCGGACAAATAAGTGTCGTTACATCATCTGGTTTAAGCGGCGTTTAGCAGGGGTTATGTTATTTAGTTATCGTTAACCAGGTTTAGACGCAGGATGAAACTGGCGGGATTATATGCACATAATATTTGGTCTTCAACAAGAATTGACAGGTAAATATTTTTTTCTGCATGAAGGAATTGGATAAAACACCTCTGCTTGTGAGACACAAAACACCCCTGTCATTTGACCAAATTGATGCTCACCTACCGCGAGAGAATTATCGGTTATTGGCGGGAAGGTTTGATCTCTTCTTCCTTAGAACCAACATTTGTCGACGATGTCGTAGATCAATATAATAGCATAGTAAGCATTATTTTTTGAGAAACATCTATCTATCTATCTATCTATCTATCTATCTATCTATCTATCTATCTATCTATCTATCTATCTGTCTATCTATCTAAAAGTAGATTCTGAGGTCAATTGAGGCCTGAAGATTGTGTTCATTCATAAAAAGACTTTCGCCACTCATTGTTGACCTCAGTGCCGACTTTTATATTTACGTACGCTATATTTCTGATATTTTCACCTATAAATATAGCGTAGCTTGAAACTTTATTTACAGCATATATATATATATATATATATAAGGATAGGTAGTAAAATTATATAAGAAAGCAGCACGCTAATAGGTTTACGTTAGTGAACCAAATATACAAAGCTCGATATACCAATTATGACACCTTGTCTGATAAGGGTATATCTGACACATGCCTCACAGCCAAATGAATATGATATGGGACCATCTTTTGATAAAAGCTGCACTTAAACTTGCAGCTGAGGCCCTGTTTAAAAATACTTTCATGTTGAATAATCCAGTCCGCTCAGATGGTCTCCGATTTAAGGTGTTCACAAGTAACTACATATTCTACAAACTTAAACAAAAAGAAACTTTCGACTTCCGGTAGCCTACAAGTACTCCCACTCATGAACAGAGATGCACGGTGTGTCAACCTCCAGATGGCATGCCCAACTGGTTATGGTCAGGCAGCTAAAATTAAAATTAAGTTAATTCACCAAGACAAGACATACACACGTTAAGAACTAAAATCGAGATCAGAAGTCAGGAGAGCCATATTTGGTGTAGCATCTGATTAGTTATTGTTATTTTTATTATTGTTGTTATTGTTTAACGGTTTTATTCTTTAAATCTTTGAGGCTGAGGATACAGACGTAACTAATCAAACTATAGGTAAAGTAAATTTAAGGAGAGAATTTGAATAGAAAACCCAAGTGAAGAAAAAACTAATGGATCTGTAGTATGAAACTTGTCTATCTAATCTAAACTTATTTATAAATGGAACTTTGTTTGTGTGTGTGTGTGTGTGTCTGTGTGTGTGTGTCTGTTACCTATAGACTCCGAAACGGCTGAACTGATTTTCTTGAAAATTTACACAGTTGTACTATAAGCGTCTGCGAGTGTTCTTAGCTAGGTTTTGTGTCGAGGTACCCCCGATAAATATCGAAAATCGATAATCCATCCGTCCGTGCATGGAGTACTACTGCTATTTATGGTCAGGTGCCCCTGCCGTTCTCCTCAGTGTTCTTGACAAGCTCCAAAGGAGAGTCTGTAATGTGATAGGTACTGATCTGGCGACTTGACTGCAGCCACTTCCCCATTGTCGAAATGTGGCCTCCCTTTGTCTGTTCTATAAATACTTTGATGGCTTCTGCTCGGACGAGCTTAAGTCACTGATGCCTCCTCAACAGGTGTTTACTTGTGCAACCAGACTGGCAACTGGGTCCCACCCATTCACAGTCAGGTTAGCCAAATGCAGACGACAATTCTACTCCTGCAGCTTCTTCTCTCGCATTTCCCGTTTGTGGAACTCGCTCCCGTATTCTTGCTTTCCTGACGGCTACAACCTCCAGAAATTTAAATGCAAAGTCAATACTCATCTACTAACCACTGGACTTTAGCTCTTTCCCCACCCCTGTATA
Organism: Ascarosepion bandense; assembly: GCA_037127315.1. Taxonomy (NCBI): domain Eukaryota; kingdom Metazoa; phylum Mollusca; class Cephalopoda; order Sepiida; family Sepiidae; genus Ascarosepion; species Ascarosepion bandense. The sequence goes on along the minus strand of JBBBDQ010000701.1, from coordinate 400,484 downwards.
ACCTTCTCTTTCTCTCCACCTATGTATCTGTCATCGCACCTGCTTTCTCAGCTTTCTATTGTTCCTTTCTAACTAGTTTGTACTCCTCACTCTTTTCTAATTAATCTTTTTACATTTATGCAACCCCTGCACGCTCGGGGTGAAATGATTAAAAAAAAAAAAAAAAATCGAAAAAATCAGGTTATAGAACGAGTGGTCCGATTTTAATCAAATTTGATACACTCATAGACAAAGACATAAGAAATGAAATTCAGAAGTTTCCAGGTTGCAGTTCTTACAATAGTGCAGAAAATCGATAATATATATATATATATATATATATATATATATATATATATATATATATATGCTTGTGTGTGTGTCTGTTTATCTGCCTGTATGTCCTTTATACAAATCCACAATCTTTATCCGATTCTCACCAAACTTCACACAAACATTCTTTAGGCTGAGTCTGAGCTCCAGGACCATGGACTAGTCTTAAAGCTTTCATTACACCCGAGCAATGCCGGGCTATACTGCTAGTAAATATATAAACGTGTTTTGAAGAAAAAAAGCACTGGTCATTTCGATTTCATAATCTTTTATGTTAGTGGCTAGACGAAACGATTTAATCTTTTAGCTGCGTTTCTTCTGGTGTAACAAAACTTCGAAAAAATCTTACACAGATTAAACAGTAATTTCACATCGAGTTAAGCTAAAATAAAAGGTTTCATGTAAATTTTTTTGATTCTGTTATATAAAAAATGTGTGTGTGTGTGTATAGGTTTTATATAGGTGTTATATAGTTGTTTGGGTGTGGTTAGAACGTTAGTTTTCTCGCCCATGAGGCGCGGCTTTGAATATCAACATGTTTGATTTGAGAGGGAGGTGACATTTTGATGCTGACGTTTTTGGAAAGCAATCTCAGTGTATGGCACCTTTGTTACCTCAAGCCTTTTGGGTGAAATTAAATTGGGTAAACGGATATACCTATATGTATTGTACACACACCTACTATATATATAATCGCGAGTTTCGTTCTTTACAATATAGATATATGAAAAAAAAAATTTTAACAGTGTAGATATTATGTTTAGAATCAGACAGTATATATATTCATTTCTACCCGCCTGATTATTTACGATAAATTTTGTTACGAAAATGTGTCATTCGAAAATGTGTGTCATTTATCGTGTGTGTATATATATATATATATATATATGTGTGTGTGTGTGTGTGTGTGTGTGTGTGTGTGTGTGTGTGTGTGTGATAATATACACGCTAAACGTCTGCCTACTTCTACCGGGCGCCCGTAGCTCAGAGGTAAAATCACCGACTGACGCCAGTTCTGTCGAGTTTCAATCCTGGGTAAAAGGCAATCGGCTGTCCAACCGTACTGATGAACTGTGATACAGCGAAACGGATCTGTCTGCGGATGACTATACACACACACACACACACACACACACACACACACATATATATATATACATATGTATGTGTGTGTGTGTGTGTGTGCTTTCTATAGAAGTAATTAATTTTTTATTTGTTAATCCGACAGATTAATAAATATTCGAGAAATCTTATTAAAAAAAAATGCGCTTTCCGGCAGGATTCAAATATGTTTCCCCAGGGAAGAAAGAGCATATATTTATTTAATGAGATTACTTGTATATTCACGCCAATAGATGAAAATAAATAAATAAATAAATGCATAAATAAATAAATAGTGTTTAATAAATAAACTTTTCTCTGTCCGGGCGTTGGGGAATTTATTGATTATATAGATGTTTGTCTTTTGGAATTTTCTTTAGTTATTCAGAAATTCTTCTGTGTTAGGTTTTCTGGCAAGTTATCCGTTAGTCAAATCAGGATAAATTATTTTTCTATAATAGGCATGAAGCAAACACTATCCAGTTTGTTTGTCAAATCTATTAAGATGGTTTCTATTACTGCCCCTCTAATCCCCCCCCCCCCAAAAAAAAAAGAAAAAGAAGCAATGTATGTATTTAGAATTGTTTTTACTTTTAGCATTAGTATTATTATGTATTATTTATTTCTTATTTCTTTTTTCTTTTTTTTTAGACTAAAAACGAAAATACGGTTTCGACTTTTTCTTCAAGCACATGGTCAATCCTTTTTCTATTTGGCAAAACAAGGATTTCACACGTCATTTTGAATTTTCGTAAAAGTGAAGAAGAACGTTGATTTTAATTCTTAATTTCCTACGCGCCACAGGAAGAGGAAATTCTATCAATAAAACTGAATTATTTTCAGAAATTTGTTTCCTTTTTTCTCTTTTCTAGAAATGTGATGGATGTAAGTGGAAAATTGTGAAATATAGTTTAAATGATGCATTTCTCTACAGAATATTTATCATGTTTTGTATTAAATGAAAAATTCAAAGTTTTATGATCAGTAGAGGTCGGGGACTCTAAAATCAAGCAGGTACAAAAATTTAAATACCTGGGAAGCGTTGTAACAGAAGACGGAAAGTGTGTCACCGAGATCAGAAAGCGAATTGGCATGGTGAAGGAAGCATTCCAGAAGTTGAGTAAGGTATTAAGAAACAGGACAATTTCACTAGAAACAAGGAAGAGAGTACTGGATTGCTACGTGCTGACCGTCCTTCAATATGGCAGTGAATCCTGGACAATACCATCAAAGACGAAGGAAAAACGAAGCAACTGAAATGTGGTTCTACAGATGGTTGCTGCGAATATCATGGATCGAGCATGTGATCAATGATGAGGTTTTGGAAATGATGGAAACAAAAAGGAAATGAATACTGAGCATCAGGGAGAGACAGCTGAAGTTCCTGGGACATGCAATGAGGAAGGAGGGCTTGGAGAATCTGATACTAACAGGCCAGATAGAGAGAAAAAGAGACAGAAGAAAGCAACGGATAACATATTTGAAGAACTTAATCAGGTGGATGATGGAACGAGGGTTGCGTGGTGTAACAGCAGAAGGTGTACTAAGAGCCACCAGGGATAGGGAAACGTAGAAAGCCATGATCGCCTACGTCCTGAAGGGACAGGGCACACAGAAGAAGAAGAAGAATATAATGAATTCTCTGCCGTCTAACAGACGACGAAAATGTCTGATAGAAAGATAGCGAAAAGTTCACGCTCGAAAGTAATATATTTCTTTTGATAATCTTTTAACTTCGTTGAAAAAGTAAAATAGGTGCGGCTTTACCTATTGTTAATTGTTGAAGAATAGCTCTAATAGCATGATTAGAAGCATCTGTCGATAAACATATTTGCGGTAACTCAGTTTAGCATTATTTGAAGCTGCCAATGAACCTTTTTAGCTGTCATATGAAGATTTTTGATTGTTATATTTCAGAAAGCAAATGAGTGTTACCAGGGATTTTGTACAAGTGCCGGGAACATCGATCGGTCACCAATTTTCAATGTGTTCGAAAGTTGATACCCAGAATTTGATACTAGGGATGTAAATAATACTGATTTCTTACATACGAAAAATTCTCAAGGAATTCCAGTGGTTGTGGACGCGGCTTTTGAGTCGAAATATGCACATTAAAATTTAAGAGGCGCCGCGAAGAAAATTACGAAATAAGCCCCTGTCAACTCGTTGATAACAAAAAAGAAACCCTGTTAATAGTGGATTCTTGTCAAATAGACGAGTTTATTACTTTTTAAAATCATTTCCCCCCCAAGGAAGGCGAGACCGCCATTGTTCCGCAGTGAGTTACATTGTGAGAAATGACTGGTTTGTGGTGCAGTGGATATCGACTCGGAACGACAAATCGGGGAGCCGAGTTCGAATTTCAGTTGAATTCTTTGCATTAACTTACGCACAAATACCCTTGGGAAAGGTATTAATCCGCCTCTTCCCTCCAGTTATGGGTTAAATAATAGGACATATTGGGTTCTATAGCTTTGGTCTGCAACCAGTCTACCGCAAAAAGCAATGGCAACCTACTGCGGAATAATCTTCTGCCCAGTCAGTCTTGTCTCTAGAGACATGATCACCCAAAGCGTGTATCACGTATGGCACTTAACTGACTGACAGGTATTAGAAGGGAAAGAAATATCTTCAGACACAACCACGTGACCGGAGTTGCCAGTTGTATAGAGGTGTACAAAATGCCAATTTGGCACCAAGAGTAGTTGTAGCGGTATTTGAATAGTCAGCGGTGACCAATTTCGTTGCTAAAAAAGTGTGAAAAGAAAAGAAAAGAAAAGGAATTGTCTTTTCAAATTTTAAATAAGTTTATTATTGAGTATAAAAATAATCCTTGTTATTTAAGCTGAACGAAGTTAGTTATAAAGATCCTCGCAAACAATATTGATATGAAAAATGCTTTTTGTGAACATATAGAAATGAACTGTGTCACTATAGGGTGAAGTAGGTGTGAAATTATCACTGGAAAATACACGATTTACGTTATATTATGTGGGTGTGTAACCCGGAATTGGCAGTAGAAAAGTTAAGTATCAGTGTGAATACGCTTTATTTATGTGTCGCGTGGATATTTTTTTTTTTTTTAATCATTTCACCCCGAGCAAGGCAGAAACGCCACTGATGTGCAGGGGGTTACATAAATGTAAAAAGATTAATTAGAAAAGAGTGAGGAGTACAAGCTAGTTAGAAAGGAACAATAGAAAGCCGAGAAAGCAGGTGCAATGACAGATACATAGGCGGAGAGAAAGTGAAGATTATACAGGGGAGGGGAGAGAGCTAGAGTCCAGTGGTTAGTAGATGAGTATTTTCAAAATGTAAACTTTGCAAATTGGTCTATAAAAACTTGTTAAAAGTGAGAAATGATTTGCAAAAAGGAGCCTTAGTAAGTTAATCTGAGCGGGCGAAAATTTGAAATATCATTATTGTTTATATATCGGTCGAAGATATACCTAAAAACTAGTCTATTAATTTACGTTTCGCTATTTATAGGAAAAAACTGGAACACGAGTTAAAAGTTCTTTTGTATGCCTTGTCCTTTCAGGACGTAGGCGATCATGGCATTCCACGTCTCCCTATCCCCGGTGGCTCTTAGTACGCTTTCTCTTGTTACACCACGCAACACCCGCTCTGCCACTCACCTGCTCAGGCCAGTCAAGTATGTTACACTATGCTTTCCCCTGTCTCTCTTTCCATCTATCTGGCCTGAAATTCAGACGTTTTATTGAGTTATAAATGTATTTCCCAGGTTTTAATACCGATTTTCAGGAGGGAAAAAATTGGTAATCATTTTATGGATGTGAGCCATCATTTTTTAGCATACGACAAGAAATGGTTGTCTACTTTTTCAAAGCTAGAATTTTATTTGAGGCAACCTCGGTGATTGGTCAATAAATACTACTGCTGAAATTTGAATATTACATTCAATCCTATTTTTACACAGAATTGAGGTGATGTCTGTGTGATCCAACTTTTACAAAGAATTTAGATCTTAATGATACTACTTAAACCTATTGATGTTTTTTTTTTTACAATTTCTAGCTGGGTTCTATATACACACACATACATACATATGTGGGCATATCATATTTATTAACATTTGAAGAAACAGAAATAATATCAGACTAAAAATAAATGCATTAATATTTTGCACGCACGCGCACAGGCGCACACAAACACACAAACAAACACACACTCACACACACATATTTACGAAATGGATTAATTCCGATGTACTTTTTTTTTTAACATTTCACCCCGAGCAAGGCAGAAATGCCACTGATGTGCAGGGGGCTACATAACTGTAAAAAGATTAATTAGAAAAGAGTGAGGAGTACAAACTAGTTAGAAAGGAGCAATAGAAAGCTGAGAATGCAGGTGCAATGACAGATACATAGGTGGAGAGAAAGGGAAGGATATACGGGGGTGGGGAGAGAGCTAGAGTCCAGTGGTTAGTAGATGAGTATTGACTTTGCATTTAAATTTCTGGAGGTTGTAGCCGTCAGGAAAGCAAGACTATGGGAGCGAGTTCCACAGGCGGGAAGTGCGAGAGAAGAAGCTGCAGGAATAGAATTGTCGTCTGCATTTAGCTAACCTGACTGTGAATGGGTGGGACCCAGTTGCCAGTCTGGTTCCACGAGTAAACACCTGTTGAGGAGGCACCTCAGATATTCAGATTTTTTAATAATTAAACAATATATTCATCTATGTATCTACTCAAATGCGAGTATCAATTAAAAGTAATGTTCAATCAAATAAATTCAAGAAATGTTTCGAGAGTTAATACATTTCGTAACGGAATACTGTTGCCATATCTGGTCGGGTGTTTCTGCTATCCACCTAGGGGACCTTGACAAATCCAACGGATAATCTGTAATGTGATCGATCCCGACTTGGCAGCTCAAATACAGTCACTTTCTCACCGCGCAATGTGGCCTCCCTGTGTTTCTTCTACAAATACTTTCACGGCTTCTCCTTCGATGAACTTAGCTCACTGGTGTCTCCTATATATGAATTTACTCGAGCCACAAGATTAGCAACGGTGCCCCATCCTTTTACTGTGAAACCAATAAAATGTAAACGCAAATTCTACTCCAGCAGCTTCTTTTCTCGAACTTCCCGACTGTGGAAATCCCTTCCGTTTACTTGCTTCTCCGACAGCTACAATTTCAAAGAATTTAAATGTAAAGTCAATAGTCATCTCTTATCTCACTAACTTGCAATTTCTCTCTCATGCTCCTTTCTCCGTCCACTCCACTCTCATCAGTATTCTCGCCCTTCTCTTACCTACTTCCTGACACCCTCTGTAACCTGTCACTTTTTCTCATAACTTTCCTTTTATGTAACCCCCTGCACAACAGTGGCAGTAAAATGCCTTGCTTGGGGCGATACAACTATAAAAAAATCGCAAAATTACGTAAATAAATTGTCTTTGTTTACACTAGGATTCGAAAACAGAGCAGATATGAATATTAGGAAAAGTCAGAAAATTCTGTGTTTATACGACTTAATTCGGGCGTGTTTAACTGCAAATTTCTTCGTGGTCGAGTGGTTAAGACACGTCTTACTGACGCTTTCCCTTAGGTCTAGGTTCGAACCCTGCCGTAGATTGCAGATTTTCTTATCAAGTGTTCTCGAATATTCAGATTGTTTGTTTGAGGTATTTATTATTTAACAGTAACTATATATCTATATCTATCTCTCTTTCTCTATATATGTATGATGTTTGATAATAAAAAAAAATCAGAGAGTATGTACTCAAACTCGTATATCCATTAAAAATATGTTCAAACAAATAAATAAAAAAATCTGTATATATATATATATATATATACTGAGAAAACGAGCAAAACATTTTGTTGAATTTCTTTGACTTATATCAACATCCTCGAAGTTTTTTAAAATTCGATCTCAATAAAATACCGGTAGCTTTGACAGAATGAATAGTAAAAGGGAATTTTGAACATCAATATCTTCTTTCAGTTTTTGATCAAATAAAGAAGACTGAACTGACTGAAATGATAATCACATTCTGCCTAGTGTGAGGAAGAATTTCCTATTCTAACACTAAAAATTCGAAAACTTGTTGTCACGGATCAGTATTACGTCCAGTTTTCTCTATTATTTAATGATTTTGCTTTTAAACTGTAGCGATCGCATTTGCAACGTTTCCACTGTAAAGCTCTGCTGTAACTTACACAAGGCTTCGGTATTTTGTAATAATAGGCCCATTGGTTAAATTTCTTTTTTTAGTAATCGAAAAAATTGTTTTAAAGAAGGAAAAAAAAAAAAAAAAAAGAACGTGACACCAAAGATTTTTAAAATAGTTTCACGTAATATCTAAATCATGACACTGTCTGTTTTATTAGTAAATACCAGCTAATTAATTAGCAGAACTTCGAGTACCAGACCTGTGGTATCTTTCTGGTATTTTAGCAAAGGTCATTACCGAATCAAACGTGATTTCATTTTATCCCCCGATTTGATTTTAGAACGGTATTCCCCTGTCTACTCTATACGTCTCTATTAAAGTCGAATTTTTAAATTTTGAATTTCTATACATTGTTTGCTCGTTAATAGAACTAAGATATTTTTTATTTTCCTACAACATTTTATTTCCGGTTAATATCCTGTCATTTGTATTTAATATCCCATCATTTGTATCATTCCAGAGTTAATCATGTCGTGTATTCTAAAACAATAAAATTTATTTTGGTTTACACTTTTTTGGATTAATATATTTTATGGAGACAAAAAGACACTTTTACTCAGAATCAATAAGAGGCATTAAGATTTTTTTGAACATGAAATGAAGTAAGGTGACTTGGAGACTTTGACACTCAGAGGACATATCGAGATATGGAGAGACAAACACTCACTTAACTGACCAGCTTGTGCAAATGGACGACAGAACGTGAGTGGGTGCATGGCAAAAGGAAAAACATTACTAAGAGATAGGAAGTTGTGGAGAGCCATGATCATCCAAGCCCTAAACGAACACAACACAAAGGAGAACTTCTTTTGGATGGACGGCTGAAAATGGAATCGGCAACCCGAGTTCAAATTACAGCTGAGGCTTTTGAGTTAAATTAGGAAACACGAGAATCAATCTTTTTTCTCCCTATTCATGGATAAATTAGAAGAGCAGACTGGGATCACTAGCCTTGATAGAACAACGAATCTAAGGATGAATGACCCTGAATTAAAGACCGTAGAGAAGGCAACGAAAAACAAGTCTACTGCGTTTCCAAAGAACATTTGTGGCAGTTCAAAATTTTCTGATATTAGAGAAAAAGTAAGTCATGGAGAACTATAATTTCCGACGTCCTGAAAGGATATGACATTTTAAAAGAATCTTTCTCATTATTTTATGGCATAAACCTAATCTTTTACTGTGTTTCTTGACTTTCTACAAGTTTATCTTCAGTATTGTACACAACATACACCCCAGGATAATTGAAGAAAGTGGCAATCGAAAAGTTGCGTTACAAACAACAAAGATGAATATACTAGTCTGAAATATGTATAGAATAATGAAAATATTTAATCTTAGAAATATGATGCAATGAAAGAAAAATGTGTTTGCTGTCACTTGAAGCAATGTTTTGTTTTTACTCGATAAAAATTTTTTAAATTTTCATTATCGTCTTGTCGACAACCCACATTTTCCAAACGACACGTTATCAGAGTAAAATATGACATTTAAATGCTGTCAGTAAAGAGAAATTTATTTTTCTATTTTTAAGTCACAAGAGTTAAACTAATTTCATGACTTAAGATTGGTCATTTGAAAATAGAGTAGATTTATTTATCCGAATAAAAAAACTTTCATTCTCGTGTCAAAAGCGTTTACCAGTATAATAAACAGTGTTGTAGCCATTATTGCGATAGCCTTATTACAAGATTTTTCCCGTTATATAAAAAACTATCATTTATATTTCTAGGTAGTAAAATGGCTTCAAGAACTGGAAAAGGTTGAATATTAGAATAAATACAGACTTTGTGTTTTGGTAATTCCTCAACGCTTCCATGAGCAAAGTGGTTAAGACAATATTTTTGAAAGAAGAACTTCTAGGGTGAAGGATAAGAATTCCTATCTTGTCAGAGGCGGCTTATTTATATTTGGTTTCCCTCTAATTACCATAACAGTTTTTCGGCTTACATTTTTGTGATAAAAAGCTGCAACAAGATGAAGGAAGACTATTACTACTAGTACTAACAATTCATTTTCATAGAGTGTTTAATATTTTTATATTAATAAGATTTTTTTAAATTCTAATACAATTGTTTGTCTTGACACTGATGATGGAGTGAAAAAAGGAAAGAACAGCTGATGTTTCAGAGAATGTAATGAGGAAGGAGGACTCGGAGAATCTGATACTCACAGGTTAAATAGAAGGAAAATGAGACAGAAGAAAGCAATGCGTAACATACTTGACGGGCTTGAGCAAGTGAATGGTAGAGCGGGGTTTGAGTGGTGTAACATAGGAAGCGTGCTAAGAGTCACTTGGGATAGGGAGATGTGGAAGGCCATGATTGTCTACGACCTGAAGGGACACGGCACATAAAAGAAGTTCCGTATTTGAAATAGTAACGTTTTTCCATAGTTGCGAAATGAGTGTTTTAGTCTAAATAAAAAAAAAAAAGAAAAATATATAGATTCTTGGTTTTCTTGGTGTTTACTCACCAAGAAAACCAAGTTTTCTCAGTTGGTAGGCTGGCGTAATACAATCTTCCTTTCTCTAATTCTTTCTCTTTGGCCTTATGGCGAACTCAGCTAAGCTTTGTAAATATCGAGAACTGAAATAACGACAAATATAATATAAAAACTGACGTAAATCTGTTTTATATTTAATCAGCGTGACTCGTTGCTTTTTTTCCCATCGACATTAATTCTTGTGTTACCAGCGTTTCTTAGACTGACTATAAGAACCTACGCCCCACACAAATAAAAAAAATAACTAATTAGGAAATCAGTAAGCGGCCATGGACAATTCCAAATCATATTATTTCGAACTTATTAATTCTTGATAAGTGACAAAAAAAGTAGCAAAACCTGTTTAAATATGGATGCTGGACTTATTCATTTGCAACAGAACTCGCTTTTCAAAAGAACATGCTTTCCTCAAAAACATGTTGCGATAAACTGGAGAGAAAATAACGACTTTTATAATAACGACTTTATTATATGAGGCATATGACGGAATGTATGGTGAGTGTCGATGTTTTTAGCGCGTGTAATGGAATCTTCGCGCCATGTTCAAATTCCTGTTTAGTCCGTTGCGTTCATATTCGCACTAATTCTATTGAGAAAGGCATGAATTCACCTTTTCTCACTCGAGCTATTGCTCAATTTATTTTATCTACTAATACATTTATCTGTTTAATCTTACTAAATTTATTTAAAGAATAATATTTTATCATTAAAAATGAACCAGCAACAAACCGATAACTTTGATAGCAGAGTAGACAGTTTTGTATTGATCAAATTCTTTTCTCACATGCAGAAAAATTTTAAAGCAATGGTTTCTCTTGACACTGATGATGGCGTTGCTCAGTCGTTGCCTTCTCCACGGTGACTTTATTGAGACACTACCTCAAGTCAAGTGGCCGTTAACGGTAATGACATTTAAAAGTTTAGTAGTTTTACGGTAATGACATTTAAATATTTAGTAGTTTTAAGTTCCATGCAAGGCATATAAGAGTCATTGTGAAAATGATAAGTATGACAGCACTGAATTGAATGGTCGTAGATTCGTTTTTATTGATTAAATGTTTACATTTAAAAGATAAATAAACTTAAAACAGATGATTAAAACAATTGCTGAAGTTATTTTATTAGTTTGATGAAGTACGCACCGCAGAAAGAGTTGTGCGGGCTTTTCCTTTTTTTAAATTACTCTAAGCAATTGTTTCTTTTAAAGATTTGCGTATCTCATAATGGTATAAGTGAAGCTGCCATAGAAAAAAAAACTCTCCAGGAGTAAACGGCCAACTAACTAGAGGCGGTGTCTCGATAAATATTGATCAAATTCTTTTCTCACATGCAGAAAAATTTTAAAGCAATGGTTTCTCTTGCAATGGGAAATTTCTTCACTATTAATTCCAAGAATAATCCTTGATATATGCAAACAAATTATTAAACCTATCAACGTGAAAGGGATTAAGTCTAAAGTAATTGATTCTTTGCCTGGTAAGGAGAGACATGCACAGCAGGTGAAACCTGATTGTCATCCAGCGACTGTTAGCATAAATGACGTAAAGTGGATGCAATATCTCATAACAGATCTTTCGTCCAGAATGGAATGACACGAGCGACAAGTGTCACGGGACCGTTATCCTACGACTGTTCGCACCAAACAAAGAATAACTCTCGGGATACGGAACGTCAGAACTTTGAACAATTGTGGACAACTGGAAAACAAAGCAGGTGATGATTAGATTAAATATTATCATTTTAGGCATATGGGAAACTAGGTTGCCAAACAACGGAGATTTTGTCAGTGACAAACACAGACTAATTTCTGCAGACATTGAAAATAATGAGAAAGGAGTCGGCTTGATACTGGATCAAGACTCGAAGAAATGCGTTCTGGGATAGAGCCATTTATCTGAAAGAATTATTTTGATTAATTGAAAGAAAAGTCCTTCAACATAACTGTTATAGTTGTGTATGTAGCAACAACACAAAGTATTGAGAAGGAAATCGAACCTTTTTACTCCATGCTAGAAAATGCGAAGGCTCAGTTTAAATCACAAGAAATTAGAATTATCATGGAGGACCTGAATGCCAAAGTAGACAAGGAGAGGGAAGGGGAAATAGTTGGAAAGGTCGCACTAGGAAACTGCAACGAATTCGGAGAACAATGGGTCGAATAGTGTACAGCGATAATATACAGGTAATAACCAACACCAAGCTCAAAAAACATTCAAGATGAATATGGAAATGGAGAAGCCCAGGAGGAGAAACGAAAGACCAAATGGACTACATAACTATCAACAAGAGATTTAGGAATGCAGTTGTTTCCTTGCAAAACCTATCCAAGTGCCGACTGCGGAAGCAAACACTTCCCGGCTATATATAAACTAAGGAAATCGACGAAGGCTTACGCAGCACCCAGACGCAATATAACAAACTCGTGAACGACCCGAACTGACAGGAAAAATATGCAGACAGTGTGAAAGGAATACGAGAGACAAATCAGAAACGGAAACTCGAAATGAGACTCATTAAGAGAAGCTCTAATGACATTAGCAAACGACATCATCCCAAAAGAAAATGAACATAGGAGAAAAGTGAGTGGATCACAGATGAGATTCTTGATATGATGTAAAGCAGACAGAAAACAATGCCAAGTCATGGAACGGAATATAGGAAAGTACACAAAGAAATAAGTAACAAATCCAGACAGACTAAAGAAGACTGTCTCAACGGCAAATGTGCAGAAACAGATACACTGAGTATGACAAATAAAGGAGATATGCATAAAAATAAGAGAACTGATAGGAGAAAAAACATGCCCATGCATAAAATTCAAAGACGGAACGCTTATATTAGAGAAGAAAAAAATCGATGTTACGAATATATTAGAGATCTCATCGACAAGAGAGAGCAATCGGCAATACACAGAAATACTGACGGAAAAGAAATATTAAAACCGAATTGGAAGTTGCACTGGTCAAATTGAATAGAAACAAAGCAGCAGGACTAAACGGTATTGTAGCGATGCTGACAGCCTTAAAAGTAGAAAAAGTTACAGAAAAAATAAATGAAATCTAAAACAGTGCCAGTATACGGGAAGACCTAGGTAGATCAATTTTTTAGCATTGCCTAAGAAGTCAGACACAAAGGAATGTGAACTCCACCGAAAAATCAACTTAATGAGCCATATAACAAAACTCATCATCCGGATTTCGATGAATAGAGCGTGCAGCAGAGTCAGATCAGAGATAGGACAAGAACAGTGGAGGTTCGTCAGAGACACTGGAACAAGGAACGCGATATTTATGCTCAGAACGTTATCAGAAAGCAAAGGCAGAAGAATGGTTACCTGTGTTTTATAGATTACTCAAAGACGTTCGACAAAATACGTTACAAAGACTTGATAGAAATGCTCGGCAACCTCAACATATTCGGTAAAGGCATTAGAATAATCAATAACCACTACTAGCAGCAAACCGCCTGCATACGAACAGGAAATGAGTGTATCAGTTATACAAAGCTAGAAAGGAGTGTAAGACAAGGATGTGTCTTCTCACCGGAGGTGTTCAATCTATACAGCAAAACAATCCCGAGAGAACTAGAAGTCCTGCCTGGATTCGTCAATGGCGGCCACTATCTCAACAATATAAGATATACAGGTGACATAGTACTGATAGCAGTCACGGAAAGGAAAATACGAAACCCCCTACAGAAAGTAGCAAGAGAAAAGGAGAAGAAAGGACTAAACATAAACTACAAGAAAACTGAATGCATGGTCAGCAATAAAAAGAGGAGCCCAAAATACCAACTACAAATCGGGGATACAGAAATTAATTAAGTACAACAATTTAAATACCAAGGAAGTGTTCTAACAGAGGACAGAAAGTGCGACATTGAAACCTGAAGACATATTGGCATGGCAAGGACGCATTCCAAAAGCTGAGTAGACTATTGAGAAACAGAAAAATTTCGTTGGAAACAAAAAAAAAAATGAAAGAGTACTGGACAGTTACGTGATATCTGTCCTCTTATATGGCAGTCAATGCTAGACAATCTCATTATAGATGAAGGAGAGACTTGAAGCAAATGTTACTCGTCCTAACTTGGCATATCGGCTTCAGTCTCTTTCTCACTACAGTAACGTAGCGTCTCCGTACTTTTTCTATGTATATTTTCATGGTAATTTTTGCTAATGGAATTTTCTTTTTGTTAGCTAGACCGGATGAACTGAGGTGCACTACTAGGTTGTCGGTAAGGTCCCATCATTTTACAGTTAGAATCGTTAGATGTAACCGTAAATTCTATGCTAAAAAATTCTTCTTTCGCACTTCTCGCTTGTAGAATTCTTTTCCAGCTTCTTGCTTGCCATTCAACTCTTATCTTTAAAAATTTAAATGCAGTGTCAATCGTTATCTTATGTCTTCTTAATTCCTGTTCTTTTGTTGTTCTCTCTCCTTAATAATGCTTTCTTTGTCTTATATTTTCTCACACTTAACCTGTTCAAGTTTATATATATATATATAACTTGATGCATGTTTCATTAAATAATATAGACAAGTTTTGTCGATTTATTTTATGTAAGTTTTTTTCATATCGTCTGGTAAGCTTAATAGCATTATCGTTGAAAAAAAGGAAAGAAAATCAAAATATTGATACATGTTTTTTATTTAATCCTTTTTGAGCTTACATCAGCCATTATTAAAGATGACAATTGTATTGGGTGTATTAAGCAGTTCGCGGCGAACGATAGTAGTAGTCGTCTATTTTGTTTGTATGGAAGATCGGCGAACAGGTGCGTGCGTGCTGAAAACGAAAATCGCACTACAGCTTGTGGCGTCTCACATGACCACGTTTGAAGCACGCACACACGTGTTCGCCGATCTTCCATACAAACAAAATAGACGACTACTACTATCGTTCGCCGCGAACTGCTTAATACACCCAATACAATTGTCATCTTTGATAATGGCTGATGTGAGCCGAAAGCTCAGAAAGGATTAAATAAAAAACATGTATCAATATTGTGATTTTCTTTTCTTTTTCAACGATAATGCTATTAAGCTTATCAGACAATATAAAAAAAATTACATAAAATAAACCGACAAAACTTGCCTGTATTATTTAATGAAACATGCTTCAATAAAAAAATTCTGCCTAAATACACACACACACACACGCACACACACACACACACTATATATATATATATATATATATATATATATATATATATATATATATGACGAAAATATTTTATATATCATCATATTTTTATATATCATATATATAGTGCGTCAGATATTTGAAGATAAATTTCAAATCATAGGCCTATTCAATCTCACCGACATTAGTACGATTAAAACTTCGACGTGGCTTCTAAAATGATTACATATGTAAATCATTCATATAAATCGCAAATGAAAATGATTCAATTTTCATTAACTTTACATCATTAGAAAGAAGAGTTGGAAAATATTTCAATATAAACAATGTTTTTACTAAACACGTTTTTCTTACTTTTTGATTTATTTGAATATGGGAACTCATAAAAATTTAATTTAAATTTCTGATTAGCTCGCATTTAAAAAATCTACGGAAATCCAAGCAATTATCAAGTTTTAATAAAACTTTCTATGCTTATTGCATCGATAATTAAGTATTTTATTAAAAGGTTTTTCCGCAAAATAATTTATGAAATAAGTTTTGCATGATTTAAAAGCAAATTTAACGGTTTAATTAAAATACTTTAAAAAAATATGGCCATCTAAATAATACTCTAAAAAACAAACAAGAAAAATAACGTAAACTATTGCTTTCTTTGATAAAACATTTGAACACTATATCTATATAAATTTAATTATTTATATTAATAATAAATAACAAATGTTTTAAATAATAGGGCAGACTGACTTCAGTAGCCTTGGTTAGTAAACATTCTAGAGATAGTGACAATAAAATAACCAATCACTCAGCAAGTCTGGGTGACCAGTGGGGAAGAACCCGCCCAGTTAAACGTATGGGTTGCTTATTCTGTCGCAGACAGAGGAAGAGATTAATTGTTTGGAGAGAAAAGGTGTACTGGTTATTGTCAGGACATACATAAAATTAAAGAAAGCAAATGCCCCGTTGTGGTGTTTGGGATTATCTCCAAGACCATTTATACTACAGCGATTTAATCCATATTATTTACCTTAAACCTTTAGCCATGCACCGTATTCAGCTACTGATATATTACTACATCAATAACTTTGAATTTCATTGAAAACATCTTTCTTTCTTTCGGCTATCTATCTATCTATCTATCTATCTATCTATCTATCTATCTATCTATCTATCTATCTTTTCTTGTGGCCTTGGGACCAGAAATAAAGACACAAAACAGAATAATGTTAAGCAAATATATTACAAAGACAGTAGGATAAACACATACCAATGAATGATTATTAGCGTGACTGTTAGTCCGGCTGTCAGAGTTATCTGCTGGAATAGATTCTACTATCACTCTCTCTGCACTCTATATCTTACTCCCGATCGTTATATGCTCTACAAAGCAGATCTGCTACTTATACATAGTTCAGAAGAGTTCAATGTGTCATATGAGTAAGTCATCACAACACCATTTATCTATAGGCTTAATTTCTTTCTTTCTATCTATATATGTATAGGCTAAATATCTACTTATCGGCTTTCTTTCTATCTACAAGCTAAATCTCTTTCTCTCTATCTATCGGCAAAATTTTTTCTAACTACCTATCTGCTAAATTCCATTTTATATTTACCCATGGGCTATCTATCTATCTATCTATCTATCTATCTATCTATCTATCTATCTATCTATCTATCTATTAGGTTGTTACAAAAATAATAGCCGCTTAAAATGTTGTATTTTGAAAAGCCATTTTAACATAGTATTCACGGTATGTATTAGGTAAAATTTTTGTATACGTAAATAATATGCACTCTTTAATAATTTCTAACTCATTTTCGTCAAAGTGTCAAAGAAATATCTTAGACGCATGATGTCAGCACTTCAACAGTCTCACGCCATTTGCAGAATATTGGCAAAGTGAAAAAGCTCGATAAATGCGTTCTTCATGATCTCAATGAAAATCAAAAACTTAGGCATTTTGAAGTGTAATCGATGCTCTTTCTGCGTAACACCAATGATCCATTTCTTGACCGAACAGCCCCTTGTGATAAAAAGTTGATCTTTTATGATAACCGTAAACGACCAGGTCAATGGCTTGATCGTAATGAGTCCCTCAAACATTTCCCAAAGCAAAAATTGCATCAGCAAAAGATTATGGTGAGTGTCTGGTGGCGTTATCCACTACAGCATTCTGGAAGCCAATCTGAGCATTAATGCAGCGATTTACTGCAATCAACTTGCTTCAATACAAAAAATGAGACCTGCATTGGTAAGTCGACGTAGTCCAATATTGTTCCACGATAATGCGCGGCCGATTTTAATCAAATTTGATACACTCATAGACAAAGACATAAGAAACGATATTCAGAAGTTTCAAGGTTGCAGTACTTACAATAGTGCAGAAAATCGATAATATATATATATATATATATAAAAGGCAAGATGTTTGTGTGTGTGTCCGTTTATCTGCCTGTATGTCTGTATTTTTTCAGCCCTTTTATTTTAGTTTTTGCTTCGGGTTTGGCTCTAAGTAGGTATAATTGTAATTCTTAGTCTCAGCCATGATACCATTTACTCAGAGGACTTATTTAGCCTTCAAAATTCAGTTTACGATGAAAAAAGCTTATTTGATATCGATACCAGGAAAATTTGACTTATATCCATTCATTTTTCTTTCAGTCTACGGTTTCGCTTTAACTGGAAACAACTATTGCTTTTTAGTCTTTCGTGCCAACGTCCAAAGAGTCTGAGCTCCAGGACCATGGATTAGTTTTTAAGCTTTCATTACACCCGAGCAACGCCGGGCTATACTGCTAGTTGTTTTTATAAAACGACTCTTAAGTTGACGTCCTAGTAGAAAGAGAAGAATCACCAGAAGAATGTTGCTTGATTCTGGTAAAGAAGGAATCATGTTGACATTTCATCATCATTTATGTGTCATGTCTCTTTATGATGTGAACCATCATAGCTCTCCCCAACTTCTTGTCTCTGAGAAACTTTTCTTTGCCATTCCTCCTTATATCTGCTCTGCCATTAATTCAAGCAAATCTTTTAGGTAACCTGCTCGCTATCTCTCAATCTCTCTCTCTCTCTCTCTCTCTCTCTCTCTCTATATATATATATATATATATATATATATATATATATATATTTTAATCATATCACCCCGAGCAAGGCGGTAGCGCCACTGTTGTGCGGGGGGTGGATACATAAGAATAAAAATTAGATAGAAGAGAGTGAAGAGATGGACGAACCAGTTAAAAAGGAGCAAGAGAAGGAAGGGAATATAGGTGTGATGACAGTTGCAGAAGTAGAGAGAAAGGAAAGGATATACAGGGTGGTGAAGAAAGAACTAGGGTCAGGATGGTGAAGAAAGAACTAGGGTCAAACGGTTATGAGTATTGACTTTGCATTTAAATTCCTGGAGGTTGTATCCGCTAGGAAAGCAAGAATAAGGAAGCGAGTTCCACAGGCGGGAAGTACGAGAAAAAAGCTGCAGGAGTAGAATTGTCGTCTGCATTTGGTTGATCTAACTGTGAATAGGTGAAACCCAGTTGCCAGTCTGGTTGCACGAGTAAACACATGTTGCAGAGGCACCAGTGACTTAAGTTTGTTGGAGCAGAAGCCATGATCTCTCTATTCCTTCCTTTCGAGTCTAGGGACGTTCTATCATCACCGAATGAACCCTGAATTTTCGCCTATTGCGAGGATTTGATGTTCTCTTAGGGAATCCTTGTGCCTTAAACCCCTAGTGGGACTTAACATCAAACCAGACCTCAAGTTGATCTCGAACATACACTTCATCGCTAAAGATACTGGAAGAATGTTCGTTCCTCAGTACCGCTCCAGTAAGTGCTTGACACCTGTCACCCTCTATCTCTACAGGGGCGAAGCCAGAAAAAAATAAATTGCTGTTGCTATATATGAGCAGGAGCTTCTCATTTTTCACTTTCTGGTCTCGATAGAATCCATAAGCATCTCCGCGTCCTTGTGGGTGATTAACATTTTTCCAACCGTTTCAGGCAAAACGTTGCAAGCCACTCACTGCTCTATTTCTATGGAAATTGCTCAGATAAACTGCATTCCTTAGTTCTACCAGTTCTTATCTTCACAGCCAAGGCTCGCCATAACACTCACATCGTCGTGAACCATCATTCATTCTTATTGTATTTTATTGGCGAGATGTGAGTTCCGTTCGAGCAGCTTCTTACTGCAAAAAGCTGCTTTCTGCAATTGACTCCCAAGAGGATGCTTCTTCGATCGCTACAATTTTAATCTATTCACGTCTAGGGATAACCGTTATCGTTACCACATATCCGCATAAACTGCACCTTTTAATCTGTAATCCTATAACTCGAGTGGCTTTTAAGCATTACAGATTAAATATCACTCCAAAAAACATGAGAATATTAAATTTTCCAAGCCATCCACCCACAAATCCACAAATGCGTTTCAGAAATTTCAACTGTTTCTTTTTGATTTTAAGAAAAGGTATCTTTCTAGTTCCTTTTTCGTTTAAAACTTCTCCATTGTTCGTGTTTTGTCTATGATATATTAACGGAATTTAGAGGATTACTATGCTTGATGTAATTCTAACAGTTGTGTTTCTGTCTCTTACAAATCTTGTTCATTCTCAGTAGACAACAAGCGTTTACAGAACAAATAGATCGTATTCTTATTTATGAACAAGATCTGAAGACAAGGCCTCCAATTTCTAAAAGAAAAGACTTTTCTTCAACTAAGACACACCCCAGCCTTTTCGGACTAATAAAAACCATTATGGCTTCTGTATAACTGTCTTCCAAATTGTCGGCCCAAAGTAGAGCGTCGTCGACACATTTCGTCTTCTTTGGGATGTCCGTGACAATCTCATCATATCGCCGCATGTATGCGTCGCGGGACGCAATATAGCCTTGTGGTGCCGTTCTGTAGCAATACCAACCACAAGGGGTAATGAATGTGGTAAGATGGCGATCTTCCTCACACAGAAGTAAGCTATGGTAACCATTCCAAGCATCGAGGACAGTTTTCTTTTTACAGGGGGGTACTGATGGTGCTTGAAGGAATGGTGATGGTGTGTGGTGCGTTTCACGCATCGCGTGGGCATTCAGAGCTTGGAGATCGACGGTGCGTCTGGGTTGACCGTTTTTCTTTGCGCAGATCACCATCCTATGATACCAGGTGACGGGTTTGCTAATGGGTACAGGCTTTAACATCTCGATCAAGTCCCTTTTTGACTTCATCTCGCCAATGTATGGGAACAGGTACAGGTGTGTGATGAGCTACAGGCTTGGTGTCCGGGTCTATAGAACCATAATTCTGTTTATTTTTTACCCCAGAAATGTAAGTGTGTAGTGGATAACCTTCTTCTTCTTCTTCTTCTTCTATATGCCGTGTCTCTTCATGACCAAAACGATCATGGCCTTCCACACCTTCCTATCCCTAGTAGCTCTTAATACCCTTCTCCTGTTAACCCACTCAAACGCTGCTCCGCCATCCAACTGCTCAAGCCCATCAAGAATTGCTTTCTCCTGTCTCTCTTTTTCTCTGTTTGAACCGTGAGTATCTGATTCTCCAAACCCTTTTTCATTACATGTCACAGGAACTCCAGTTGTCTTTTCCTGATGTTAAATATTCATTTCCTTTTCGTTTTCCATCCTCTCCAAAACCAAAATCTAATACTACGTTTGTAACTGAAATATTAAGTATTAAACTGTTCAATGTACAGTGAATGATTAGGTCTTGAAGGCTATCCCAATGCGTTTGGTAAAATAAAGGAAGGTAAAGAAGGTGTTGGGTATTACCTATTTATTATTCATTAAAATTTCGAGATCAAAATCTCATCTCATCTTCAGACTGGTAGGAGAGCTTGTTTTATTTTACCAAACGCATTGGGATAGCCTTCAACCATACACCCAATATACACAATGCTTCAAGTAAATTACAAAACTTTTCTGTTCAATGTACGTTTGAACATTTCCTATCTACATGAATTCATACAAGCATAGATTTTGTAGGAACTGATATTGGCAAATATCTAGAAGCTTTAATAAACTCTGAATTGGTTAAGCTTCTCGTTTTGCATGACCGTCTTTTAAACAAACACTATGTCTATCGCTTCTCTAGGTCAACCGCTGATGTGTTAACAGGTATTACTGAAAGAATGTGTCAAGCGTTAGATAAAAACAACAGAGCCTGGACTGTGGCTTTAGATATCACGAATGCGTAAGACAGAATTTAGCGTGCTGACCTTCTTCACAAGATGAAAAACTTTGGTATCTTCAGACGAATTTTTGATTTAATCCAGTCTTTCATAAAAAATTATGCGATGAAAGTTTTTTTGAATAGCTACTCTTTTAGATCCTTTTACATTAATGCAGTCCCCCCCCCCGGGCTCTATCTTTGCATCCATTTTGTTTATTATTTTTTTCGATTACATCTTGGTCTTTATGGTAACAACGTTTCTAGATTAGAGTACATGATGTTTTAGGCTAATGGGTTGAACTCACACACATGTTAAAAAACCTGGTCTGTTTTAATCAACGATTCAAGCCCCCAGGCTATGAGACAAGCCTCATTGAAAGAAAAGATATAAAGGTCAATTAACTTCTTGAGTATTAGTTGATAAGAAACGTCAACGAAACATGGAATGTGTAATGAGAAAAAATCTGCCCCTGGATCGACTAAACAGTTCCAGTCGAAATTCTAAGAAGGTTATTCGATGGAAAAGACTGACGAGTGATTTTTGGGAGTGCACGATCGACGAAACGTTGTGTGTATAACAATCGACATGAAATTGTTGGTCTGAACAGCACAGGTTTTTATGAGTATAATTCTGAAAAATATATCAGGGTGTCCATAAAGTCCGTGTTCACTTTAAACAAATTATAACTTTATTTGTATTTGTGACAGAAAAAAAATGTTATAAAGTTTAATGTTTAACAAGTTGGAGCTCCTTGTAACTTTGTTCTGCGTGTTAAACAGTTTCTAAATCAGAAATTTCCTAACAGATGGATCGTAAGAGGGGGACCATTTTATTAGCCTCCACGTTCGCCAGATTTGACTCAATTAGATTTTATTTTATTGGGACATGTGAAAACAATCGTGTATGCAACCAAACCCAATTCATTGAAAGCTAAAATAACTAATGCGATTTCAGGTATTACTGCAAATCAGTTGGCAAATGTTTTCAGTGAACTGCAAAATCGTATTAATCTTTGTATTGCTAATGATGGCGGACATGTGGAAACTTAAACAAAATTTCAATAAAACCTTAAAAATATAGATTTTATTTCTTTCTAATTCTATTTACAAATTATTTCTATCGCAAATACAAATAAAGTTACAAATTTTTTTAAAAGTGCACACAAACTTTATGGACAACCTTTTGAGAGTTTTTAAAAATGAATTATTAAAGCATAACTGCAATCAATATCCTTTTTTTAGTTTTTATATTTGACTTAGATATTATTCAATTAATATGATCGATTTCATCATTGCTGCAGACGCACACTTAAGCAAGTATTATAGCCACATAGTAATGGGATAAAAATAGTCTTAAACTTGTAATTGAAAATACTTTTTCGAAGTAAAATGTATCTCTAATAATGTCAGAAAAAAGACGATCGATAACACTTATTTTAAAATTTATATAGTTAGAAAAGCACGTATAATCGTGTCGCGATGAGCGCACTGATCTTGTTAGCCATTAAATTCGATTCTTAATAGTTGCTTTCAGAAAAATGGCCCCATACCACAACTAGTTTTGTCAAAATAATTCATAATTTTCTTCGAATGCACAAATCCTTGAGCGTTCATTTTGATGTTCCCTGATGCCTGGTGCGATAGATAAAAAAATCTCACATTTGAGATAGATTGCTACAAGGTCTCATCTAAATATCAAACTGTTAAAATGTTTATTAATAGTTACAATATGTCTATTAGTTACCTCATGAGTTGACTTCAGAACAACCAAATTAAAAGAGCTTCTTGACAGTGTGAAATCAAGAAGTATTTAAATTTTCCAAACTGGTTGAAATTTAAAAAATATAGTTTTGAAATCTATATACACAAAAATTTTTTTTTATCAGTTTTGAAATCCATATACACATAAATTTGATACCAGTTAAATGCCATACGTGATACACGCTTGTGTGATCATGTCTAGAAAGAAGTCAGAAAATTTTCTCGCAGTAAGTTGCCATTACTTTCAGAATCCAATTTGTCCTGCTATTTAATGAATAACTGGGGCGACGGAACGGATTAATACTTTTCCCAAGGGTATTTGCGCGTAAGTGAATGCAACAAATTTAACGGAAATTCGAACTCGGCTCTCTGGTTTCTCGTTTCTCCACAAGCGCACAGTCATAATTTATATATACAGAAAAAAAACTCTGAATATTTATTTTGAATATTTGAATATCTGACATTTTTAACTTTATAAATATGAAATCTTTAAATAAAAAATAACACAAAATATTGATGTTGGAAATTTTCATACAAAATATCAGGAAAAGTTTTAACCAATATAAAATCAAAACATATTTCGGCATTAATATTCGAACAAATTGGACATTCATGCTCCCCTTAAAAAAACGGAGTATCAGAAAGATGGTTGTTTTCATTGACACCTCTATTATTTTAATTACCTTCACTCCTCGGTAATGTTTATTGTTTTAAAAAACGATAAATAGAATTGAAATAAAACCTAAACAGAATGAAAGGGAATAAAAACAATAAACATTGCCGAGGGGTGAAGATAGTTAAAATAATAGCGGTGTCAATAAAAAAACCGTCCTTTTGACATTCTGTTTGCGAGTTCGAAGATCCAAGTTTATACGATAAATTTGTATAGAAAATATTGGGTTGAGAAGACCAATGCTATGCATTTTTTTTCAATATTTTAATAATAAGCTTTTCAACTAATCTTCTATCATTTCTAAAAATTACATATGTACAAAATGTAAAAAAGAAAATACAGCTAAAAATAAGAGGTCAATTAAAGATAAATATTTATGAACAAAAAATAGGTAAGAGAGACTCATTTTCGGCCGTTTGTTATAACACTACCCAGATAGTTAAATTTACCTAGTTTTGTCATCCCTAATATGTAGATTATACCTTTGAACATTTTTTTTTGCTGATGGCCATGCATTCTGTTTTCTTACTGTTAATAGTTAGTCTTTTCTTCTTGCTTTCACTTACAACCTTCTTTAAGAGTTCTTTCAGTTTTCCTTCAATATAGTGACTTCCGTGTTTCTTATGCTGTTAATATTATGTCAGTTGTTATTAAATCCTTTTTGGTCTTTCGATCATTTAATGATTTTGAAGAAAAATCCCCAAACTTCCAAAATATTTTATTGTTTCCACACGTATACATAAAGTTAAAAAATGGAATTTAGATTCAATAGGTCTAGATTTTTGTGATGCACCAAAAGTTAAGAGATAAAAAAGTTACGTTTTTAGAAAAAATGTTATCAGAATTATTAGAATTTAAAAAAATCTGTGGCCATAAAGATTAGTTTTTATCCAGATATGTGACCAGAAAAATATATTTCTATACAAAAATATGAAAGGAAAAAAAAATGAAGTTTTTATACTGTTATATACGTACTTATGAACATTAATGGGTATATCCTAATCCTCATAAAAACGTTGGACACTACTATGAAGGGGTTGTTGCCACCTATCGATTAACTTCACTCAGACGCAACACTGACATTGTCGGACTCTCTGCTTTCAGACAGGGACTAACCCATTCGAGGCTTCGCCGAAGGGTAGAGTCTCGTCTGGGGAATATTAGACAATTAATTTTTGCCCGAGTTATATGGCTCGGATTATCCATATTAAAAAGGCCTTGTGCGATATTTTGTCTCAAGTGGGGAGGTAGCTAAATACTGACATTGCTAACTAGCGATTAACGTCGCTCAGAAGCAATTCTGACATTACTGGACTCTCTGCCTTCGACGGAGAGAAATCTGGGAGGAGCTCCACCGAAGAATGGAGTCTCGTCTGAGGAAAAATAGACAAAAATTTTCGCCTGAGCAATATGGCTCGGATCACTCACATTAAAAAAAGCGTTGTTCCACATTTTGTCTCAAGTGAGGAGGCAGCTAAATAGTATATTGCTGTCTCGCAGTTCACCACAAGCAGTGGTTATCTACTTCACGCACTTGGCGAGTATTGTATTTTGTTGATTTTATAAAGTTTACTATTTAATTTTCCAACCTTTTTTTGGTTATTTCTCATTTAATAACCTTTTTAGATTACAACATATACAAAAATGTGGCTCCTAAAATTAAATTTTTATACAAGTATATGATCATAAAAACGAAGATTTTATATAAAAAATGGACTAAAATATTAAGTTCTTATAAATGACGTTTTATACAAAAATGTAGCCAGAATTTTTAATATTTATGCAAAAATTGGCCATAGAAATTAAGCATTGCACAAAAATGTTTTAATGCAGAAAAGTTTTATTAAATAATGCAGCTATAAAGATTTACTTTTATACAAAAAAATGTGGCCAGAAAAATGATTTTTTATAAAAATATTTGGCTACATAAATGAAGATTTTATATAAAAATGTGTCCAGAAATATTAAGTTTTTTTTTATACAATTCTGAGAAAAAAAATTATATAAAGAGCTGATATCTAACTTTAGAAATACACTAAATAAGAAATATATATGAGAAAAATCAAAACAAAACCCCATCAACCGAGAGGCAGTATTGTTAGAGTAGCGATAGCAAATATCATAAGTGAGCTTCTACGCAGATTAGAATTTTTCTGCAAACCAAAATTAGGTCTGACATAACATGGCGTCACTTTGCCATACCGATGGCAAAGTAGCTCTGAGCCTGTCTGGTTGCTCATTTAAAATAGATAACGCCTGGACTAAGCACTTCTGGCCCCACTAATTTGTTGCCTGCAAGTTTTGGAATGTAACTTATTTCTAAGTTTTAGTGTATCTTGCTTTTGATTATTTTAGTCGTTAGCTAATTTCGTGAAGAACGTCATAGGCTGTTTGAATTTTGTTGCTAAACAGTCATTGAACGAGAGTTCATTAAATTATTAAAAAAGTAACGAAAATTACCCAAACTTAATCTGGATCCACTCCAGTAAATTTCTTCTTCTTCTTCATTGTGCAGTGTCATTTCAGGACGTGGGCGACCTTGGCTTTCTACATCTTTCTGTCTTTTGCAGCTCTGAGTAAGGTTTGCTTTTTTTTCTGTCTTCTTGTCCCTGTTCTGACAGTCATTTACACAAGCTCGTTAGGTAGGTAACTCGCTGTTCCCTTCTATATCTCCTTCTTGCCATCAATATGTTTTGTGAGTGTCACATTCTCCAAGCCCTCTTTTCTTATTATTGTGCCTTAGAAATTACAATTTTCTCTTTCTGATTTTAAATATAAGCTTTCTTTCTTTTTTAGTTTTGCATTTTTCTTGAAACCTACTTTTTACATGTTTAGTCCATGGTATTCTCAATATGTATACGGCTCTATCGGGTTGAATGCCCCGGTTCCCGTTCGATCACCGAAGTTAATCAACATCGAGCCTGGTCAGTACTTAAATGGGTGACCATTTGGGAATACTGTAATACTGTAAACGTAAGGACCAAGAATGGTCCACCGGTCCTCCAGGTTTGGGGGTTGGGCGCAGGGCTAACAACCCTGTCCCTTAAAAAACAGTTTGTTACAGAAACAGCAACAAAAAGTTGCTGCCCTATGCACCATTGGGTGTGATGGATAAATGATGATTCTCAATATCCTTCTGTAGAATTACATATCTGTTGCCCCATGTCTCTTCTTCATCTGTGAAGAGATTGTCCAGCATTCACTGCCGTTTAGGAGAACTGATATTACATAACAGAGCGTTTTTTTTTATTCTAATGAGATTTTCCTGTTTCTTAATACCTAATTAGATTTTGGAAGACATATTTCACTGTTTTAATGCATGTAAGGTTTCAGGGTCACTTATCTACAAATTAATTTATGTAGAGTAATGTATTATATATAAAATGTCTATAATTCCACTGTCCACGTAATGTATAAGTTCAAGTCAAATTACTCAAAGGATATAAGGAAAAACTGATACTCAGATAAAATATATATTCTCCTCTCATATTTCGGTTTTCTCCTGTTGTATCCCAAATCCTTGCGTGTCTCTAATTATTATTCTTATATTTAATGGTAATAGGAATGGTAATAGGAATGGTAATGGTAATAGGAACAGTAATGGTAAAATTAATGTCAGTTGAAATAACGGTTTCCATAAAGGAAATATTAGATATTCATTGACTCAGCAGTCAGTGTTACTGTCGGTTTAAACTGATTTATTCAAGTATTTTTGAGAAAATTAAACTTCTTAAGTTCACTGTAATTGTTCTTTCTGAATGTGCAGTCGGTGTAATGGCAGTTGTTTGGAATGCGAAACCGGCAAGCCGAGTTTGAATTTCAGTTGGTTTCGTTATATTCACTTACCAATGCTCTTGGGAAAGACATGCCTTCTTTCAGCTATGAGTTAAATAATAGATATATTAACTCGCAAAACATTCTTACAATTCAAAAAAGATGTTTCGGCTTTAAATAATTCACAAAGGGTTGATAAGTCGTAAAAAAAAAAAATCTCAATACCGTCCTTTCTTGTATTGATGGGAATATTCTTCTAAGCTTTTTGTCAAAATCTTTATTATATCATTAGTTTTTTCTTTTCGTTACGTGTTGCTGTTGTTGGAAGTATTCAAATGACGTGGTTTTCGTTATTTGGTATAGCGCTTTAAAATTTTGTATCGCCAGGAATTGTTTCTTTTTAAAGACCTCAAGGATTGATTCATGCGAAATAATTTTTAACAAAAACGCTTGTATAAAGATAATAATGATGACATTTTTTTTTAACAAATTGATCACCACGAATGCTACCCAAATAAAAGTATAGACCTGACAAGGATGTTTAAGAACATCCTGTTTGGGAATCAATATTTTGTTTTTATAGCATCAACATATCCTGTGTTCAACTTACTCATCTCTTATATTAAATGTGTTATAAGTGACCCCTACAGAGAAGTGCTCATACACATACCTGAGAAAGGATAGATAGATTGTGTGTGTGTGTGAAATATACATTTGCATTTAACTACATCAACAAATGTGTTAAATAATAATGCGACTATCTTCTTCTTCTGTGTGCCCTTTCTTTTCAGGACGTAGGCGATCATGGCTCTCCACGTCTCTCTATCCCTTGTGACTCCCAGTATGCTTTCTCCCGTTTCTCCTGTCAACCCCCGTTCCGTCAACCACCTGATCAGGCCCTGCATATATGTTATCCGCTGCCTTCCTCTGTCTCTCTTTCCCTCTATCTGGCCAGTCAATATCAGGTTCTCCAGGCTCTCCTTCCTCATTGCGTGTCCAAGAAACTTCAGTTGTCTCTTCCTGATGCTCAGTATTAATGTCCTTTTTGGTGCCATTCTTTCCAACACCTCCTCGTTGCTTGCATGATCGGTCCACGTTATCCGTAGCATCCTTCTGTAGAACCACATTTACGCTGCTTCAAGTTTTGTCCTCATTTTCAATGATATTGTCCAACATTCACTGCCGTATTGAAGAACTGACATCACATAACAATCCAGCACACTCTTCTTTGTTTCTAGTGAAATTCTTCTGTGTGTCAGCACTTTACTCAGCTTCTGGAACGCGTCCTTTGCCATATCAATTCGTCTGTGTCGCACTTTCAATCTCCTGTTAGAACACTTCCTAGGTATTTAAATTTTTGCACCTGCTTGATTCTGGTATCCCCCACCTGTATTTGGCATTTTGGGTTGCACCTTTTGCTGATGACCATGCATTCAGTTTTCTTAAAGTTTTTTTGTTGACCTTTTTTGTCACTCTCCACCGATACCTTCTGTAGGGTGTCTTGTAGTTTCCTTTCAGTGTCTGCAGTCAGCACTGTATCATCTGCATACCTTATGTTGTTCAAGTTGTGGCCTACAATGACAAATCCTGGCGTGTCATCTACGGTCCTCAAAATATTCTCGCTGTACAGGTTGAACAAATCCGGTGAGAAGACACATCCTTGTCTTACGCCTCTTTCTATCTTTGTGAATCTACTGACATCGTTGCGACTATACTTAGCGAAAAAGGACATTAAAAACGCACATACCTATATACTTACAGCCAAATCACGATGATGCACCAAAATTAAGTCACATTGAATCTGGCCAGTACCTAAATGGGTGACCGCTTGTGAATATCAGGTACTGTAAGCTTTGATGTGTAAGTGGTGTAATGGATAATGGCTCGGAATTGTTATTTGGAGAGTCAAGTTCCAATTTCACTTAGGCTCGTTATATTGTCTTCTTCGAAAATACTCTTGGGGAAGGTATGAATACATTTTTTATTTCTCCAGTTATGGGTGAATTAGTAAGATTCGTATTACTAAAACATTATTATTTCCAAAAATAAAATAAAATTGCGTACAAAAGGTTTAAATTTCGGTATTTAATAACCCATAGAGGTTGATATGCCGCTAAACAAAACCAACCAACCAACCAAGGCTAGAGTGACCAGTGTACTCTGCTATTTAACCCATAGCCGAGATTCAAAGAGATAGACTTACGCCTGTCCATAAGACATCGTTGCTAAAGTGAAGCGAAAACAAGTCAAAAGATTTGTCTTTGCAAAATGTCCAAAATGCAAAGAAATTTCATTCTTTTGACTACTGGTAATGAACGCTGATCTTAACTATTGTTGACAGGTTCTTATAATTTAGACTAGTTAAAAGAAAAAAAATTTCGATTAATTCATGTTTTGTATTTTTTTTTTTACACATATTTTCTTCCAGAGTGATTTTATTTTGTATTCTTCGTCTCAAGTTTGTAAAAGAATAAGTTTACATTGGATTTAAAATATATTTTTTTCTATCTCTTCTTTAATGTAAAAATACTTATAGCGTTTTTGCTTGCCCTCCCCATTCCACTACAAAAAAAAAAAAAAAAACGCGTGCTACCACCTGTAGTTCCGTGTCGGTATATTAAAGATTTTCTGGAGTTAGCGAAGACGAGTCAAAAGATTTGTCTTTGCAAAATGTCCAAAATGCAAAGAAATTTCATTCTTTTGACTACTTGTAACGAACGCTGATCTTATAATTTAGACTAGTTAAAAGAAAAAAAAAATCTTCGATTAATCCATGTTCATGTCTTTTTTTTTAAATATACTTTTTTTCAGAGTGATTTTATTTTGTATTCTTTGCTACAAGTTTGTAAAAGAATGGGTTTACATTGAATTTAAAATGTATTTTTTTTTCTCCCTTAGCCATTCTGGCTGAGGGAAGTTTATCTTCCTCAGCAGGACTAATCAATTGTACTTATTAAGTACATACTTAATAATTTTATATTTTTTTAAAACCGGGACGTTAGCAACCCAGTAGGTTAAAAAGAAATTTGGACCTACAAAGGGCGGAAGAACTCTTAAGGAGTCAACGGCCAGCTAACTAGAGGTGGTGTCTCAATAAATCACCTGGAGAAGGCAACGGGATACAACTCCACTATCTACCCCACCCTCTTAATCATGGTTATTCACGACAAATATATGAAAACCAACAGCGTGAAGGGGTTGCTTCCTAAGGAAGCAACTCCTTGCTCGGTAAGGACCGGCATGGGTAACAGATGCCACCTGACCATCATTCGGCGACTGTTAGCACCAACGGCGTAAAGGGGACATTTTACTCCAAAATTTCTCCCTCGCCCGGGAAAGAGCGACATGAACAACAGGTGTCTCTGGACCGTTACCCTGCGACTGTGCGCAACAAAGAAAAATTAGTTTTGGTACATGGAACGTCAGGACACTTAACAATTGTGGACAACTAGAGAATGTCAAGCAGAAAATGGACAGACTGAAGATCAATATTCTACGCATATGCGAAACCAGATGGCCTAATAATGGAGACCTCATTAGTGACACCCACAGAATAATTTATGCAGGAGTTAAAAACAGCGAAGGAGGGGTCGGCTTAATACTAGACAAAGTAAAGAAATGCGTTCTTGGATACTGTCAGTTTTCAGAGAGAGTCCTCTTGGTTAAAGTACGGGGAAGGCCCTTCAACATAGCTATCACAGTAGTTTATGCGCCGACAACTCAAAGTACTGAGGACGAAATAGAATCATTCTATTCCATACTGGACAGTGTCAAGGCGCATTGCAAAAACCAAGAAATTAGGATCATAAGTGGGGACTTGAATGTTAAGGTAAAGAGAGGGAAGGAGACACAACCGGTTACTTTGGACTAGGGGATCGCAACGAACGCGGAGAAAAATGGGTCCAATGGTGCTCAGTAAATGGCCAGGTAATTACTAACACCTGGTTTCAAGAACATTCACGACGTATATGGACACGGAGATGCCTAGGAAGCTACACGAAGAACCAAATAGACTACATAACTATAAACAAAAGGTTCAGGAACGCAGTGGTCCAATACAAAACATATCCAGGTGCCGACTACGGAAGTGACCATGTCCCAGTCATCTGCAAACTAAGGATAAAACTCCGGAGAATGAAGAAGCCCAGCACATCACCAAGGCTGCAATACAACACGCTTGTGAATGACCTCACCCTGCAGAAAGAATACATTAACAGCGTGAGAAAGAAATATGAAGAACAAATTGGAAAAGGACACTCAAGGAAGCGATGGTGACCTCAGCGAACAACATTGCCCCAAAAGAAATCAGAAGCAGAAGAAAAAAAGTGAATGACTGAAGAGATTCTCCACATGATGCAAAGGAGACAAAAAATAACGCCAAGACATGAATGAGAGTACAAGAAACTACCCAGGGAGATAAGGAACAAATGCAGACAGGCTAAAGAGGAATGGCTCAACAAAAAATGCGCAGAAGTAGAGAGACTGAGCAGGACCAATAAAGCAGAGATGCATAAAGAGATAAGAGAACTGACAGGACAAAAAACCTGCTCCTTGACAGGATGCATAAAACCCAATGATGGAACAATCATATTGAAGAAAGAGGAAATACTCCAGCAATGGGAAGAGTATATAAAGGATCTTTTTGCGACAGGAGAGAACAACCGAGAATACACAAGGGGGAGGATAGACCGGAAATATTAAAGTTCGAAGTGGAATCTGCAATGGCCAAACTGAACAGAAGCAAAGCAGCTGGGCCAGATGGCGTCGTAATAGAGCTGCTGATATCCCTGGAAGAATATGGCATAGAAAAAATTTCCGACATAATAAACGAAATTTATGTTAGTGGAATAATACCAGACGATGTATACAAGTCAATATTTATAGCACTGCCGAAGAAATCAGGTGCAGACGAATGCAAACTCCACAGAACTATCAGCTTAATGAGTCACATTACAAAACTGATTGTCAGAATCCTGATGAATAGAGCGAGAAGCAGAATCAGGCCAGAGATAGGGCAGGAACAGTGCGGGTTCGTCAAGGACACTGGAACAAGGAACGCCATATTCATGATTAGGATGCTCTCTGAAAGGGCATTACAAATGAAGAAAGACTTGTACCTATGCTTCATTGATTACGCGAAAGCATTCGACAAAATACGACACAAAGAATTGATGGAAATGCTAGGCAACCTCGACATTTTCGGCAAAGACATAAGAATAATCAAGAATCTCTACTGGCAGCAAACGGCCTGCATACGGACAGGTAACAATTTCAGCAGATTTACAAAGATAGAAAGGGGCGTAAGACAAGGATGTGTCTTTTCACCGGATCTATTAAACTTGTACAGCGAGAATATTTTGAGGACCCTAGATGACACGCCAGGATTTATTATTGGAGGCCACAACTTGAACAACATAAGGTATGCAGATGATACAGTGCTTATTGCAGACACGGAAAGGAAACTACAAGACCTCCTACAGAAGGTATCGGTGAAAAGTGACAAAAAAGGATTACAAATAAACTTTAAGAAAACTGAATGCATGGTCATCAGCAAAAGGTGCAACCCAAAATGCCAGATACAGGTGGGGGATACCAAACAAGTACAAAAATTTAAATACCTAGGAAGTGTTCTAACATGAGATGGAAAGTGCGACACAGAGATCCGAAGGCGAATTGGCATGGCAAAGGACGCGTTCCAGAAGCTGAGTAAAGTACTAACACACAGGAAAATTTCACTACAAACAAAGAAGAGAGTGCTGGATTGCTATGTGATGTCAGTTCTTCAATACGGCAGTGAATGCTGGACAATATAATCGAAAATGAAGACAAAACTGGAAGCAGCGGAAATATGGTTCTACAGAAGGATGCTACGGATATCGTGGACTGAGCATGCATCAACGATGAGGTGTTGGAAAGAATGGCAACGAAAAGGAAATTAATAGTGAGCATCAGGAAGAGACAAATGAAGTTCCTGGGACACGCAATGAGGCAGGAGAGCCTGGAGAACCTGATACTGACTGGCCAGATAGAAGGCAAGAGAGACAGAGGAAGGCAGTGGATAACATATTTGAAGGGCCTGATCAGGTGGATGACGGAACGGGGGTTGCGAGGTGTAATAGGAGCAAACATACTAAGAGCCACAACGGATAGGGAGACGCGGAGAACCATGATCGCCTACGTCCTGAAGGGACAGGGCACATCGAAGAAGAAGAACCGTTACACTGCACGCATTTCCATATTTCTGTTATAAGAATCGAATTTCTGTTTGTTGATATTTCCACTTGTTCGTTAACTCAAAAGGGTAATATTTTTATGCAAATACAGTATAAATATTTTAACTTGAAGAATAGATTAATTTCTGGTTTAATTTGAAAATAAATAATACTGTGGTGTCTGCGTTTGCTCTCACCCCCGATAATAGGGATTTGATTTTGTATGTTTGGGTATTTATTAAATAGATGAAAGAAAAATTTTTTTGCTTTATCTAAAAGTATGCATAATTGTCTTCAAATTAATGCTGTCTTCATTGTTTTTTTTTGTCCTTTATAATTGATGTTTGATGTTTTCATTCTTGCTCTACGCAACAACATAAATGAAAAACACACTGAATAATTTCTCCGACACTTACTCTTTTCTCTGGCATTTTTTGGTCTCTTTCACTTTCCACGTCAGTTCGTATGTTGGTTGGTTGTTTTGTTTTCATGGCAAATCAACCTCGGCGGGTCATTTATTGCCAACTAAACTTTATTTATTTATTGCTGGTAATACCTTTTTCTTTCAACGATTTATTTTTTTTTTGATAAAAGTCTTTGAGTCTCGTAATTCATTTTTCTTTTCGAGTATCAAGATTCATTGGAATTTGTTTTTAAGGGCAGGGTCCCCAGGTCCTAGCCTTGTTATTTAACTCATAACTGGAGGGAAGGGACGGATTAATACCTTTCACAAGGGTACCAGTGAATGCAGGGTATTCAACTGGAATTCGAACTCGGTTCACCGATTTCTCTTTCCGAGCCGATAACGCACATTCTATTTCCGAGCACCACAACGCATATCCGTCACTATACGCTTACAGCAGCTGGTATTCCCAAGCGGTCACCCATCTAAGTACTGACCAGGCTCAACGTTACTTAACTTCGGTGATCGAGCGAGAACCGTTGTATTCAACGTGATAGGCTGTAAGCCCAGTTCGTATGTGCGGCAGTATGTAAGGGTTAGTCAGTTAAGTGCCATACATAATACACGCTTTGGGCGATCATGTCTCGAAAGAGAAATGACTGACTGGACAGAAGATTATCCCGCAGTAGGTTACCATTGCTTTCTGCGGTAGACTGGTTGCCAGCCAAGGCTATAGAGCCCAATCTGTCCTATTATTTAACCCATAACTGGAGTGAAGAAACGAATTAATACCTTTCCCAAGGGCATTTGTGCGTAAGTGAATGCAAGGAATTCAACTGGAATTCGAACTCGTCACAGCAATAATGCAAATATTATTAATGATAACATCGATTAGTTTTATTGATCGACGTTTGAAAATTACGTATAATCATTGTCAGAAAGACAATCTGTCAGAAATTGTCCATAGTTCAAAATGTCTGTTGTCTTTAATAACAATTACTTTAAAACATTAGTTGACTGATTTTATTTCCTTTTGTTTCTTTTTATTTAACTTGTCTCTGCTGCAGATAAACTCCATCTGAGAATATTTATACACACACACACACACACACACACACACACACACACACACACACACACGCACACATATATATAATGTGAAAAAGTCGTCACTTAGCTGATTAGTGTTATTTCAGTCATGCCGACATCGAAGTTTCGTGAAGACATGACAGATATAACATGTCAGTGTCTTCAGCAGATATGAAAAAATTACACAAATATTCTTGAAAATCCTCAGTTGGAGACCATCTGAACGAACGGGGTAACTTGACATGAAGCTATTTTTAAATGGGTTCCACCTGCAAGTTTAAGTGATGCTTTTATCAAAAGATGTTCTCATATAACGCTTATTTGGCTGTGATGCCTGTGCCTGGTAATCCCTTGACGGACTGGGTGTCATAATGGGTATATCAAGCTTTGTATATTTGTTACTGAAACGTTAATTTGGTGGCATGCTGCTTTTTCACATAATAATGATTATGTTGCCTCATATAAAGTTAAAAAGTTAGATCTATATGGTCATTTTAATTAATACTATAGATCTATATGGTCATTTTAATTAATACTATAGATCTATATGGTCATTTTAATTAATACTATAGTCTATATGGTCATTTTAATTAATACTATAGATCTATATGGTCATTTTAATTAATACTATAGATCTATATGGTCATTTTAATTAATACTATAGATCTATATGGTCATTTTAATTAATACTATAGATCTATATGGTCATTTTAATTAATACTATAGATCTATATGGTCATTTTAATTAATACTATAGATCTATATGGTCATTTTAATTAATACTATAGATCTATATGGTCATTTTAATTAATACTATAGATCTATATGGTCATTTTAATTAATACTATAGATCTATATGGTCATTTTAATTAATACTATAGATCTATATGGTCATTAATTAATACTATAGATCTATATGGTCATTTTAATTAATACTATAGATCTATATGGTCATTTTAATTAATACTATAGATCTATATAGTCATTTTAATTAATACTATAGATCTATATGGTCATTTTAATTAATACTATAGATCTATATGGTCATTTTAATTAATACTATAGATCTATATGGTCATTTTAATTAATACTATAGATCTATATGGTCATTTTAATTAATACTATAGATCTATATGGTCATTTTAATTAATACTATAGATCTATATGGTCATTTTAATTAATACTATAGATCTATATGGTCATTTTAATTAATACTATAGATCTATATGGTCATTTTAATTAATACTATAGATCTATATGGTCATTTTGATAATACTATAGATCTATATGGTCATTTTAATTAATACTATAGATCTATATGGTCATTTAATTAATACTATAGATCTATATGGTCATTTTAATTAATACTATAGATCTATATGGTCATTTTAGTAATACTATAGATCTATATGGTCATTTTAATTAATACTATAGATCTATATGGTCATTTTAATTAATACTATAGATCTATATGGTCATTTTAATTAATACTATAGATCTATATGGTCATTTAATTAATACTATAGATCTATATGGTCATTTTAATTAATACTATAGATCTATATGGTCATTTTAATTAATACTATAGATCTATATGGTCATTTTAATTAATACTATAGATCTATATGGTCATTTTAATTAATACTATAGATCTATATGGTCATTTTAATTAATACTATAGATCTATATGGTCATTTTAATTAATACTATAGATCTATATGGTCATTTTAATTAATACTATAGATCTATATGGTCATTTTAATTAATACTATAGATCTATATGGTCATTTTAATTAATACTATAGATCTATATGGTCATTTTAATTAATACTATAGATCTATATGGTCATTTTAATTAATACTATAGATCTATATGGTCATTTTTTTAATTAATACTATAGATCTATATGGTCATTTTAATTAATACTACAGATCTATATGGTCATTTTAATTAATACTATAGATCTATATGGTCATTTTAATTAATACTATAGATCTATATGGTCATTTTAATTAATACTATAGATCTATATGGTCATTTTAATTAATACCTACAGTCTATATGGTCATTTTAATTAATACTATAGATCTATATGGTCATTTTAATTAATACTATAGATCTATATGGTCATTTTAATTAATACTATAGATCTATATGGTCATTTTAATTAATACTATAGATCTATATGGTCATTTTAATTAATACTATAGATCTATATGGTCATTTTAATTAATACTATAGATCTATATGGTCATTTTAATTAATACTATAGATCTATATA
Organism: Ascarosepion bandense; assembly: GCA_037127315.1. Classification (NCBI taxonomy): domain Eukaryota; kingdom Metazoa; phylum Mollusca; class Cephalopoda; order Sepiida; family Sepiidae; genus Ascarosepion; species Ascarosepion bandense. The sequence continues at coordinate 362,826 of JBBBDQ010000701.1, read as the reverse complement.
TGGTCATTTAATTAATACTATAGATCTATATGGTCATTTTAATTAATACTATAGATCTATATGGTCATTTTAATTAATACTATAGATCTATATGGTCATTTTAATTAATACTATAGATCTATATGGTCATTTTAATTAATACTAGATCTATATATGGTCCATTTTTAATTAATACTATAGATCTATATGGTCATTTTAATTAATACTATAGATCTATATGGTCATTTTAATTAATACTATAGATCTATGGTCATTTTAATTAATACTATAGATCTATATGGTCATTTTAATTAATACTATAGATCTATATGGTCATTTTAATTAATACTATATAGATCTATATGGTCATTTTAATTAATACTATAGATCTATATGGTCATTTTAATTAATACTATAGATCTATATGGTCATTTTAATTAATACTATAGATCTATATGGTCATTTTAATTAATACTATAGATCTATATGGTCATTTTAATTAATACTATAGATCTATATGGTCATTTTAATTAATACTATAGATCTATATGGTCATTTTAATTAATACTATAGATCTATATGGTCATTTTAATTAATACTATAGATCTATATGGTCATTTTAATTAATACTATAGATCTATATGGTCATTTTAATTAATACTATAGATCTATATGGTCATTTTAATTAATACTATAGATCTATATAGTCATTTTAATTAATACTATAGATCTATATGGTCATTTTAATTAATACTATAGATCTATATGGTCATTTTAATTAATACTATAGATCTATATGGTCATTTTAATTAATACTATAGATCTATATGGTCATTTTAATTAATACTATAGATCTATATGGTCATTTTAATTAATACTATAGATCTATATGGTCATTTTAATTAATACTATAGATCTATATGGTCATTTTAATTAATACTATAGATCTATATGGTCATTTTAATTAATACTATAGATCTATATGGTCATTTTAATTAATACTATAGATCTATATGGTCATTTTAATTAATACTATAGATCTATATGGTCATTTTAATTAATACTATAGATCTATATGGTCATTTTAATTAATACTATAGATCTATATGGTCATTTTAATTAATACTATAGATCTATATGGTCATTTTAATTAATACTATATAGATCTATATGGTCATTTTAATTAATACTATAGATCTATATGGTCATTTTTAATTAATACTATAGATCTATATGGTCATTTTAATTAATACTATATAGATCTATATATGGTCATTTTAATTAATACTATAGATCTATATGGTCATTTAATTAATACTATAGATCTATATGGTCATTTTAATTAATACTATAGATCTATATGGTCATTTTAATTAATACTATAGATCTATATGGTCATTTTAATTAATACTATAGATCTATATGGTCATTTTAATTAATACTATAGATCTATATGGTCATTTTAATTAATACTATAGATCTATATGGTCATTTTAATTAATACTATAGATCTATATGGTCATTTTAATTAATACTATAGATCTATATGGTCATTTTAATTAATACTATAGATCTATATGGTCATTTTTAATTAATACTATAGATCATATGGTCATTTAATTAATACTATAGATCTATATGGTCATTTTAATTAATACTATAGATCTATATGGTCATTTAATTAATACTATAGATCTATATGGTCATTTTAATTAATACTATAGATCTATATGGTCATTTTAATTAATACTATAGATCTATATGGTCATTTTAATTAATACTATAGATCTATATGGTCATTTTAATTAATACTATAGATCTATATGGTCATTTTAATTAATACTATAGATCTATATGGTCATTTTAATTAATACTATAGATCTATATGGTCATTTAATTAATACTATAGATCTATATGGTCATTTTAATTAATACTATAGATCTATATGGTCATTTTAATTAATACTATAGATCTATATGGTCATTTTAATTAATACTATAGATCTATATGGTCATTTTAATTAATACTATAGATCTATATGGTCATTTTAATTAATACTATAGATCTATATGGTCATTTTAATTAATACTATAGATCTATATGGTCATTTTAATTAATACTATAGATCTATATGGTCATTTTAATTAATACTATAGATCTATATGGTCATTTTAATTAATACTATAGATCTATATGGTCATTTTAATTAATACTATAGATCTATATGGTCATTTTAATTAATACTATAGTGATTAGGAAGAGGGAAAGAACGCTTCTATCAGACAGAGATTACTTTTGGTTTACTTTTAGAAAAAAAATTATATAATTGAAAACTTAAAATTTAAAAATGTAGATTTGTGGCGGCATTTTGCTTCTGAATTCCTTACATAAGTTCAAAAGTAGATTTTGTTTAGGATACTTAATGATTTTGATTTGTCAATGAAACATAGTTAACATCTATCGAAAAGGTTTTTGGGGGGCGCAGGTCAAACGTATCAGTTTCCAATGTGCTGTGAAGTTTAGTCCCTCTTTCATTTCCTAAAATCTTCGGGAAAGGGATGTTTGAAATCTTAAATTGGGGTTAGAAAAGGAGTGTTTGTGGATGTAGTAACTTTGTTCAAATTCACCTATGGAAATACCAATGTAAGTTTAGTAATTCTGTCTGTTGTAAATTGGAGAAATTTGGGTTTGGTAGATTATCAGGGTAGATCTACATTTGCCTTCCACCAGACAGTTGTTTATGGACCTACGATTACAAGAATTTAAAATCCTTGTTTTTGTGTTTGTATTATCTAAACTCTTTAATATTTTATTGTTATGGAAATTAATAATATTGTCTTTATTATGAGTGCAGGAGTAGATAATTTTAAGAGTATTTCTTTTGAGGATTTTGTGTAACGGTTTGTAGGTATTGAAATACTTATTAGTTTAGGAAAATATTTTCTTATACTAATATTAGATAGTCTACAGAATGGTGGGGGGAGGACTTAACTACTTTATTTTCCTTTTTCTATATTTATTTATATCATTAGATGGTTCATGATTAGTAATCGTTTTTTAATATACCAATTTATTCTTGAAACCGCTCTCCGGGAGGGCCTTGTATACTTTCTTATTTTCATTGAACATTTTGTAGTTGGACGATAATCTGTTAATCGTCGTATTAACAATGTTGAGTATTTGCTTTATAATAGTTTTTTCGAGTGGCTGGAAGAGATATTAATATAACTGGACGTATTATTGTCTTTGAGATAAGACTGGTGGGAGACATCATTCAGGTTAAGGGCTATATCTAAGTAGTTAACTATTTTTAGGTTAGAGAAGATTTCAATTTTAAACCCAAGGAATTTAAGGATTCTGATGATTTTTCTATGGATTCTACTCATTAAAGGTCCATTACTATTAGGGATCAACATAAGGCCATCATCTCAATATGATCCAATTTGTTGAAGGTCTAAAAATCTACTCAAGATATCTAATATATAGATTCGTAAAAATCAGCAATCTTGGCCAAATCATATGCCCCCATAGGTACATCAAAATTATCATAGGGACCTTTTGTCTAGGTAGAATGATTGAAAGTAAGAATTGATTTCCTAGCAGCTAAGAGAATTTTAATTTCTCTATCTGATTTCGACGTGACTTTTAGCAAAGCTTATACAACTAATTACTGTATGGAAGTGAATTCTGGACGATCTCATCAAGAATGAAGGGGAGGCTTAGGACAGCAGAAATGTGGTTTTACAGAAAGATTCTGAGGAAAACTTGGACAGAGCATGTGTGCAACGATGAGGTATGGGAAAGGATGCAAACGAGAAGAAAATTTATACTTAATATCAGGAAGAGACAAATGAGGTTTCTAGAACCCGTAATGAGGAAGGAGGTCCTAAAGAATACTCACAGGTCAAATAAAGGGAAGGAGAGACAGGGGAAAACATTACGAGACGCGCATGTTAAGTCTGAGAAAATGGATGGCGAAGTAGGGCTTAGAAGAGATACCAAGATAAAAATATTGAGACCGACAAGAGACAAAGCCAAATGGAAGTCTATGATCACCTACGTTCTGAAGGGCCATGGCACATGAAGAAGAAGAAATCAACTAGAACTACTTAAAAGCACTTATTAATGATGAATGTAGCAACCACATTGTATAGATCTGATGGCTTCTTTTATCGTTGTGGTTTTTCCTTGTATGGATAGTTTAGTTATTTTTGAGGTTTTTCATAAAAGTAGTCAACGAGAACTTCTCAGAAGAAAACACGTCTGTCAACAGTAATTATTAGTGATGCATGTAGGACCCACATTGTATAGCTCTGATGGCTTATTTTATCATTGAGGTTTTTCATTTTATGGAAAACTTGGTGATAATTTCGGTTTTTCATAGAAGTAGTCAACTAAAAATGCTAAGAAGATAACGGTTTTGTTAACATCATTATTAGTAATGAATGTAGAGCCCACATTGTATAGATCTGATTGCTTATGTTATAGCTGAAGGTTTTCATTGTATAGAAAACTTGTTATAGTTTATATATTCATAGAAATAGTCGACTAGAACTGCTTAGAAGAAAACAGGTCTCTCAACAGTAATTATATAAATCGATCTAAATCTAAACTTATTTATAAATGGAACTTTGTGTGTGTCTGTGTGTGTATCCGTTACCTATAGAGTCTGAAACGGCTGAACCGATTTTCTTGAAAATTTACACAGTTGTACTATAAGCGTCTGCGAGTGTTCTTAGCTAGGTTTTGTGTACCCTCGATAAATATCGATAATCGAAAAAATCGGGTTATAGAACGAGTGGTCCGATTTTAATCAAATTTGATACACTCATAGACAAAGACATAGGAAACGATATTCAGAAGTTTCAAGGTTGCAGTTCTTACAATAGTGCAGAAAATTGATAATATATATATATATATATATATATATATAAAAGGCAAGATGTTTGTGTGTGTATCTGTTTATCTGTCTGTATGTCCTTTATACAAATCCACAATTTTTATCCGATTCTCACCAAACTTCACACAAATATTCTTTAGGCTGAGTCTGAGCTCCAGGACCATGGGTTAGTTTTAAAGCTTTCATTACGCCCGAGCAACGCCGGGTTATATTGCTAGTTAATGATGAAAGTAAAGCCCACATTGCAGAGATCTGATGGTTTATGTTATAGTTGAGTTTTTTCTTTGTATGGGGAACTTGTTACAGTTTTAATTTTCACAGAAGTCATCAACTAGAACTCCTTAGAAGAAAACAGTTCTGTCAACATCAATTATTAGTGATGAATGTACAGCCCACATTTTATATATCTGATGGCTTATTTAAGAGTTGAGGTTTTTCATTGTATGGATAACTTGGTGATAGGATTTTTCAGAGAAGTAGTCAACTAAAACTGCCTAGAAGAAAATAGGTCTCTCAAAAGTAATTATTAGTGATGCATGTAGAGCCCACATTGTATAAATTTGATGAAATCTTACAGTTTAGATTTTTCAATTTATGGAAAACTTGGTAATAGTTTGGGGTTTTCACAGAAGAAGTCAACTAAAACTGTTTAAAATAAAACAAGTTTGAGTTTTGTTTAACGACATATGAACTTCTATGGGTTATTTAATGCCAAAAAAGTGGGGTGTTAAGGTATTGTTTTTAATATAAAGTTATAGTGAGAAGGTTGATTTAGTCAGATTTTAATGAAAAAAAAACATTATGTCTATTTTAGAAAACTGAAGATGTCTTCTAGTTTTGTATTCAAAAATTTATTGCTGGTAATAATTTTGGATTTCCCCACTCGCTTTCTCAGTATCCTTTCAGGACAGGCTTCTCTACTAAATTTCTGCTTCACCTCTGTACCTGACTCCTGTCAGGTCTCGCAGCTCTGTCCTCTCTGTAACTCCGAGCATGCTGTCGTTTCTATTAATATCTCTCTCCACTTTCACTCCCCGTCCTCCAGTAGCATCGAACCAACAGAATTTCTTACTGTCACCAAAGAGCAGACTGGGATTCGTTCCGTGATTTTCTATATGTCGTCCCTTGGAAAAAAGTGTTCAGTCTCCTAGTTAAGGACTACGCTTTTGAGGTCTATTCCTGGGGAAAGCTGGCATTGATGCTTTCATTCCGATCAGGATGTTCCGTTCCAAACCTCATTCTTTCCCATAGTTCTCTACCGCCTGTTTGGCATCCATTGCTCACAGGAACCACTTTTTCTGGCTATTTCGAAGCCACGCGTCTGACCATAATAGGCGCCTATTTTCCCCTGTCCGTAATAAGTGTAAGAGGATCTTGAATAAGGCTAAACTGTTGCTTGCCGAGAGAATGAGGCAGCGCATAACTGCCCGAGAGTTCGCTTTCAAAGAATATTGGTGGCTCTGCAAACGTGTGTTGAACTATAGCAAATCCTCCATTCCTCCCTTAATCAATAAATTTAAGGTCCTTACAGCATCTGTGGAAAAGGCTGTGTACTTTGCTCGCAGATTCTCATCCAACTCTACATTTGGCTTGCGTGGAGTATCCGCACCCGACTTCCCTCTCAGGACTGAGGCTCAACTGAGAGATGTTCCCATCACCCACACACTGGTATCTAAGATAATCTCAAAGCTTAATCCCGGTTATTGTCATGAAAAAATGTACCCCTGAACTCTCCTCAGTCTTCTCTAAACTCTATAATTACTGCCTTTCTGCTTCCTGTTTTCTTGCCTGCTGGAAGTTTTCTTCTGTGGCTCCTGAAGTCAGGGGTATCCTCGGACCCATCTAGTTATTGCTCTATCAGCCTCCTACCAATTTTCAGAAAATGTTCGAGATTATTATCAATGCTGAAATAGTTCAACATCTTACTGTTCATAAATTATTCTCAGACAGACAGTATGGCTTCCGCTTTGCTAGGTCTACTGCCGATAGGTTAACGAACATTACCGAGTACATATACCAGGCCCTCAATAAGTCCGTCGAAGCTCGATCAGTTGTCCTGGATATCTCCAAAGCATTTTATAGCGTTTGGCACCCTGGCCTTCTACGCAAGCTATAGGGTTATGGTATCACTGGACGCTTGCTTGATCTGATCTAATCTTTTTTATCAAACCGCATAATGAAGATCATCTTGAACGGGCATGTCTCTACATCCTACCACACAAACGCTGGTATCCCACAGAGCTCAATCCTAGGCCCGACGCTCTTTCTGATGACATTACCATTTACTCCAGTCTCAGTAAAAAATCTGGCGAGTCGACCAGAGATCACATCGCTGCTTTTCTCGAGAAGGACCTCCACTCTGTGGTAGACTGGAGAAAGAAATGACTTGTAAATTTTTGATGCTTCTAAAACGCTGCTATCTATCAGCCACCACAGGCAGTCTCTTCTGCCACCCATCAGCATGGACCAAGCGAGTCTCCCTGAAGGCAATACACTGCGCTTCCTTGGTCTCACCATATCTTCCTACCTCAAGTGGAAACATTACATTGAATCAATAGCTAAATCGACTGCTAGAAAGGTTGGCTTACTGTGTCGGGCCAGGAAGTTTTCCCATCTGAGTCCATCTTGCACATGTACAAATCACCCATCCGACCATGCACTGAATACTATTGTTATATCTTGTCGGGCGCCCCTGCTATTCATCTCAGGGCTCTCGACAGGCTCCAAAGGGGAATCTGTAACGCGATCGGCCGCGACCTAGCAGCTCGACTCCAGTCACTTTTCATCGGCAGAATGTGGCTTTCCCTTGTCTATTCTACAAATATTTTCTTTGCTTCTGCTCCGACGAGCTTAGCTCACTGATGCTCCCTCCACAAGAATTTACTCGAGCAACCAGACTGACAACATGGTCCTACCCTTTTACAATTAAATCAATTAAATACAGCCGCCACTTCTACTGCATCAGCTTCCTTTCTCGTACTTCCTGTCTGTAGAACTCCCTTCCTATACTTGTTTCTCTGACGGCAACAATCTCCATAAATTTAAATGCAATGTCAATTCCCATCTCTTGTCCACTTGACTCTAGTCCTTCTCCCGTCCTTTCGCTATCACCTCGTGTATTTTGTTTTTTCCTTTTTTACTCTACCCTCGCAACTGTCTTCACACTGGTATTCCCATCCTTCTCTTGCCCTTTTTCCAACACCCCCTGTAACTGGTTCGTTTTTCTCTTCGCTCTCCTCCTGGCTTTAAACTTTCACTCTTCTTTTATATAGCCCTTCCCTCTCACTGCGCACCAGTGGCGGTACCGCCTTGCTTGGGGGTGAAACGATTAAAAAAAGGGGGGGGTATGTGTCCAGATACAGATTACAGTGATGGGAATAAACAGCAATGAAAACGAGGTGCACGTCTTAAAAGATATGATGGATTAACAATAAAGGTACTTCTCAGTAAAACCTAAATGTTCAGCATGGAAATTGCTTTTCTATTCTGGACACTGTAACCTCTGAACTGACAAAACATGCAGAGGCTTATTCACAGACTGGAAATCTGTTTTCTTTCTTCATTGAATCGAAAATCATTACTTATAATGCATTAAAGAAAAAGTGTAAACATTTGTTTAATATATACCACAAAGATTTGAATTATCATGACCGTTTAAATGAATGTGAGCATGTCAAGCACCACATGAACCTAGATGAAAATTGTGCAACTTTCTTTGCATTATACAGAAAAATAATTTCGGACAACTTAAAATCAATATCTTCGAATGTTGAAATTACATTCAGAGTGTCCATCTTCATGTTGGTAACCAACTGTACAGGAGAAGATTTTTTTCATGACTGAAACTTATGAAAAAAAAAACTACTTCATAACAGAATGGGGCAGCACCGTTTGAACTGATTTCCACTCATGCGCATAGAAAATGACACCCTATTCCTGAAGACCATTAACTTTAAACCAATAACAAGGCAATTATCTGAAAAAATGCTGCGAATCCTTGTTATAATCAGAGGTTCGTAGTAATTTCACACTATGCCATCTAACATGTGTGGCTTACTAAGTATTATTTTATTTTTGAAGCCATCAATATTTATATTTCGGCATTAAATAACTCGTATAGGTTGATATACTGTCAAACAAAATCCACCAAGAAAGCAACAACTTAAACACTCAACACAGCCTCTATCTAAACTTATTTATAAATGGAACTTTGTCTGTGTGTGTATGTGTGTGTGTGTGTATGTGTCCGTTACCTATAGACTCCGAAACGGCTGAAATGATTTTCTTGAAGATTTACACAGTTGTATTATAAACGTCTGCGAGTGTTCTTAGCTAGGTTTTGTGTCGAGGTACCCCCGATAAATATCGAAAATCGATAATCGAAAAAATCGGGTTATAGGAGTGGTCCGATTTTAATCAAATTTGATACACTCATAGACAAAGACATAAAGAAACGATATTCAGAAGTTTCAAGGTTGCAGTTCTTACAATAGTGCAGAAAATCGATAATATATAATATAATAATATATATATAAAATGCAAGATGTTTGCGTGCGTGTCTGTTTATCTGTCTGTATGTCCTTTATACAAATCCACAATTTTTATCCGATACTCACCAAACTCCACACCAATATTATTTAGACTGAGTCTGAGCTCCAGGACCATGGATTAGTTTTAAAGCTTTCACTACACTCAAGCAACGCCGGGCTATACTGCTAGTTAATCATATTTGCACAAGCATATATATGCACAAAAGCTGAGCATTATTTACCATGTATTCAGTTGTGACAATAGAACAACGTATATCATATTTTTATTACCTCCAAGAAAATTAAATTCCAGCATTAAATAACACATCAGGTATTGCTATGCCGTTAATCAGACAAATAAACCAATCAATAGCTTTTTCTTTGTTTGCATAATAAAACCTGACACCCCAAAATATTTTATTATTAATATATTTAATTACGACAGATATTGTAAGTAAAATTTCACAAGAGATTTTACTGATATTAAAAATATGTCCTGAAAGTTTTACCAAAATCAATTGGTTAACATTTATTTTCTTGTGAAACCATTGACTTCTGTAATATCATATGGCATAATGCATGCAGAGAATTGATTTTCTAAGCGACGCTTAGATGTGGCACAAGGTCTAAAGTATGGGGTACCTAGAGAAGATCGAATTCACTATTCAGCTTGTGTTCTAGCGATAAAGATTACTAACCATTAGACCACCTTGAGATGCCCAGAGGCCGAAAGTATAAAGTAACCAGTGAGAATCGAACCCGCTACTCAATTTCAATGATTCTAGCGAGACAACCTGTTAGCCTTTGCACAAGATGGAGGTTGATGTAGCTTAGATGTGGCACAAAGTCGAATGTATTGGGGACCCAGTGAGGATCGAACTCACTATTCAGTTGTAATTGATCTAGCGAGACAACCTTGCTAACACAATATATACAGAGAGGAAGCGACACCTGGCTCAGAAACAATACCACTTGTATTGAGTGCTATGTCGCTAACGATTAGGTACATGGCTTTCATTCGTTTTTACTGACTTTGCAGACCGGCTGCAACCACTCTCTCACCGGCGTGATGTGGCTTCCCTATGCCTCTTCTACAAGTACTTTCATGGCTTCTGCTCCAATGAGCTTAGATCACTGGTGCCGCCTAAGCAGGAATTTACACGAGATACTAGATTAGCAACTAGGTCCCACCCTTTCACAGTTAAACAAATAAGATGTATCCGTAAATTCTACTCGAACAGCTTCTTTTCTCGCGCTTCCCGCCTGTGGAACTCCCTTCCACAAGTCTGCTTTCCCGACAGCTACAATCTCCAGGTGTTTAAATGTAGGGTCAATAGACACCTCCTATCACACTAACTCCCATTTATTTATTCTCAGAACACTCTCATTTACCCAACCCTCATTCTCGGTATCCTTACCCGCCTATCACCCACCCTCTGACATTTCCTATATTTAACCATCCTTTCTCCACTCTATGTAACCCCCTGCGCAGTAGTAGCAGTGACATGCCTTGCTCGGGGTGAAACGCTTATTAAAAAAAAAAAATTCATTTATTGCAAAAGATTTCTTTGATTCAACAAGTAGTTTTCATGAATTTTCTGGAGTCAAGTTTTTTCCCTTTCACGTACCGTATTTTGTAAAAGACTATTTAATTTTAAAACGAATGTTCATGACGTTTGTTATGTACAAAAAGAAGAAAGTAAAATGACTTTAAATCAAAGTGTTTGAGACTGAAATTGAAAATATTTCTACGATTGCTTTTCCTACTTGGCACATTAAAAATTTCTGCCAGTTTCCACTATGCATTAATATAAATTCGCCTCGAAAAGAAAATTGGTGGAGACAAAACTGGAAAAGTTGTTTCAAACTAATATTCAATGGGAAAAGTTATATCTCGTCTTGAAAATTAGCGTTCAAAATTTCAAAACTGGACCTGTCTAAAGCATATTTACAAATACAGGTTGAAGAAAAAATTGTTCAGAGTTAACAACTACAAATAGGCACAAGAGCTTGTATAAGTTCAAGCGAATTGCTTTTGGCATAAATGTAACTCCAGCTATATATCAACAAACTATCGATGCAATGATTGCAGATTGTGACTTCGTAGTTTCTTATCTGAATGATATACAAATTAAAAGTGTATCTAAAGGACAGCATATCGGGTATATGAAAACAGTCTTTTTCCTTTTTTTTAAATACGAGAATGCGTGTTCAAATTCAGTGAGGGAAAGTGCGAGTACTTAGGACAAATCATGGACAAAAATAATCGTCAACCAGATTGTTCGAGGTCAAGTGCAATTAAGAAAATACCTCCGCCAACAAATGTTACTGATCCTTGGACTAGCAAACCACTATCAAATTTAAGTACTTAATATGCAGAATTTGAGAGCTTCACTAAACAATTTTCTTTTAATCATATCACCCCGAGCAAGGTGGTAACGCCATTGAAGCGCATGGGGCTACGTAGGAGTGAAAAGATGGGAAAAGAGAAAGCCGGAAACCACATCCTAAACAAGGAACAAGGGATGAGCCTCTTCACCTGTTCAATAGACGGGGGTGAAGTGTGAACCGGGCGATAGTTTAGTCTATCTACTCCAATTAGTCTATCTACTCCAATTTACTTAAAAAAGGCGTAAAGTGGAACTAGATTGATAAGTGTCAGAAGGCGTTCTAAGAAATAAAAAAATACTAACGTCAGACTTATTAGCGCTCTATGATAAAAAGCAGAAATCGTGTTGGCTTCAGATGCGAGTGATTTTGGAATAGAAGCAGTCATTTTACATAGATGACGGTAATATGTGGTCAAGGCTGTATGTCCAGTAAACGGATCACATTATCTTGTGGGAGTGGCTAGCTTTAATAAGTAGCCAGAAATTTGTAAGTGCGAAAAAATCAACTTCTTCGGTGACAATGAATTCTTTTACACGAACTGTTTGCAAGATATGACATTCTAGATAAGAGTTTCTGATGACGGTACACAATTCACTGCACACGAATTCGGAGATTTTTGTAAAATCTTCTCCATTGAACATATTACTACCCCGTCGTATCACACAAGGTCAAACGAAAAGCTGAACGGTTTTCGGGTACTTTCAAGATAGCATTGCAAAATTTAAGTAATGAAAAAGTAAGCAAAAAACCACTACAAAATTCTTCAGAGTTTACGTGTTAATGCCGAATAACAATAAACCGTCAGCCATATTGCCGAGATAATTCATGTTCAGAAGAAAAATTAAATCAGTGTTTGACAAGTTGTTGCCAGGTCAAAAATGAATAAGAATAAATAACAAAAAGAACACTAATTTTTTCAAAACTGGCGAACATGTTTTTTTTTTCCGGGTTTATACAGATGGAAAAGAAATGTGGGAAGACGGCACAGTAATATCACGTATTGGAAAGATGATATACATGGTAAAAATAATTAAAAAAAACTGGAGCATAAAAACATTATAATCAGCTAAAGGCAAATTTTACCAAAGAAAGACGTGAAAGAATGGAAGAACATATGAAACTGCTGTTTGATGTTATTGATGCACCTGCATCCAAAGAATTAGTTGAACATACAAATACGATTTCAAGGAAAAAGGAAACTTACAGAAAAACTAGAGGTTGATCCTAAACATAAAAGATACACGGTTACGTACTCGCCAGAAACTGACACAGAGATCCGAAGGCGAATTGGCATGGCGAAGGAAGCATTCCAGAATTTGAGTAAAGTATTAAGAAACAGGACAATTTCGCTAGAAACAAAGAATAGTGTACTGGATTCCTTTGTGATGTCAATTCTTCAGTATGGCAGTCAATTCTGGACTATATCATCAAAGATTAAATAAAAACTTGAAGCAACTGAAATGTGGTTCTACAGAAGGATGCTGCGGATATCATGGATCGAGCATGTTGGGGAATGATGAGGTTTTGGAAAGGATGGAAACGAAAAGGAAATTAATACTGAGCATCAGGAAAAGAAATCTAAAGTTCCTGGGACATGCAATGAGGAAGGAGGGCTTGGAGAACCTGATACTAACAGGCCAGATAGATGGAAAAGGGGATAGGGGAAAGCAGCGGATAACATATTTGAAGGGCCTGAGTAGGAGGATGACAGAACGAGGGCTGCGCGGTGTAACAGAAGAAAGCGTGCCCAGAGCCACTAGGAATAGGGAAACGTGGAAAGCCATGATTGCCTACGTCCTGAAAAGACAAGGCACGTAGAAGAAGAAGAAGATACGAAGATGAGACTTTGCTGATGGCAGACCCATAAAGAAAACTATAGAACTTCTTAACAAGTAATAATGGAAAGCAAAAAGGACTGAGAAAAAAATGCATAACCGCCAGCAAGATATACAGCCAAAGGATTAAGCGGTATATTAGGGCAGCGGATGTCAAAATATAGCTGGACTATATATCAGTTCTGTAGTCGCAGATGACGGAAAATAATATACAGAAACCAGAAGGTGCAGGAAAATTGCGAAATATGTCTTTCAGAAAATAATTTAAATATCAAATCAGGAAAATATCGGTAAAAAAAATATTGCTGCACATCTACGTAATATCTAATCTCCTATATGATGGTGAACGCTAGATAATTTAACCACAGGTGAATAATATATTTTAAGCTACAGAGTTGTTCTACCAACAAATGCCAAGTATGATATGGGCAAAGCATGTGAACAATGAGGAAGTATAAAATAAAAATAAAAATAACAAGGAAACTAATAATGACAATCAGAATAAAATACCTGTAATTACGGAGACACTTTACGAGGAAAGGCGGTTTGGAAATTTAAACACACAAAGGGCATAATGAAAGCTGGTGTAAAGGGTTGCAGGACAGTGATAAATAGGGATAGCAAAGGGTAACAACTACTTACATGAACTAATAATAGGAAATTGTGGAGATCAATGAACGCTTATAACCTGAACGGACTTGGCATATAAAAGGAAAAGGTTTGAAATTTATTTCGTTTGTAGAATGTTACACACATTAAAAAGTATTCGTGTAATGACGCATATTATCTGTCGGCTATTTTAATGTTTCTCTGGTGTTATTTTACCAAAAATATCAGCATCTTTTAAGAATGAATGCCTGCTTCCGGTTATATTTTCGCCATTCTTTTGCTAATCGTGTTTATTTTTGTCTAACCCCCTTTATGTAGCTGTCCCCAAACATTATTTCACGGCTGTTTCCCCAAATATTAATTACAAGTAAAAGACGAGCATAATTTGAAGCGGTTGTTAACCGATACTATGAAATGGTGGCTTTAAAAATGCCACTTTTTATTACTGGTTCGATCTTAGAATAGATTGCTGCACCCAAACTGGGTTTTAGCACCTTCGCGTGTTGCATATTCCGGTTTTATGTTTTTATTTGTGAACAAACTTCTAGAATCCAGTCAACACTTAAATCAGAATTCAATTTCACCATTTTAAGAATTCTTAAGAAAATAAACGAAGAAATATTAAATGAAATACAAGTTCCACATGATTAATGGTAATAGTAATATTAGCCGTTCCCGTTTATGGAAAGATTTGGCATTCATTGGCCGGTCAACCAGTGCTGTAGTCGGGGGAAATTTATAAAATATTTATCTAAAAATATATAGAATCGCATTGGAAACAAAGGAAAGAGTGCTGGACTGCTATTTGATATCTGTTCTTCTGTATGGCAGCGAGTGTTGGACGATCTCTTCAAATAAGAAAGAGAGGCTCGGGGCAGCAGAAATGTTCTACAGAAGGATGCTGAGGATACAATGAACCGAGCACGGGAGTTGGAGAGGATGCAAACGAGAAGAAAACTTATACTTAAAGTCAGAAAGGGACAGCTGAGATTCCTGGGACACGTAATAAGAAAGGAAGGTTTGGAGAATCTGATATTCACAGGACGGATAACGAGAAAAAGAGATAAGGGAAAGCATCGCAAGACATATTTGATAGGCTTGAGCAAGTGGATCGGATACCAAGAAGAAAAATATTAAGAGCGACAAGGGAGATGGGCAAGTAGAAGTCCATGATCGCCTACGTACTAAAGGAACACGACACTTGAAGAAAAAGGTTTCTGAAGTCCAATATCCGTAATCTCCCTTTCCAGTACTGATGATAGCTTCCTTACCAAACTTTTGTTTAAAGTAGTGTATGACATCTTGATTATGTTATTTTTTTTTAGTTACTTGTGCTATCCATTTCACTTGTTGCTCCTTTTGAAAGTCTTCATGTAAAGAGATTTTTGTCATTTAATACATGTTTTTATTTGTGATTCGCTAACGCCAGTCTACAAGGTTCGAAGACGGACGGTCCACGCTATGACATACACGCTTCATTCACTTAAACTCATTTTAAACAATTGATTTTAGAAATCGATTGAATACAGCTAACAGTTTAAATATTTCTGAACAGGTTTGGCGCCATTCATATGAAAGTTTCGATCCGATGAGGCGATTTTAAGAACATGACACAAGTTTTCAGGTTAAAATTTTGATTTTGTAGCAAATTGCGATGCTGGGCGAAACTACTTCTAGTATAGTTTATTATATGTTCAATTTCCTTTTTTCTATACTAAATTTGTTATAACTGATCCATATACATAGAGATTATCTTTGTCTGCCTCGGCAGATTTCTTACTGAGGCGGGAGTAAATGGCGGTGTCGTCAGCGTAAATGCCTCCTTTAGATTTGATCACATCATGGAGATCATTGATAAAGATCAGAAAAAGCTTCGGACTTAGGATAGAGCCATAGGGGATACCCGCGTTCGTGTGAAAGGATCTGGAGGCATTCTCGTTCATGCCGACCTTTATTATGCTGTTTGATAGGAACGATTGGATCAAATCAAGCCAGCGTCCAGTGATACCATAGCTCTGTAGCTTGCACAGAAGGCTAGCTTGCCAGACTCTATCAAGGCAACAGTTTCCCCGTTTTTATCGAGGGCTTGGTATATGTACTCGGTAGTGTTGGTGGAATAGAGTCGTGTATCAGTTTAAGTATTAAAATGGCGTTCATTATAACTGTAGCATTTGTACTATATTACTTTAAATTTTATAACTAAATTTATCTAAATCAGTGAGTATCTTGATGGAACAAAATATCTGTGAAATAATAGGCTGAAATGGTCCAAAGTTTATAGACGAAAACCAAGAAGTGTTGATTTGAAAAGTTACATAAGAGATGCATTTCAAGAAATTAATACACAAAGAGACTTCTGTAAAAATGTCTGTCGATATAATGGATAAACTTCAAATCTGTGGAAATTGTGATTGACAACAGCTTGAGCAGCTGCAATGGTCAAATTTAAGCGCTTTTGTTTTGTGGTACACAATAAAATTCATGTGTCATTTTAATAATTGTATTAGTAGATATAAGTGTATATATATATAATCTCAAAATAAATATTATCATTTACTATTCACCTACTTTTAATTTCAGTTAGTTAAAGGCCATACATGATAGACGCATTTGTGATCATGTCTCGAAAGAGACATGACTGACTGGGCAGAAGTTTATCCAGCAGTAGGTTGCCATTGCTTTCTGCAGTAGACTGGTAGTCAGCCAAGGCTAGAGAACACAATCTGTCCTGTTGTTTAACCCTTAACTGGAGGGAAGAGACGGATTAATACCTTCTCCAAGAGTATTTGTGCGTAAGTGAATGCAAGGAATTCAACTGAAATTCGAACGTGGCTTCAAGTCGATATCCACTGCACCACAACGCACACCCATCGTTGTTTTCGACTCTGCTTCGTGGCGGTGGCGGCGGCGGCGGAGGTGTGGTCGTAGTCGCAGTCGTTGTCACCTCGTTTCGGCGTCGACGGCGTCAGCGGCGGTAGCAGCAGCAGCGGAAATGTCAACGGCAAACGGCATAACAGCGTTCGACGTGCAGCAGCACCGAACCACGGAAGCCGGTGACGGTGCGCCAGGGCTAGAACGGACGAGACTTAACGCACACTTTTAGATTACCCCGTATATATTGTCAGTAGAAACAATTATACCGAGAAGATGCAATGAATTGCTCTCTTGGACGTTGACATCATCCACGCTGATGAAGGGCAAAATCGATCATCAAAGGTGTATACTACATACAAGCACGACTGTTCTCTCTTAACACACGTTTCTCGTTTCTCCTTCCACATTTTTTTCATGTGTTTCACATATATGTTGCCGATAAAATTCCCGCAAAAGCGTACCATTATAGTATTATGCCGGAATATACTTGGCACTCAATTTCCAGCCATATGAAAAAAGGAAGCCAGGTGCAAGGTTTGGCTGAAGTCACGCCCATACGCCGAATGCAGGTGATCTAACCGCCGCATTTACTCTTGTGAGCGTGGGAACGAGCTTCATGAGAGAGCAGTTATATAACAAATCACACCAGAGTAGCGTTCGACAATCTCTCAGATACTGACGAGAATGTAAGATGCACGGATTGGACGAGAGGTGTTCGGGGACGGCTCGAACCCCACACTGGACTTTTACTTTATCTACAGTTTAGGGTATAGAAGTGATCGTTTCATGCCACTCTCAAAGGCATTAGTATTGAGTAAACACAGTAGTCAGTAGTCTGTTGGCTCTATTTTTGCGCTGATAATCGTTATTAACTATTTTTAATCTCCTTAAAAGAGCATAGCAATGACTGCAAATGGAAAACGCGAAGGAAGTTGGATTCGTGCCTTTTTCAGTCATGATTGAGTGATTCGTCTTTTTACAGCTTATCAACCCGTTGCAGGTTATTTAAAACTAGAGAATATTTTTAAATTGAATGATATTTTTTGTTTTGGAAATAATCATGGTTTAGAGATACAAGTGTATCTGGCGGAAGGAGAGCTCGATTCATACTTTTCCTAAGGCCATTTGCACGTAAGTAAATGTAAAAGACACAATATAAATTAGAACTCTGATTTCTAATTAAATAATTCCTAACCATTATCAATTCCATCACTTTAACATCTAAGCTTACAGTTCTTGGTATTCCCAAGCGGTCACCCATCTATGTACTGACCAAGCTCGACGTTGCCTAACTTCAGTGATCACAGGGTAACCGGTGTTTCAACGTAATGTAGTCATAAGATTCTTATTAAAGAGTGCAATGATGATAGATACAGACTTGAATTTGAACTCAATTTGCCAATTTCATATTCTAAAGAGGGATGGTGCCAGTGATATCAAGAAAGGGCAAATAGTATAACGATTTTACAATTATCTCTGGTAAAGAGGGTCTTATAGATGCTGACACTGAAGAATGCAGGTGGTCGAATTCGAAACACTTACTGATAATATTATGAGCATATTTTTTGATGTTAAACATCCAATCAAAGATCCCACTTTTTCAAGTTTTTTCTTTTATTTTTTTGTTTATGTTTGCTTTATTTATGGCGCTCATGTTTTCTATTTCCGCACATTTTCATTGAGTCATTCCTTTTTTACTTGCCTGCATTTTTTCATATAAATAATGTTTGGTTACATTCAATAAGAAAATTATTTTGGTAGTTTCTCAACAAGAGGCGAGGTTTCCATATTATTACATCACGCTATCTTGTTCTGTGAAATGTCTTAAGAATTAAAAAATGATTAAATTAAATTAAGGGTGGTTTAGTAGTTGAATGAGTGGTGCTTGAAACTAGTATTCAAGATTAGTTTTGGCTAGAATTTCAAATACTAGTTTTCAAGACAAGCAAGAACATTTCTCTCCAAATATTAGTGTAAAAACAATATTTCAAATCCTCTCACCGACATTTTCCATGCAAGGCAGATTTATATTCATGCAAAATGAAAATCGTGGAAGCTTTTCAATGTGGCAATGTGGATTCAAAAAATGTAAAAATGTTTTTAAAAATGCTAACAATATTTTTAATTTCAGATGCAGATATCTTAATTCAAAGTGACATTTTTTTTACATAACAAGCCTCATAAACATTGATTTTAAAATGAAATAATCTTTTAAAAATTCATAACGCAACAGAGAAAACCTTAACTCCAGAATATTCAAAACCATTTCTTGCTGAACCAAAAGATAAGATAGAGAAAATGAATACTAAGTCTTAAATTCGCCTACATTTACAAGTTATCCACGTAGAAATTAACGCAAGTGATATAGTTTCAATCTTAGGTATCGCTATCTCAATGTGTCATCATTATACAAATGAATGTTTTTACAATAATAAATAATTTTAATAGAATATGGAAAATGGACACTGAAAATGGACACTGACAACCGAAAATGCACTGGACTTGTAGAAATAAGGAGATGTTTAATGTTTTTGAAATTGGTCTTGTGTGAAACTGTCATAGAGAAACACACCTATTCCTCAGATAATGAACTCTCCCTCCTATATTAATAAGAGTTAACAGGAAGTTAACAGGAAAATTCTTATGAGTTCTTGGGAAGTTTATAGGAGTTCTTTAGAGTTCTATTTGAGTTCAGTAGAACTACTAAGCAGTTGATATTAATCGGCAATTAGCCGAATACTAAAGAGTCAGCTTTCAGTGGAAGATTACTAAGTTCCTAATATTTTGGGTGCGTTAAGTCGATTAGCAACCGACATAGCACGATTATAACTTTTAGTGCAAAAACTACTCCACAAAAGAAGCATAACCAAACTTCCTACAACTTACAGGTTTTATTCAGAATTATCATAAAGTTATCAGATGATGTGGATTTTTGGAAGAATAAAAATACCTTTTATATGTTTAAATAAAAATTGATTAATAGAAAAGAATAACATGAATTGCTAGAAGTCAATGATCAATGAGAAACAGTATTAAGAAGTTAAGGGTATCTAGAGTTCGTAGTAGTAACTTGTGTGGATGTAGGCAGGAACGTATGTATGTATTTATGAGCGTTATCTTTCGTTGGGAATGTCTTTGAAGTATTCGCTATGCCTTAAAGGGTTCCGTTCGTTATCAAGTATAAAAAGAGACAGGCGAGTGAAAACGATGAAGAGAAAGAAGGCGAGAGGTGAGAAGTGAGAGAGAACTATAGAAACAATAATAGTGATCGCTTGAATTTTGTCAAGGGTACGTGTTAATTACGTCATCTTCTCTCTGGTGACAGTTGAATTTGCTTCGTCTTTTATTTCGTTTGTGGAGCTCGAAAAGGTCATTTTGGAATTCACTCCCGGATGTGATTCTCGCCTTTCCAGTGGACGTCGAACAAACTTCGTGTCGGCTCGCTAAAAGAGTCCGTAAAATAGTTTGTTTCTAATAGTTGAAGATTATTCGAATTTTGTCTTTAAATTTTTCCTTGTTTCTTATTGGCCGAAAAACATTTTACATCAAGGTGTGAAATTTCACAAGTTTTGTTTGTGTTAAACAAAGTTTGTAAATTCGAGTAAATTCGTTTATTTCTAACAGAATCAGTTAGTCAGTGCTTAGCATTTGAATTTTAAATCTAGAACTTGTTTTGTTCACTACAGACTAGCAAAAGAGGCATTCTAAAACTAAGCAATGATTGAGAAACAAACAAACAAACAAACAAATAAATAAATAAGAGAATGCTGGATTACTATGTGATATCCAACCTGACAGTCAATCTTTGACAATGGATGAAGAAAAAACTGGAGGCCACAGAAATGTGGTTCTAAAAAGGATATTGAGGATTCCATAGACTGAACATGTGAGTAACGAGGAAGTTTAAAAATAGAAACAAAAATGAAAACTTTTGCCTAAAATTAGAAAAGGATAATCGTAGTTTTTAAGGTAGAAAAGAAGGCTAACAAGGAAGTATTAAAGAAAATGACAACAAAAGGAACGCATTCCCAGAATCAGAAAGAGACAGCTGAACTTCCTTGAAGAAGGAAGGCATGGAAAACTTAACTTTCACGTGGCATATTGAAAAAAAGATAAATAGTAGAAGGAAGCGAGCGTCCTAATCGATGATCTTGTGCGAATGAATAGTGGAGCTAGAGGTGTGTATGCTTAGCAAAAGGATACAAAATCACCAAGGGCCACAAGGGTTAAAAAGTTTTGAAAACCATAATCGCCCATTTCCTTTTAGACGAATATGTCGTATGAATCTCAGCATATATATATATATATATATATATATATATATATATATATATATATATATGTCAGATCGTGTGTATCTGTATAGGAAAAATTGCAAAATAAATAAATAAGAGACAAGTAGAAATCTGTAATTAGCCGATGCAATGCTTTGATGAAGACTCTCAAAGGTCGAAACGTGTCGGCTAAGTATAGTTTTTCCTCTTGCTTCTTACACACACACACACACACACACACACACACACACACATATATCTATATATATAACTTTCATGACTAAATAATCGATAAATGAATAAAATTATACTCACAAAAAATAGGCGACACCAGTAATAAAAATATAATATAACAAAAAATCAACATATTTTACTGCAACCAGAAGCATACTAATGTTAGATTTGCTATACGAAAAATCAGTAAACACCATATTTCCGCCGTAATTCTTGAAAAAAATGTATAATATATTACATAAAATAGAAACCTGCAAACCTTGTTATCATTGATCGATATAACCGCATCAAATCTAAACTAGCAGTCACCAATATACTGCATCAATTTCACTGCCCAGTAGTGTTTTCTTGACATTATTCAATTACCTACATCGGATATACGAACATCGCCTTGAGAAAAAAAATCCTCGCATGGCACTTATCTGATCAGAGTTTTTTTTAAAAAAGATATTTAGCTACCCATAATTTACAGTAGCCCATAATAAATATTCTGACTGAAAACACTAAAATTCTATATAAATTCTATTACCGGAAACATCTCTCTATAAGAGAGGCCCTGTATATTAAACATCTCTCTCTCTCTCTCACTATAAACGTCACCTTATTTAACAGAGGGAATGATTTTTTGAACGTTTTTAAAAAATAAAAACCACTCATTCGAATTACAGCCACGGTCAACAGAAGAAGACTCGGAAGAAACATTCATACAATTATTCAAAACAATACACAAAATGCATCTTAAACAGTCAAACACGAAGAGAAATTAAACCCCCTTGAAAATGTCTATGGAAGTCGCCGAAAGCGCTTGGGACAGTGGAAAATATGGACGCCGAATGGAAAAGTGTAAGAACGCTGAAAAATCTAAATAAAAAATTAATTAAGTATTCCTTGGCTGTTATATTTAACGAAATATATTTTAAAGAAAGGTTGCTGCTCAAATATACATTAGTATATATATATATATATATATATGCTGTGTGCAATGTTTAAAGTTAAAACCTGTTATTAGTATTCAGACAGTAGTTTTCAAAAACCCCAAATATATGTTAAGACTCTCTTAGTGACTCAATAAAGAACGAAATTCTTACTCTACGAAATGGTTTTCAAGATGAACTCGCTAATCATTACTAACTTCTAGAGTAAAGGTATGATTTTTAGATATATAATTTGTAGATTATAAAATGCATTGTTGGTAATTTTACTATAAAATTTTATTTGCTGTTGCGTTGATTGTCGTTTTGCTATAAAAATGTATTGTTGCTCATCTTATTATAAAAATGTACTGCAGATTTTTGTTTGGGGCGTTCACTATTTGTCCATAGTTAGGATCCTTAAAGATTCTACCACCCCGGGTCAGGGTAGACCTGAAAACAACAACAGTTAATAAACGGTTCCTCCTCAAAACTCCAGTGTCTTGATCGGACGACACTATCGGGTCGCTAGTCGTCTGATGGCTTCGACACTGTAGCTGGTCTTCAAGTCTTCTATCATAACGGCGCTCCCCCTTGCCCACGCTGTGAATTCTTATCCAAGAAAGGCACGCCGAAATCTTGCTAGCTGTATCTTTACCACGTCGAACCAGGCCGACGCACGTGTACATTTGGCTAACAAAAAATTTAAAAAAAATAAAAAAATACGGCACCCCGCCCCCAAATGTCTATAATGCCTGAATAATTTGCGGAAAGAGTCTTTATATATATGAAAAAAAAAAATTAGCAAACAGAAACAGAATATCACAGTCGTCGAATTTCTATTTTCACAACGGACTGAAAGTGTTCGTTTAAAATAATCGGAGCTTTCAATTGTCCAAATTTTTAAAAAGTCTTTTCATGGCACTTTACCGAAGCCTTACGGAAGCAACCAAAGTGGGGTGTTTGGGCGGCGGTGGCAGTAAACTCGTCTTGTCTTTTTTGCTCGGCAACAACCACTCAACTAGTTTAACTCTTTCTCGGCTCTTTCTGTTTCCATGCATCTTCAGCCAGGACTCTATCGGAGGCGCATTATTCGACTTTAACTAGTTTAAGTCGGTTTGTGACAGCCTTCTCTACGTTTCTTTACATCTTCAGCCAGGAGCTCTATGGGGGGGGGGGGCGACCACTCTTTCGGTCGTGGCTCCTGCTTGGGAAAACTTTTCCCTCAGTCATTATATCTCTGGGCGGAGAACCGACTGGACTCCAACTCAACTGATTTTGGCCCTCTCGGCTCTGATATTAATGCGTGTCCCAAATTCTCTTGGGCGGTTCGTGACGGACATGGGGTATCCATGCAAATCAAATCTTTAACCAATGAGATTATTAGTGATTTTTGGCTTCACTAATGAATTAACAATATTTCCACTGATGAAATTTCTTTCACTCCGCCGTATTAAACTTAGGGTTACATTTTTTTTCACATGCAATATTATAAGTATCTTAAGCGAGGCAATTACGTGTTACATAAGTATCTTAAGCAGGGCAATCACGGGTTACACTTTGATGCCGGATGTGGTTTCCTGTATATTTGGATGTTGATGATTTAAAGAAAATGTCAATAGTTCGTGTTAGTTTTTGGTTAAGAATTTTCGGTTAGCTCAGTTTTTATCAAGAAAGACAGGTCTTATATATTCTCTGACCACAGAATATAATTTCACTCAGAAGTGTATTTAAATTGGGAAGGTGTTATTAAACAGCAAAAATGCAAGCTGACAAAAAAGGAGGAAAAAATATTGTTTTGAAAAGTCAAGAATGCGGTCGCCAAGTGACAGGCAAAATGGACAGCTGTTCTCTAGGTCATAAAAACAAAAATGTATTTCCATTAAAATAAATATTATTTTTGGAAAATTAAGAATACAGATCAGCTTTGCATTAAAGGAATGTGTTTCTGTTTTGGTAAGCAGCTGTATTCCCGGTCAGAGAATATAAACCATTGAAATCCAGTGGCCAAAGAAAATAATAATTATTCCAAATTAAAAAAAAATGTGCGTAGCCAAAAATATGACGCAATCAAGCAAATTTTGACTATATAAGAACATTCCACAGCCGAGTCAGAGAACGTAGGGGAGAGAACACGAACCCAGCCGACCAACTCCCTCGTATGTAAGTTATTATTTTTATATATATGTGTTGGTTGTTATTGTTTATCTGTCATGGCGTTTGTTGTTATAGCAGCAGTAGCAGTAAAAGTATATACCAAACAAGGAAGTGGTATATAACAAGGGGAATTAGGTTGAATTAAAGTATGCATCAAATACCTTGTTGTAGAGCAGCTAACACCCATCTAGCGCTCTTAATATGGAATGGTCTGTGGACCGGGTAGATATAAAAATAAAGACTAATAGTAGTCTGGGATTTGGGAGTGTCATTGATATTCTGAGGAAATCGACTGTCGTTCAATTTGTCGGACTCTCTGTCTTCGGGAACCCGATGGGGCTCCGCCGAAAGTTAGAATCACATCTGGGAAAAAGCATACAAGAATTTTTGTCCAAGCTTAAGGGCTCAGTGTTCCCACTTAAATGGCCTTGTGCCGCATCTACCTCGGGCATCTGCCCATGTGGAGAGGTGGTTGATACCTTCGGATTCTCATTCACAATTACTATTGGACTGAGCTCTCTGCGATTCTAACCTCTCCTCTCTTCTACTATTTGTTGTTCTGCCTTTTGGTGTTTATCTTATTTGTATTAAAATGTTTTCTTATTTTCGTTCACGCTCAGTAACCTCTTGCGTCTTAGTGACTTTATTTCATTGCCTGGTGATAAATTATTAAAAAAAAAAAATAAATAAAAACAATAGTTTTCTTGCTATTCAGTAACAGCAAATCTAAACCAATGCACATTTGCGGGGAATGTTTGAAGCTTCCTAGTCGAAAGCAGTTCTAGGTTAGTAGGCAGGACAGATCGAAGACAACAGGGACTGAGGAAAAAAGCGCATAACATCAATTAAAAAAGGAAAAGCCACCACTCAATAATATTAACTACGAACACGGTCACAATATGCTGACCGTGTTTGGAAAATAAAACATTTCTACAACTCCAGACGCATACATAAAAAATCCACACATTCAATTAAAATTAATTTGATGATGGATGAGAAAAATAACCGAAAGCGCTCAGATAGGCAGTAGAACTTTTGGACAGATTCTTATACACTTTGTACGAACACACGATATGTATTAAATCAAAGCAACACACACTTAATAAAATCACATTTCAATCTAGTCACAACACATTACGTTGGATTTAGACATATGGTTCTGTTGTTAACATTTTGGTCTCTCACGTGGCATTGTCATAGAATCACATAAATTTACGACATGCGTCGGCTATTCGTTGACTTATCGTCGCATAGCAATGTTTTATCTCAACACAAGATAACATCATCTTTGATGGTGGATGTCTTTATCTTAACGTCTCTGTAACCTCTCTGAGAATGGCTCATGTGAGCCGAAAGCTTAGAACCGGCATAACAAAAAATATCCAAATGTTGGACAATTTTTATCTTTATTTTCACCTAAAGCCAAAATACGATGTTTAGAACGGTTCATGATTAAACATGGTAGACATTCATTGTCTGTTATATTTAACAATAAATGTTTAGAATATATATCGTAACCCCCTCGTCAATCTATATTTTTTCCTTTTTCCCTGTCCACGCCCCCACGATTCTTTTCGTTTGGATAAATTTAACACATTCATTTTTGTGAAGAATTTTGGTCTGAGGAGCGTTTATCGAAGATTTCAGTGAAATAAACTATTACCAATGGATTTATAAAGGTATCCAATTTATTTTCATTATACACTCCCGATCAAAAATTTAAGACCACTTAAAAATCTTTAAAAAGAATTTTAAACTCCTCCCACTTAAGGTTACCAATACTACAATCTAAAAGGTTATGGAAACAAAAAGCTACATTCCAAACTTTTTATTTAGAAATTTAAATTTTTATAAAATGAGGCGATTTACACATGATCAAAATTATAAGACCAGAGACAAAAATTCTATGAAATTATACAAAAAGTGTATGAAAAGTATATGAAAACATTCAACAACCAAATTTAATAATGAGTTCTACCTCCACTGCTTTTGGTGACTTCAGAAATTCTGTCGGGCATGCTAGAAATAAGCGTTTCCATTAAGGTGCGGGGGATGTTGCTCCAGCTTCTGAAGATGGCTTCACGAAGTTCATTTTTTGTTGAATATTGTTTGCCATTTCGATAAACATCTCTTGTCATCCATCCCCAAACATTTTCATTTGGGTTCAAGTCCGGTGAGCACGCAGGATGTCCGAAGAGATGGACCCCATTTTCTTGTAGAAAGGTCAAAGTCCGTTTTGCAGCGTGGATTGCAGCATTATCCTGTTGGAATAACCATCCATCCCCACACAAACGATGGCCCTCCGTCATCAAAGATGCTTTTTGTAGCATGCTAACATAACCAGCCGCTGTCTGACGACGCTGCACCACCTGGAGCTCCATCGTCCCTCTGTAAGAAAAGGCACCCTCCACCACTATGGCATGTGGAGAAAATTTCAGGAGGCAAGTTTTTATTATGCTAATATCGTTGGAAGCCATCAGGACCATCTAGATTGAATTTTTCTCATCAGAAAACAGAACTTTCTTCCACTTCTCAACGTCACATGTTTGGTATTCACAACCAAACTTTAAGTGGTCCATCTTGTGACGTGGAAGCAGCCGAGGAATTTGTTTACGCTTTTTATTTCTTCTTCTTCTTCTTCTTCTTCTTCTTCTTCTTCTTCTTCTTCTTCTATGTGCCCTGTCCCTTCAGGACGTAGGCGATCATGGCTCTCCACGTCTCCCTATCCCTTGTGGCTCTTAGTATGTTTGCTCCTGTTGCTCCTGGCAACCCCCGTTCCCTCATCCACCTGATCAGACCCTGCAAATATGTTATCCGCTGCCTTCCTCTATCTCTCCTTCCTTCTATCTGTCCAGTCAGTATCAGGTTCTCCAGGCTCTCCTTCCTCATTGCATTTCCCAGGAACTTCAGTTGTCTCTTCCTGATGCTCAGCATCAATTTCCTTTTTGTTGCCATTCTTTCTAACACCTCGTCGTTGCTTGTATACTCAGTCCACGATATCCGTAGCATCCTTCTGTAGAACCACATTTCGACCGCTTCCAGTTTTGTCCTCATTTTCGATGATATTGTCCAGCATTCACAGATTTACCATGCCTTTTTGTCGTAAGTGTCATCTGATGGTTACGGGACTGCAACCAGCATCTGTGACTGCCTTAATTTGACTAGAAGAAACTCCCCCATCTTTCATAACAACCCGTCTTATTCTCCTACTCAATGCAGGAGAAATTTTTTGGGGCCTACCAGAGAATTTTGCTTTTCCATAATTCTCACTGTTCTTTAGAAAGTTGCAAATCACAGTTTTACTGCGATTTACCTTAGCTGCGATCGCCCGCTGTGACAAACCTTGCATATGGAATTCTAGAATTCGAGAACGCTCAGCTTCGGTAAGTTTGCTAGCTTTAGGCATTTTAACACCTTTATGCAGTGATTGCCAATATCTAACTGAACTAAAAACATTGGAATTACCATAGATCTAGCAATTTATACCCCTGGTCTTATAATGTTGATCATGTGTAAATCACCTCATTTTATAAAAATTTAAATTTCTAAATAAAATGTTTGGAATGTAGCTTTTTGTTTCCATAACCTTTTAGATTGTAGTATTGGTAACCTTAAGTGGGAGGAGCTTAAAATCTATCCGTAAAAAAAAAAAAAATTCTTTTAAAAGATTTTTAAGTGGTCTTAAACTTTTGATCGGGAGTGTAATAGTCTGTGAGATTCTAGCATTGAGTTCTCATCGGATTACGATCCCCTGTGGAATTAATCTTACAAATTACCAAGGATAGTCATCCGCAGACAGATCTGTTTCGCTGTATCACAGTTCATAAGTACGATTAGACATCCGATTGCTTTTACCTAGGATTGAAACCCAACCGAATTGGCATCAGTCGGCGATTCTACCTCTGGGCGCTCTGTAGAAGGTGGCAGACTTTTTGCGCATGATGTATCATGTGGCAGTAGTTAGAGTTCTGTAATTCATTACTAAATGAGCGATGCGGTAATGCTAGAATAGCTACTGCTTTTCAAAGTTTACCATTCTTCCAGAGTGCTAAATCAGGGTGTGAGAACGTAAATAGTCATCCGCAGACAGATTTGTTTCGCTGTATCACAGCTCATCACTACGGTTAGATATCCGATTGCTTTTACCCAGGATTAAAACTCAACCGAATTGCCGAATATATATATTTCAGTAATAGTTTAGAGCACTCTGGTTATTGGTCGTGTATAATGATAATATACACGCTAAAAAGACTATCTGCTTCTACCGAGCGCCCAAAGCTCAGAGGTAGAATCGCCGACTGACGCCCATTAGGTCGGGTTTCAATCCTGCGTAAAAAGGAATCGGATGTCTAACCGTACAGAAGAACTGTGATACAGCGAAACAGATCTGTCTGCGGATGATTATATATATATATATATATATATATATATATATACTTTTAAAATACGTGACTTAGATGTTGTTATGTAAATTTGCACATATAGATAATGTAAAACAAAAATTATCTGGTTCCAATGCCACTCCGAGACCCTTATGACCCTCTTTTCAACATCACCTCGTGGATCATTTCATAGTCCTAGATCTAATTTTTTATTCTGCAAACCTCATTTGTTTTAATATGAAGCCGCCAGATTTTTTTAAAAATCGTATCACCCCGAGCAAGGCGGTAACGCCACTGATGTGCAGGGGACTACGTAATAGTAAAAAGATTGGAAAAGAGAAAACCGGAAACCGCATCTTAAACAGGGAACAAGGGATGAGCCTCTTAACCTGTTCAATAGACGTGGGTGGTGTGTGAACCGGGCGATAGATAGATCTATCTATTCCAATTGAATAAATAAAATAAATAAATAAATAAATAAAATAGATTCATGCAATAAAACCAAGGAAGCTGGCAGTTTAAAAAATCTCATTAGTAGTGGAAAATTTTCGTCATTGGCCTAAACACGAGAGATATAATCAATGTTTGGCGACGATACTTGAAATTATCAGGAAGTAGTGGAAGCATGAATTTGGAATATTTCCAATATTCCAGGCAAAATTAATTATTTAAACCGTTCAGTAGTGCGTTGCTACGGGATTTCGAATGATATCTGGGATTTCCACAATAAATCTCTTTTACTGTCGATTATCCCGGCAAAATTATCTTGTTTGATAATCTGATGTTCTATAATGATGGTTCCTTTAAAAAATGCTATTTGGTGGGTTTATGCGTCAATGTTTAAAAAATAAGAGAATTTACAAGAAAAAGAGATTTGGATTTCCTAGTAATGACTATCTCGAAATATTTAAAGCACTAATAATAATAATAATAAAAAGAAGCAGAGAAAAAGAAATTGTCAAAATTGTAAAAACTGATAGAAAACGCATTCAGTTTTTAAATTTGCATATTTAACTTTAAATAAAAGCAAGATAAGTCGAAGAAATATTTGGTAACGTGGTTAAAAAGTTCGCGAACAATACAATAACTTATGTTCACTTGCCAAAGGTCCAAAGGCACAACTATTAATTGCATACTGCTAAACAATCTTACTTTTTGATAAAATAAAGGTGTATAATATTTTTCTGACGAAGGCTAAAGATTTTTGTTCTCCAGTGTATAATGATGTTATTTCTAGTTATTTTAAAGCTGAATACTCTGTATTACATACTTATAAGTCTACCATTCGTCCATACTTTGAATATTGCTTCCACATATGTTCCGGTGCTCCTGCTATATATTCACAAATTCTTGATAAAATTCAAATAATCTGAAATATTATTAGTCCTGACCTAGCATCTCGGCTTCAGATACTTTTCTCCTGCTGTAATATAGCTTCTCTGTGATTTTTTCTATAAATACTTCCATGGTCATTTTTCTGATGAACTCTCCATTTTGAGGTATTATGGTAACTGTAATAAGAATGGTAAGTAAGAATTTGTTATTTTGGTATAAGAAATAATGTACTATGTTTGAGTCGGTGATTGTGGATGAATAATTTTAAGATGAGACAGATTGAAGACCAGCATTCCATCATTCTCCCATTTTGGCCTTGTAGCACATTTCTGAACTGTTACACACACACAAAAAAATATAACTATTTACTATGATATCTAAACTTTATGAATTTAAGCGTTGTACACTATTTACATCATTCGAACTATTGTCTTTATCCTTGTTGCCATTTTCACGATGTTTCGGCCGTTTTACGCTCCGGTCTTCTTTAGGTGCTGAGAATTTCGAACCGAACCCTTTATTACGATCACTGGTATTCTTGCTTTTCTGACGGCTACAACCTCCAGGAATTTAAATGCAATGTCAATACTCATCTCTTATCCACTTCTTTCTACATCACCTTGTATATCTTTTCCTTTTTCTCTACTTTTACAACTGTCATCACACCTGTATTCCCATCCTTCTCTTGCTCCTTTCTCGGACACCTCTTGTAACTGGTTCGTCTTTCTCCTTACTCTCCTCTTATCTAATCTTTTACTCTTATGTAGCCCCCTGCGCATCAGTGGCGTTACCGCCTTGCTTTGGGGGGTGAAACGATTAAAAAAATATAATTCTCATTTCTTGTGCGAAATCATGAGGGTAATCCCTTTCGAAGATGAGAGCAATAGTCGGAATCATGTAAATAGTGCATATATACTACCTCATCTCAGAAATATACACAAAAACTTAAACGTCGTACCTGATTGGTAACAATTTCCCTTCAATTTACTGTTGAAATGGCTTGATCTAACCACAACATCTATGTTAATAGTTTCTTTACCCGCAATTTTCGTTTGTGGAATTCTCTTCCAGTTGCTTACTTTCTGGCCAACTTTGATGTTCAAAATTGTAAATGCAATGTCAACCGTTATTTAATGTCTTGGTTACCCCTTCTATTGTTCTCGATCCTTCCTAATGTTTCTCTTTCTTCTTATTCTTTCACAATCTCTTTTCTCTTTTGTTAATTTTATTTCAATTGGAGTAGATAGACTGAACTATCGCCCGGTTCACACTCCACCCACGTCTATTGAACAGGTGTAGAGGCTCATCCCTTGTTCCCTGTTTAGGATGTGGTTTCCGGCTTTCTCTTTTTCAATTTTTCCACTTTTCTCTTTTGTTAATTTTTTTTTCAATTGGAGTAGATAGACTGAACTATCGCCCGGTTCACACTCCACCCACGTCTATTGAACAGGTGTAGAGGCTCATCCCTTGTTCCCTGTTTAGGATGTGGTTTCCCGCTTTCTCTTTTCCAATCTATTCACTCTTACGTAGCCCCCTGCAGACCAGTGGCCTTACCGCCTTGCTTGGGGTGATGTGAAAAAAACAAAAAAAACAATCAGTAGCCCCTAGTGTCTACCCGACTTTTCTGTCTTGAATAAAGTAAAATGATTAATAAATTATTGGGGTCATAAAATTCTCAATAAACTTGCAGCTCGTTAATTGAAAATTCTATCCTCATTGGATGTCCGACATTTGCAAAATTCTGTGAAACAAAATTTTTAACAAGCTTTTCAAAAGTAATTTTTAGTTTCAATTGAATCAGCAAAATCACACGTTTAACAGCCTGGTTTAAGTTTATTTATATTGTTAATTACTTTAATAGCAAAGATTAATTTTTTAAAACTGCTAATCCAACAGAGCTTTATCTGTATTCTTGTGTATTACGAAACGTACTTTATCTGACGAAAGGCATCGATAGCGTGTAATCATCTCGTTTGCCCTAGTCTCAGTTCACGTATCTTCATGCAGCCTTTTAACAAGGCGTAAACTTTTTCAATGACCCCTAAAACCGTCATCATTAAACATTGACTGTTGTTAACCTGTTTTCAGATATTAACACCGAAAAAAAAAAAAAGACTCCATCTTATTTGTTATATATATATTTTTTACTTTAAACCAAATCCTTGCACATAACTTCTTCCGTTAAAATTGGAAATGAGCCGGAAGTAAAAAAACAAGAGTAAAAAAAAAAAAAAAAAATGAAGCTGGGTGAAACGAACGCAGAAGTGAAATGAAAAATGTCAGTAAAATTGTTAAGGAACTTAAGATTCCTTTCCGTTCCAGGATTTTTTCACCCTCAGTTCTTTGGAGTTTATCTGACCCCGAGGGAAATGTTTACCGATAGAGTTATCTCAATCTATATCTTCAGTTTCACAGATGGAGTTATGGCGTTATCCTTGCCTGCTAGTTATCAATGAAATGATAAATTTAGAAGAGTAACTCGGGGCTTAGAAGTCGGAATAAATTAAAATAAATCTTTTCCTTCCTTTCTGTTCCTGTTTTAAAGTTGAATTTATTCATGATCGTATTTGATTTCATATAATTTCACCTCCCTTTTTTTTAACTATCTAAAAGTTTAAAAATATATTCCTAAATATTTAGAGAATATTGAAAATATTTTTAATTGTTTATTATTTTAATGTAATTTAAAAATACATTTAATATAAAAAAAGTATTTAAAGAAATAAAACTCGCTCAAAGTATTCTTATAACTGCACTAACATAATGATACCGCAGGAAAATAACAGTAATTTTTTCGATGGTAACGCTGAAAATATACATTAGGTTACGTAGGGAAAGATTAAATCATGAGGATAAAAATCCCAGTATAGTATATAGTGTTGTTTTATTTGACTGTGAATCGTTGAACATAGCGCATTATCAATTAAGAGAATACGAAAGAATTCTTTTTTTTTTTAATAATTTCACCCCCAGCAAGGCAGAAACGCCACTGATGTGCAGGGGGTTACATAAATGTAAAAAGATTAATTAGAAAAGAGTGAGGAGTACAAACTAGTTAGAAAGGAACAATAGAAAGCTGAGAAAGCAGGTGCGATGACAGATACATAGGTGGAGAGAAAGGGAAGGTAATACGGGGGTGGGGAGAGAGTTAGAGTCCAGTGGTTAGTAGATGAGTATTGACTTTGCATTTAAATTTCTGGAGGTTGTAGCCGTCAGGAAAGCAAGAATACGGGAGCGAGTTCCACAGGCGGGAAGTGCGAGAGAAGAAGCTGAAGGAGTAGAATTGTCGTCTGCATTTGGCTAACCTGACTGTGACTGGGTGGGACCCAGTTGCCAGTCTGGTTGCACGAGTAAACACCTGTTGAGGAGGCATCAGTGACTTAAGTTCGTCTGAGCAGAAGCCATGAAAGTATTTATAGAAGAGACAAAGAGAGGCCACATTTCGACGATGGGGAAGTGGCTGCAGTCGAGTCGCCAGATCAGTACCTATCACATTACAGACTTTGGAGCCTGTCAAGAACACTGAGGAGAACGGCAGGGGCACCTGACCATAAATGGCAGCAGTACTCCATGCACGGAATTCGTCATACTAGAAATTTCTCAAACAAATATTTTCAATGAAAGTTTTTGCCTCTTAGTGAACACATAAATGTTAAACTGCTAGGAATCGGAAGGTTTAATTTTCATTCACTTCCTTTCCTTTCTGAACAAGAACTTGGTAAAATAACCTTTCTGAGGGCAATAAAAAGCACTCAATTCAGACTTTGTGTTGTTTAAAAAAACTCTAAGTACCTCCCCACCTACTGCTGTGAAGGCATCAAATGCTTTTTCCATGAGAAGTAGAGACAGGACAACTTTAGTATCAGTGAAGTGCCATACGTGATACACGCTTGGGCGATCATGTCTCGAAAGAGACATGACTGACTGGGCAGAAGATTATCCCGCAGTAGGTTGCCATTGCTTTCTGCGGTAGACTGGTTGCCGACCAAGGCTATAGAACCCAGTCTGTCCTGTTATTTAACCCATAACTGGAAGGAATAGATGGATTAATACCTTTCCCAAGGGTATTTGCACGTAAGTGAATGCAATGAATTCGGCTGGAATTCGAACTCGGCTCCCCGATTTCTCGTTCCGAGCCGATATCCAATGCACCACAACTCACATCCCAACTTTAGTATACTGATCCCCCCCAAAAAATAAAAATGAACATAAATGACTCGGTTCAAGTTCCAAGTAGTTATCTACGCAGATGGCACCACCATTTACTCCCGCATCAGTAAGAAATCTGGCGAGGCGGACAAACATAACCTCGCTACTGATCTTGAGAAGTGGCGCACTGGGGTAAGAAGTGGCTTGTAAATTTCAATGCTTCTAAAACGAAACTGCTATCTGTCAACCATCACAGGCAGCCTCTGCTGCCCCCATAGGCATAAACCAAGCGAGTCTCCTGAAAGCAAGAAACTGCACCTACTCAGCCTTACCCTATCTTCCGACCTCAAGTGGAATCATTACATTGAGTAAATAGCAAAATCCACTGCTAGGAAAGTTGGTCACTGTCAATACCCATATTTTATTCACTTGACTCCAGTTCTTTCTACATCACCCTGTATATCTTTTCCTTTCTCTCTACTTTCGAAACTGTCTTCACATCTGTGTTCCCATCCTTCTCTTGCCCTTTCTCTGACGCCTCCTGTAACTGGTCCGTCTTTCTCTTCACTCTCCTCCTGTCTAAACATTTACTCTTATGTAACCCCCTGCGCATCAGTGGCAGTACCGCCTTGCTTGGGGTGAAACGATTGAAAAAAAATAACTGAAAAACAATAACGGTCTGGAAACACCTATTTCCAGCCATTACGACGATCAGCAATCGTACAAAGAAGCTGAGTATAAAATCACAAAACCACAGCTACATACTTTAACGTAATATAATATATTGTAAGGATTTTACAAGATTGGCTAATTTTTAATGCTATCTATCTTCCTGAGATCGCAGACACGGAAAGGAAACTACAAGACCTCCTACAGAAGGTAGCGGTGGAAAGTGACAAAAAGGACTACAAATAAACTTTAAGAAAACTGAATGCATGGTCATCAGCAAAAGGTGCAACCCAAAATACCAAATACAGGTAGGGAATACCAGAATCAAGCAAGTACAAAAATTTAAATACCTAGGAAGTGTTCTAACAGGAGATGGAAAGTGTGACACAGAGATCCGAAGGCGAATTGGCATGGCAAAGGACGCATTCCAGAAGCTGAGCAAAGTACTAACACACAGGAAAATTTCACTAGAAACAAAGAAAAGAGTGCTGGTTTGCTATGTGATGTCAGTTCTTCAATACGGCAGCGAATGCTGGACAATATAATCGAAAATGAGGATAAAACTGGAAGCAGCGGAAATGTGGTTCTACAGAAGGATGCTGCGGATATCGTGGACTGAGCATGCAATCAACGATGAGATGTTGGAAAGAATGGCAACAAAAAGGAAATTAATACTGAGCATCAGGAAGAGACAACTGAAGTTCCTGGGACACGCAATTAGGAAGGAGAGCCTGGAGAACCTGATGCTCTCTGGCCAGATAGAAGGAAGGAGAGACAGAGGAAGGCAGCGGATAACATATTTGCAGGGCCTGATCAGGTGGATGACGGAACGGGGGTTGACAGGAGTAACAGGAGCAAACATACTAAAGGCCACAAGGGATAAGGAGACGTGGAGAGCCATGATCGCCTACGTCCTGAAGGGACAGGGCACATAGAAGAAGAAGATCTTCCTGACGCAGTCGGTTATAACTTTCTACAGATTTCTCGTCTTAACTATTTGTGAATTACTATTTATTCTTTAGAAAGAAAGTAGTATGATTTGCTTGTTGCTTTCTCCACAGTTTTAAATTCAGAGTTGTTTTTTCCTAGATTGGGTGCCACCCAAGGCTAGAAACTGTTATTTAATCCGTATCTGAACATAATGAATTCAATTGAGTGCATATGGGTTGAAGAATTGCAATGAGATCGTTCAGTTCGATAAGAAAATAAAAGAATTGCTATCTTTGCGATAACGTCAAAATTCCATTCGCTGAGGAATTTCTATCATTCTTATGAAGGTTTCTTTTTGTCGTCTTCCAAAGAATTGGAATATTTTTCATCAATACAATTCTTTAAGTACCAGAATAATTGATAATCTAAAGATGAAGTAACTGGCGACCTGAGCAGATCAGTGAAGGTACATTATCTGTTGCGACCATTTTTGCAAAGTCACAAAAAAACAAAAACAAAAAAACCAAAAAAAAAAACCAAAAGAAAAAACCAACAAACAAACAAAAAACAAAACAAAACAGAACAAAACAAAAAACAAAGAAGTCTAAAATAACTATAAACGCAATCTAACAGGTTTCCTTTCTGCCAACTGATTCCAGATGGCTTTTGTTGATAAGTGTTTTCAAACAGTTCAATTGAAAAAACTACTTGTTCGAATTAATCACTTGATTTTCTGGAAGTAAATTATAGTAGTAACTTCTTTTCAATTCCATGACATAAAATAAATAATTTGTTTCAAAAACTAATTATTTTTTTACGTTTAAATCTAGAATACCTCACGGCAATACAGTCCAATGCAATATTTATCAGTTAGCAGTTTATAAAGAAGTAAGTATGGAAGCAACCCTTTTTTTATGAACATTTACTAAATTCTTAATTTCCTAATTTAATTTTGATTATTATTAAAGGAAACTGACGTAAAAGAATCTAAACATATTTATAAATTCAAATTTGTCTGTGTGTGTGTGTATGTGTGTGTGTGTGTATGTGTGTGTGTGTCCGTTACCTATAGACTTCGAAACGGCTGAACCGATTTTCTTGAAAATTTACACTATAAGCGTCTGCGAGTGTTCTTACCCACGATAAATATCGAAAATAGATAATCGAAAAAATCGGGTTATAGAAGGAGTGGTCCGATTTTAATCAAATTTGATACACTCATAGACAAAGACATAAGAAATGATATTCAGAAGTTTCAAGGTTGCAGTTCTTACAATAGTGCAGAAAATTGATAATATATACATACATAAAAGGCAAGATGTTTGTGTGTGTGTTTGTTTATCTGCCTGTATGTCTGTATTTTTTCAGCCCTTTTATTTTAGTTTTTGTTTCGGGTTTGGCTCTAAGTAGGTATAATTGTAGTTCTTAGTCTCAGCCATGATACCATTTACGCAGAGGATTTATTTAGCCTTCAAAATTCAGTTTACGACGAAAAAAACTTTTTTGATATCGATACCAAGAAATCAAAATTTGACTTACATCCATTCATTTTTCTTTCAGTTTACGGTTTCGCTTTAACTGGAGACAACTATTGCTTTTTAGTCTTTCGTGCCAACGTTCAAAGAGTCTGAGCTCCAGGAACATGGATTAGTTTTAAAGCTTTCATTACACCCGAGAAACGCCGGCTTTTACTGCTAGTCAATTTATAACAATAACAATTTATGCTAACAGTAAATAGAAAAGTGCATAAGGTCAGCTATTTTTTGTCTTTCAGTCTTTTTTAGTTATTGGACAGCAAATCGATCGCGTTTAATTGCAAATCTGATGGAACGAGTTCTTTGATGAATAAAAATTCCTTTTTTTTTATACGTGATTATTTCTACACGAGAATACGAAAGGAAAATTAATAAATTTATTAATTCCGACTAACATCGTATTCCATATAGTCGAAGTCGGCAAGCTGCTTGTAAACATTTGACCCACGGGTTGTAGTGTGTCGACCATACAACACGGAAGCAATCTAAAATCCAAATTAAAAAAGGAATTAATTGATTTGAAGGCTGTTAAGTTCAGATGTGTTAATTTGATGACAGTATCTGAGTAATCTGCAATGTGTTTTTCTCGAATAACTTCATGTTTTGCTAAATTAGCGTAATTGTTTAATGTTGACTTTTTAGAAATTGCTAATTGAAATTGATTTGTAAACGTACATTTTTTATTGCGACAGTATGGAAAATAAATCATTTGAATGATGGAACAAGAAATCAGAGGACCGAGTTCGAATTCCAGTCGAATATAACACTGAGTCTCAAATTAAACTTTTCATTTATATATTTTTTGCCTCAGCTTTGGATGTGGATAGCCTTTTATTTAAGGAATAGCTAAATGTTTTAAACAAAATAATTGCAAAAAAATAGGAAATATTTATTAAAATAAATGAATATATTTCAAAATGTCAATTTATCGTCATTTTTCTCCCTTTGTGATTTGGGTGTATAATGCTATCATTAAATTCAACGTTACCAAATTTGTATCTGATGTTTTGGGTAGATAAATTATCTGCATCGAAAACATTTCTTTTTATTTTCCCTCCCTCTTTTCCCTATTCGTTATACAAAATTTGATGGATGTTTTAGCTAGGAAATCGAAATAGAGATCGGTGAGATGATCACTTTCGCTCAAATAACGTTGGAAAAGGCACGAATTCATCAGCTATGGATTAAATAACAGTGCTGACTAAGGTCTCTTGCTTTGAGAGGGCAATCAGTGTAGAAGTAAAGAATATTTTGATTCAAAGCCATCCTGAAGAAGGATAGACACTGTCATGCTATATTGCCATAGACACACTCACAATTAGGACACTGGTGAGTTACGGGTCTCCTGATGTGATAAGGTTTGAATATAAATCGTGATTTTCTTTGTTCACATCTTTTGTTTTGAATTAAAAAATCTGTATATTTTACTAGCTGTATAGCTCGGCGTTGCTTGGGGTTTTTTAGTGGTTATGTTGAAGTGGTAAGATCAATTACTTATTAAAGAAGCTCTAGTATGAAGTTGTGACGCGTAAGTATTTGTTTTTGTTGTATTTGTAAAACGAGATTCAGGCTTCGTCAATTTTGCCAATAAACGGGACTGATGTCTGTACAATTGGAAGAACGGGTTCGGGCGCTACGAGAGCCTGTAATGTGATGTGATGACGTGACGCAGAAGTGGATGCATTGTCCTTGCAACGTCGGAGGGGTTGGCACCTTGTAAAAAAACGTGAAATTGTTATGGCATATGATAAGGTAGAAGTTACGAAAAAGATCCAATTTTTGTTGGAATACAACTAAGCGTTTCGGAGAAATAAACAATCGCAAAATACAACATTTTACATTAATCTTTGCCACACCCTGTGTCTCAATTTAAATTTTTGTTTGCATATCAAGGAATCAGACTTTGATCTTCCAGTGACTTGATCTTAGTTGAGTTTGAGTGAAGCGTCTTGGAAAACGGCATAAAAGTGAGCAAAAGACCACCTGAAATTATGTTTACCGTTGATTTTTGACAAATCGTGTACATTGATTCGAAAAACTTTTGCGTAGATCAAAGTTTCTGACCTTGATCTACAAGTTATCTGATTTTGGCTGAATTCGCATAAAGCGTCTCAAAGAAGAGTTCTTAAATTTTAAGCGTTTTGATTATTTCTGCCGTACCCTGTATATTAATTCGAAATTTTTTTTCCGTACATCAATCGTTCATATCATGGTTGACAATTTTGGTTGAAATTGGACCAAGAGTTTTGTAGGAGTAGAGTTCGTTAGAATGGACACACACACACACACGCACACACACACACACACACACACACACACACACACACACACACACACACACACACACACAAATTGACACATCCATATATATATATATATATATATATATATATATATATATGTTATAATTAAGATTGTTTATTAGTAACTTAAACTATATGTTGCATCCTGCCATTACCTAAAATAAAAAATGAACCATTCCATTCGCCATTTTGCAAAAAAGTATACCAGGGGCTTTTTTAAGTTGTTAAGTTCAATTATTTTGCAATGCAATAAGGAAATATCAAATGATATTTTATAATCGATAAACTAGAAAGGAGCTTATGGAATCATTAACTTAAAAATATTATTGTCCTTCAAATTTAAATAAAAAGAACGAGGAATTGGGTATTCATAGTAGAATAATTGTCTTATTAGACGACAGGTACCTAGAGAGAGAGAGAGATGATCACAAAAATATCAACGAGGTAGGGCTAAATTGTTGCTTCTCAAAATCTGACTAGAAATGGTACTTTTTGAAGATCTTCGTCAGATTAGAAACATTTCAGCACTTCTTCGTAGACATTCCACAAAACGACATTGATGCAGTTGAATGCCTTGTTTTAAGCGAATTATGCATATTAATCTTGATTAAACCTATTGTTAGAAAAATATACTAACATGGTAAGAAAAAGGTCAAACTAATAAAATATGTGAATACAACAACAAAAGAAGCCAGCATAAACTAAAAAATTAGTTAAGCGGACACTTATTCAATATTAAAGCATTTAAGTGAACACCAACTCACGCGTACACTAAAAAGCAATAAGCAATAAAATAAAAATAAATCAGTCAATTGCACAATAAAAATGAAAATGAAAAAATAAACACAAAGAAAAAGAAAAATCAACCCAACACAAATAAGATCATTTCCACAAAAATCACACTATACTTTATATAAACAAGAGAAAAACCGGAACCCAACGGCAAACCTGCCTTAACGAGTAATAACAATAAACTTCGAAGTCACCATGAAAGTGATAAACTCTTTGTGCTAATTAACGTTCTATCTTCACTACGATATCGAGCATTTTAAGATAAAAAATCTGTTTGCCAAAATACATTTTATCAGAAAAACCACTGATAAACAACAAACATGGCGCTAAACATTAACACAGCTCAGCACTATATATATATATATTATTAATTTTCTGAAGAGACCAGAGTGGTCGAAACCTAAGTAGCAAGTAAGTGGGGTATGTTCTGTTCTTTGATCTATCTATCTATCTATCTATCTATCTATCTATCTATCTATCTATCTATATTGATATTTATTTATCTATCTATCTATCTATCTATCTATCTATCTATCTATCTATCTATTATATTGATATTCTATCTATCTATCTATCTATCTATCTATCTATCTATCTAGTATATTGATATCTTATATCTATCTATCTATCTATCTATCTATCTATCTATCTATCTATCTATCTATCTATGAATATGTCTATGGTGGTACAGAATTTCAATATGGCGATAAAATTTTATTACTGAAGGCCATGTCAAATATTTAAAACAAAAGATACTAGTAAACCGGTTTAGTTCCCTACTCACCAGAACAGTAACGGAGAAAGATTATGAAAAAATATATACATATTTCATGGGTGTCGCTGCTAATCTTGTGGTTGACTGGGGTAAGATGTGGCTCGTAAATTTTAATGCAATTTTGAATATCCTGCTATTGTTAAACGGAACACATCTTAATTAACTCACTAATACACAATGTTAAAGACAAACTCGCCACAAATGCATACGAAAGACAAATGTAACCTAGCCTACATGGCAACACAGCAACATCTACCGTAAACTTTCTTTAAACTCAATGACTCAAAACTTAAGGATTTGCGGAGATATATTTTTATGAACTGTTTTCCTTGTTTTAGCGTGAGAAATCCGCCCTAAAACTTTTAAAAGTATTTCTGAGACAGAAATTTTTATCATTATCATTATTCTTACTATTATTATTATAAATGTATATGTATCCAGCAATTAATGACTTCGAAAGATGGTTGGAAAATTGTAAGGCGGCTCTGTAGCATGCATGAGGAAAGGCAGTCAACAGCTAAATGCGTAGGTCCTCACGTTTTTTATAAAGCGGATATCACATAAACCGATTCACAACGGAGACTTGGTTTATGTGATTTCCTATTTACGAGTCGGCTGTCGGGATTATTTTGCATTCCTGGATGTGCCCCCTCAATAGAGATAGACAGTTTTAAATAGCAGGCAAGAATATGAAATATCCGAGGGAAATATCAATCTCTCACACGGTGACACCTCTTTCTATGTATCAGCTTTGGTTACGAGTTGGAAATTCGAAGAAGTCATGTCGCATTCCCAATGAGACACTTATTACATTCAGCAAGGACATTTTCATTTGGCCGAGGCTGTTGGTTTCTTTTCTTTTGAAAGATATTACCTTTCTTTATTCTTCTCTGGTTATTAACTTATGTCACGAGGGAACAATAAAGATACACGTGCGTTTTATTAATGAAGCCTTTTGTTTTTATTTGTTTTCTCTTTAAGTTGCCAAGAAAATTGAGATTACAACGCTAAACGCATGTAAGGACGGGAATGAACCAAGACTAAAGCTGTTTCTGTAAAATCTTGGTTAATGAATTGGAAAAAATGAAAGCGGGGACAGAAGTAAAAAGAAAAAGAGAAAGTAAGAAAGAGAGAAAGAGAAAGAAAGTGAAAGAGTATGTGTGCGAGAAGTGAGAGTGAGAGTTTGTGCGTTTGTGAG
The DNA here is from genome assembly GCA_037127315.1 of Ascarosepion bandense. Classification (NCBI taxonomy): domain Eukaryota; kingdom Metazoa; phylum Mollusca; class Cephalopoda; order Sepiida; family Sepiidae; genus Ascarosepion; species Ascarosepion bandense. The sequence continues at coordinate 320,064 of JBBBDQ010000701.1, read as the reverse complement.
AGAAAAAAGGGTGTGTGTGTGTGTGTGTGTGAGAGAGAGAGAGAGAGAGAGAGCGTGTGAGAAAGATAGAAATTGAGTGAGTGTGTGAGAGAGAAGACGTGTGTGTATGCGAGAAATATATATATATATATAGAGAGAGAGAGTATGTAAGGGACTGTCTGTGTGCGTGTGAGAGAGAGTGTGTGTGAGAGAAAGTGTGTCTGTGCTCGTGTATCAGAGAGTGTGTGAGGGAGAGAGATTGTGTGTACATGTAAGAAAGAGAGTGGGTGTACATGTGTGCGAGAGCGTTCACGGACAATGTGTTTGAGAGAGTGTGTGTGTGACAAAAGAGAGAGAGAGAGTGAGAGAGAGAAAGTGTGTGTGTGTATGCGAGAAAGATAGAGCGACAGTGAGTATGTGAGTGAGATAGAGAGTTTGGTTATGTATGAGAGAGAGCGTATATGTGTGCGAGAAAGATATATATATATATATATATATATATATATATAAAGCGTGTGTGATACAGAATATTTGTGTGTGTGACAAAGCGATATTGTGTGTTATATATAGAGACCGTGTGAGAGAGTGTGTGATTGCGTGTTTGAAAAAGAGAGAGAGTGAGTATCAGCGGGGAAAGATAAACATAGTGTGTGTGTGAGAGAGATCGTGTGTGTGTGTGTGCGTGTTTCAGAGTTTGCACGTGCGAGAAAGATATAGAGAGAATGTGCGTGTGAGGGAAAGTGAGTGTGTGAGTGGAAAAGATAGAGAGAGAGAAGGTGTGTATGAGAGAGATAGAGAGTGTGTACGTGTGTGTGAGAGAGAGTGTGTGTGTGCGAGAAAGAGATAGGGTGTATGTGTGTGTGTGTGTGTGTGTGTGTAAGAGAGAGAGAGAGATAGAGAGAGAGAGAGAGAGAGAGAGAGAATGAAAGCTTTGAAAAAGTGAGAGAACATCTTAGAAATTAATAAAGATTGAAAAAGGTAGCGGGGGTGGAAACGAAAGAGAAAACAAACAATGCATTTAGCCGGGGACCAAAACTGTTCGCGGTACAGAAAGTAGAACGGGTGCACCGAGTTCGAATTCCCGCATAGTACGTTGCATTCACTCTCATGCAAATACTTCGGGGAAAAAAACCTGACTCCACCACTTCTCTTTCCGGCTATTTGTTAAAGAGCAGAGCAGATTTGGGCTCTCTTTTTCATTAAAAGTCATATGCTCGAACAGTTTGATAAGGCAAAAACTGGCTTGCAACTTTTAATACAGGACAGATTGGATTCTATAACCTTGGTTGGCAACCAGTCTACCGCAGAAAGTAATGGAAGCTACTACAGGAAAATCTTCTGCCCAATCAGTCATGTCTCTTTCGAGACATGATCACTTAACTGACTGACAGCTAAGACATGCTATGCTTCTTCCTCGAATCACCGTTATTTCTCTCGTATTCCAATTGTAAGAAAAGTCCAATTTACACAGCTTTTACCCAAGAACCGATACTTGTGAAACAGACTGTAACGTGGATTCTTTTCTGACAGCTAAAATCTTAACCATTTGAAGTCAAGGATCAACCATTATCTATCATCCCTATCCTCATAATCTTCACTTCTTACTATATCCTTTTCATTCACATTATACACCTCGCTCATAAACATATGTATCGTAATTGATTGACTATAGAGCTTTGTATTGGATAAGTTTTAGAATAAATATTGACATCAAATAAAAGGCCAAGATATGTAATCACCTTTTAGTCCTATTCTATTTAACTTGTATATGGCTCAGTTAGAAAAAAAAATTCAGTTTTGTCAAACTTATGATAAATATACAATATACTTGTAACATATTTATATTAGCGAAAATCCTTACTGAAATATGAAAGAATAAAAACAAATCTTAAAGAAAATTTTAAGGAAATTTTATTCCTGTTTTTGATCATTTCACCCCAGGAAATGCAACAATGCCACGACAACGCATTCTACTCAGTCTACCGAAATAGAATAAAATAGATTCTCTTTCCTTGATGTTTTCCTCGACCCTATTGTAACATTTTCACTTTATTGTTTTCATTATCAACGGGTATATTCTCACAGATATAAAATAACCTTTAGAAAAAATTGGCTCAACCAAGTTAAAATAATTTCTTCTTCATAAATATTATTTCGTAAAAAATATTAAGTAATATAAAACAAACACTTAGTTTCTCCAAACCATATTGTTTATGAAGAAATTAGTTTGAAGGAAGTTTTATAGCAAATAATACAACAAATATCTCTATATAAAAAAAACATTCTTATTTTATCGTAATCATAAACAGTTACATTAAACAGGACGAAGAACTACGAAAAGCACTTTAAATTTATCATTAAAAAATAAATTAACTTCTTTAACATGGCATTAGAAGCTTGACGCTGATTACATCAGATGTTTCTTGTATTAATCTATAACCAGAATTTTTGCAACACGCTGACGTGTTTTTAGTATAGTTATAAATCCTCAAAGTATTTAGTTAGTTATCGCTAATATTTTTGTCGAGATTTACAAACTCCACGTTTAGTTCAATTTCGCAAACCAATTGCTGACATTTGGATAAGCTGATTTGTTTGGAAAAATACTTAGACAAAAGCCTTACTTTGCACTTTAATAATTTCTTTAATTTAATTTAGTTTTAGAGGACATAATGGTAACATTTATTTTTAAGAAAATTTATTTATTTAAAAAAAAATTTTTTTTTCCTTTTAGCAAAGAATAAATTCTCAAGATTTCTTACTCTGTGTGTGTGTGTGTGTGTGTCCATTACTTATAGACTCCGAAACGGCTGAACCGATTTTCTTCAAAATTTACACAGTTGTACTATAAGCGTCTGCGAGTGTTCTTAGCTAGGTTTTGTGTCGAGGTACCACCGATAAATATCGAAAATCAATAATCGAAAAAATCGGGTTAAAGAAGGAGTGGTCCGATTTTAATCACATTTAATACACTCATAGACAAAGACATAATAAACGATATTCAGAAGTTTCAAGGTTGCAGTTCTTACAATAGTGCAGAAAATCGATAATATATATATATATATATATATATATATATATATATATATATATAAAAGGCAAGATGTTTGTATGTGTGTCTGTCTATCTGCCTGTATGTTTGTATTTTTTTCAGCCCTTTTATTTTAGTTTTTGTTTCGGGTTTGGCTCTAAGTCGGTATAATTGTAGTTCTTAGTCTCAGCCATGATACCATTTACTCAGAGGACTTATTTAGCCTTCAAAATTCAGTTTACGACGAAAAAATTATTTGATATCGATACTAGGAAATCAAAATTTGACTTACATCCATCCATTTTTCTTTCAGTTTACGGTTTCGCATTAAGTGGAAACAACTATTGTATTTTAGTCTTTTGTGCCAACGTCCAAAATGTCTGAGCTCCAGGACAATGCATTAGTTTTAAAGCTTTCATTACACCCGAGCAACTCCTGGCTATACTGCTAGTTTATTTATAATTCTTGGAAATGTAGGGCGAACTGCATACCGGATTCTTGTATTTAAAACTTTAAGAAACTATATGGAAATAAAAAAAATAATGAATTTTTATCAAATAAATATTTTGCTATTTTAATAATTAAATTGTTTTTAAAATACTGGGAGTATTTTGTATGTTAAATAATAAAACTTTAATGTTTTCAAAAAATGAATAAAAATTATTGTACTAAGCTACGCATCCTAATAAAACAAACTGTATTTTGTATCCCCATACCTGTTTGCAGTTCTCTACAAAATTTGGTTTCGATCAGTTAATTTTTAGCTATTTTTTAGGATATTTTTTAGCTATTTTTTAGGATGTTTTCCCCGTCTGAAACAATCCTGCGCATATATAAATCTACCACCCATCTGTACATTGAATACTGCTGCCATATCTGGTCGGGTGCCCCTGCTATCCACCTAGGGGTCCTTAACAAAACCCAACGAAGAATCTGTAATGTGATCGATCCCGACTTAGCAGCTCACATACAGTCACTTTCTCACCGGCGCAACGTGGCTTCCCTGTGACTCTTCTATAAATACTTTCACGGCTTCTGCTCCGATGAACTTAGCTCGCTGTTGCTCCTTATATATGAATTTACTCGAGCCACAAGATTAGTAACTAGGTCCCACCCTTTTACTATGAAATCAATAAAATGTAAAGGTCCATTCTATTTCAATAGCTTCTTTTCTCGCACTTCACGCCTGTGGAATTCCCTTCCATTTACTTGTTTCCCCGACATTTAAAATCTCCAAAAATTTAAATGTAAAGTCAATAGTCATCTTCTATCTCACTAACTTGTATCCTCTCTCTCTCTCATGCTCGTTTCTCTGTCCACTTCACTCTCATCAGTATTCTCATCCTTCTTTTACCTACTTCCTGACACCCCCTATAACCTGTCACTTTTTCTCATAACTTTCCTCCTATTTAACCCCCTGAGAGTAAAATGCCTTGGTTGGGGCGATATGATTATAAAAAAAAGAAATTTAGAGAGTCTGACGAACAGACTAACGAAAGTCACAGAATTTTATATATAGGTTCTAATCTTCTCATTATTTTTGACCACTTAGAATAACTTATTTTCACATTCTAGATGGTTTTTTCTCCATTACATCCCATTAATACAGTCATATGCAGACGCGCGAAGTTTTATTGAATAAAAAGTAACTATTCATAGGCTAGGACAATGAATTGAGAAAACACAAAAAGAAAAATTGTCATAACATTAAAAAAAGCAATGGGATGAATTAAAAACGATATATTGATGGAGAGGTTGCGTAATAAAGCATATACTGAAACTTTATGACAAAAGAAGAAACAGCAAAGAAATAATTTCAGTACAGTGTAGAACACAGTCGCTAATCTTACTCCGATGTTTCTGTCGTCAATATTGATTTCAGAACAACATAAATCATTTCTGGTGCAGACGATACGTTTCTTTTTGTTGTCTGTACGCAGACGATACGTTTTCATATACTTTGATTTAGTTCTAACAACTTTCCCAAAGGGAAATTCATCGTACAAGAGCATATTTCCCAATTTACAAAAAGAATTCATTATTAGTAGATAAGTTTGAGAGAACAAAATTCTATTTCATGTCAGTTGAAAACACGACATCATTTTTGTATCTTTAAAGGCAAGACAGTCAAGATTATCTTATTACCCAAAAGAAAGACAACGCGTTTTTTGTTTATTATTTCTTTAGAGATTTAAGAGCCTGTTGTAGATTTTATTACAATACAGACAATAAGATGTTGATTTTCAACTCGGACAAATACAAGGTCTGGTAGTGTATCATCTCTATTATAATAAAGACAGTTGTATATATATATATATATATATATATATATATATATATATATATATATATATATATATCCTGTCACACCGAAGGAGGGATCATATATTTTGTTTTTGCTTATGTTTTAATGTAAGATACCGAATAGTAGGGACATCAATATATATTTTGCCGTCATTTTAGACTGCACGGGCCCACTCGTATGACATTCATTGATCGAATAGAGAGCACTATACAAGTCATGTTTTTTTTCTCATTGGCCATTGAACTGGGATCAAGTGTAGTACCAGTTCTCATCTCTAATGAAAATATTAGCCGTTTCCTTATACGGAATGATTCCTTGAATGATCAGCCAGTGTTATTGTTAGCTGAAATTTATAAAATCTTCTCCTTATAACAATTTTTCAGGAAAATAGTTTCTTTCGAGTTCACTAACACTTATTAGACATTCCAAAATGAGTAGTAGTATTGTTCAAAGCAATGTGGAACCTCAGTATGTTCTTCATACCATTTTTTCTATTTAAATTATATGGTCTATCTATTTTAGTTTCCGCTGTTGCTGGAAGTTCTCAGGTGATGTGGTTTCCGTTATTTGGTAGAGTTCTTTGTTATTTTGTAGTGCTGGTTAACAAGTTTTGAAGAAGAACGATCTTTGTTAAGAGCTACATGTCTCATGAGCTTGAAACCATTTTTAACCATTGATTTGAGAAAGAGATTGTATGCAGGTGACAGTTTGAATATTTCTGAACGAATTTGGCACCATGCATGGTATCCATATCAAAGTCTCAATCTGACGAGCCTATTTAACATCATGACTAGAGATTTCAGGTTCATGTTTTGGTTTTGTAACATTTTATATTTTTGAGGTAAAAACTAGAAGTGGTTAAACTTATATCAGATATTGGGCAATGTTTAACCATTTTGCCTGCAAAAACAGTGTGTCAAAAAGACGGTTATTTTCTATTACTGTAGACAATTTTGACTTCTTCGGCTGTTGTATCGTGGAATGAAGACATACACAGAGAAATGTAGATAAACTACTTTATTAACTGAATAATACAATCAAGATGTATATGCACTATTTACAATCTCTCGCAGTCGTAGGTGTTACTTCCCGAAGTCCGTGATAATGACAACCCTCGTGCTAAGCGCACATTATCTTTTATACATCCGGGTGACCGGATTTTACATGGTACGAACCACGACACAACATCGGCAATGTTTACTTACAAGATTATAAGGATAATGTAATTTTTAGTACTTTCCATTTTATAAAGATATAGATTTTAAAGTAAATCTTTTCATTCAAAAATTTATAAAAAAATGACAGAACATGTAAAACAACTACAATACAATATTCATTATTTGCCGTTTTATAAATAACTATAAAAAAGATTTTAATTCAGTCTAATAAATAAATATTTTTTATGAACTCTGTTGTCATCCTCAAGAATAAAAATATATAAATTCACTTTCAAATGGTGAAAAGCGTATCATAGACGTGACACAAGGCCGGAAGTATGGGGCATCCAGTGAGGATAGTCGTAATTGTTCTAGCGATATTAATGCAAAATTCATATGATTGTATGCGAAATAACTACGCTAGGATGTGCATTATGGTGCAGTGGATATCGGCTCGGAACGGCAAATCGGAGAGCCGAGTTCGAATTCCAATTGAATTCATTGCATTCACTTACGCGCAAATAACATTGGGAAAGTTATGAATCCGTCGCTTCTTTCTCCAGCTCCTAAATAGCAGGACAGATTGAGTTCTATAGCCTTGGTTGGCAACCAGTCTACCGCAGGAAGTAATGGAAACCTACAGTGGGAAAATACACATACACTCTATCTCTTTCTTGCACACACACACACACACACACACACACACACACACACACACACACACACACACACACATTCTATCTCTCTCTCTCTCTCAAGCACACATTCTCTCTCTCTATTTCCCGCTCACACACACACACTCTCTTTTTGACACATTCTCTATCTTTCTCTCATGCACACACACACTCTGAAATACAAGCGCACACACGCTCTCTCTTTCAACAATTATTATATATCATTATCGCACACACACGCTCTCCCTCATCAATTATTATATATCATTTTTCGCACTCTCTCTCTCTCTCTCTCTCTCTCTCACACACACACACACTGTCTTTTTTGTTAAAAGTCACCTGCTCAAACAGTCTGATGAGGCAAAAACTGGCTTGCAACTTTTAATACAGGACACATTTGTTTCTATAGCCTTGGTTGGTAATCAGTCTACTACAGATGGTAATGGCAAACTTCTGCAGGAAAATCTTCTGTCCAGTCAATCATGTCTCTTTCGAGACATAATCGCTCAAGCGTGTATCAGAGTACAGATAATCAAAACAAATATTTATATTTGAATCAATTATAAACCGGACAATTTTCGACACTAAATGACCCACCATTGTGTTGATATGTTATAAAAATTCTTTCACGCTTTAATAACCTTCTTGTCTCACTCCTCAGCTCAAATACAACATCAGACACAAGGCAGAACCATCGAGAAAGCGAAATATTACAACTACTGACATATTTCGAAATCGACAGCTACTGTTTCGTAACAACTGCTCAAGAATATTTCTGAAGATAAACCATCCTCGAATATTTGTTTCATATGTCAGCTTTAGAAGGGGCATGATTATAGCTCCCCACAGTTTCATATCCATTGTATCTCTAAACAAACATTTGACGATTTTATCATCCCTCTTTACCACCTTTACCCTCTATTCGAATTCTTAAAGAAGGTTCTATCTGTTCTGCTTGCTTTTGCCTTGTCAGTGTTAAATTCTCCAAACACACTTTTCGCATTATATGTGCCAGAAATTTCAGCGCTCTGTTTTTAAGTGTAAGTATCCTTTTAATTGCTTACCTGATATTTCCAATTCTTGTCTCTAGAACCACATACCTGTCTCATTGAGTCTTTTCTTCATTTTTTTGGAAGTTGTCTAACATTCATTGCCGCATAAGAGTACATATATGACAAGGCAGTTTAGCACATTTTTCTTTATTTTTAAGAATAAAGAGATACTTGTACTTACTCAGAAAGACACTGTTCTGGGACACATTTTTTGTTTTTATAATCGTGTCGCCTCAAGCAAGGCATTTTACTGCCACTGTTGTGCAGGGTGTTACATAGGAGGAAAGTTATGAGAAAGAGTGACAGGTTACAGGAGGTTTCAGGAAGAGGATAAGAGAAGGATGAGAATACTGATGAGAGTAGAGTGGACGGAGAAAGGAGCATGAGAGAAAGGATATAGGTTAGTGAAATATGAAATGACTATTGACTTTACATTTAAATTATTGATGATTATTGCTGTCGGGAAAGCAAGTAAATGAACGGGAATTCCATAGGCCGGAAGTGCGAGAAAAGAAGCTGGTGGAGTAGAATTTTTTTTACAATTTATTGGTTTGACAGTAAAAGGGTGGGATCTAGTTGCTAATCTTGTGGCTCGAGTAAATTTATATATAGGGGGCACTAGTAAGCTAAGTTCATCGGAGCAGAAGCCGTGAAAGTATTTGTAGAAGAGACACATTGCGCCGGTGAGAAAGTGACTGTATCTGAGCTGTCAAGTCGGGATCGATCACATTACAGGTTCTCAGTTGGATTTTGTCAAGGACACCTAGGTGGATAGCAGTAGAACCCGACCAGATAAGAAGCAAATGCAAATCTGCGAGTCTTAATGAATTTGTGTGAATGAATGCCAATGTGGGAACAGTGAGTGGTGGTAAAATGCTAAATATTGTTTTTGTTAAAAGAGACAGAAAATTGTGGAGAGCCATGATCGCCGACTTCCAAAAGGAATGTAGTACATAAAAGATGAAGATCAAGTTTAAATAATTTTGTCCGGCACAAGATCAATTGTTAGTAGTAGCTGTAGTGAGAATATAAGGAATAAAAAAATTGAGTTTGTCCTTTTACCTTAGAAATTACCATAAGAAAACCCTTGCTTTTCTGCATTCGATCTATTGTTATATAACGCCTGGTAAAAAACGATGGTGATCGTCTTTTGAGACAACAACGGACAAGAACACGCATATATGAAAATATAAACTTATATTTTTATTCTTTGTCAGTGATGTTTGTATGGAGAAGTGACCGGAGAAAGATTGCGCACATACGAAGGAGATGACGAGAAGTCGTTAGCCAGTCTCTGCTTCTACAGCCAGCGGGGATCTATCTTCTCTCTGTCTTCTGACTTCTTTTCTTGCCTTTTCTGTCAGAAACCCCAAGCTGATATAACCCCAAACTTCCACGCATCCCTGTTCCTTCAAGCTGTCACTCAATTGACGTCAATCATATCTTTGTCAGCCATTGCCTTTTAAGCCTTTGTTGTCGCCTTTTGTTTTCTGCCTTTGATTTCAATTATATCTTTGTTGGCTATTGCCTGCGTTTTCTACCTTTGATGTCGATCATATCTTTGCCTGGTCAAATAATATATTACACGCTGGCTTTTGTGAGAAATACGAGACCAAGCAATACGTTCCTAATTTGCTTCTGTACATGATGTGGTCCTATAGAAGGATGCTGAGAATACGATGAATTAGACATGTGAGTAACGAGGAAGTTTTAAGGGAAATAGAAACAAAGAATGCTTATACTTAGAATAAAAGAGTGTCAGTAGAAATTCCTCGGGAACATAATGAGGAAAGAAGGCCTGACAAATTTAACATTCGGAGGACATATTGAAAACTAGTGACAGAAGAAAGCAGTGAGTCATCTATGTAATGAACTTGTGTAAATGGATGGCAGAAGAGGGATTGGGAGAGATAACAAGAATACAAAACTTACTAAGAGCTACAGAAGATAGGAAATTGTGGAGAGTCATGATTGTCCACGTCCTTGCTTTGGAAGCTTCATGATAATATGTATGAAGTCGTATTTTGATCGTATTTTTGCAAAAAAAAAAAAAAAAAATTAATTTTTTTTCTGATATATTTCTCATTTGCGAATATTTTAAATTTAATTTTCCCGTAAGTCAGACGTTAAGAATTCTGTAAATATTGAAGTGCCGTCAGTTTAAATTGTTAAAAGTATGGTTGAAAAGCCCGAAAGTCACGTGACCAAAAGTTTATTTCATTTTTGATGATATAATCTGTTTTGATGCTTTCTTTTTCTATTAGCAGAAAGGATTTATCTGTGAGATAGGAAATTAAGAATTAAAATCAACCTTCTTCATTTTTACAAAGTTTCACAATAACGTGTGAAATCCTGATTTTTCCCAAATAGAAAAAGCATTGACCATGTGCTTAAAGAAATAGTCGAAACCGGATTTCACAAGTAGATGCTAAATTGATTTTCTGACCAATGGGAGCGATCTGCAAGACCAAAAAGGACTTCGCGATCCAGTGTAAAAAATCTAAAGGATATATAAATGACTTCTATCAGCGTCATTCAGTCAAACATGGAAGCAGGAGAAACGACACGCTAAAATGTAACAAGGCAGAAATTTGAAGTCGACCCGGACATAAGGTCGCGTTGCACATTGTCCTCTTTCTCTTTCTTTCTCGTGTGCTGATTCCTTTTACCTCTTCTTCTCCATTCAAATACATTCCTATCAAGCAAACTCTCATACATACATACATACATACATACATACATACATACGTACGCATAAACTCTTTCCAACAAATTACTACTACGAACATTTCTTCAACTCTTGATACCCTAAACTCATTACTTGTTTCTCATCGAACATTCTTCTTACACATTTATGTTAATGTTCAGCAAACAAACTTCCATTTATTTTTTTCAACAACCTGATGATATCTTTCAATGCGGGGGTTGTCGGCTATGTTTGGAAGTGGCCTTGTAGCAGATATGACTGACGCACCTTACAGCTACACTGGTAACTTCAGACGCACAAAGAACACGCACCCCTTTTCTACACTGGTAAACACTGACGAGGAAAAAGAACACCTAATGAAAGAATCACTTCTTCACTGGGGAACGCCAACGCAGAAAAAAAAGACCACCTAATGGAAGGATGAATTTTTCACTGGTGACCCCCGACGTCTGAAAAGGAACACGCAATGTAAGAATCACTTCTTCACTAGTGACCCCCGATGTCCAATGAATAAGCACCCTACTTTTACACTGGTGACTCTCGACGTTGAAAATAACACGCATCCCACTTCTTCATATCTATTTGTTTGGCTCTGTTCCTCGTTGTTTCTTTTTTATCCATATTTGCTATGATTGGCTAAATTACGCAAAGATCTCAAAGCTGTATCAAAGCGCATGCGCAGTTAAATGAGAAAAACGTCAGCGACTTTCTGCTTAAGTAAAAAAAAAAAAAAAAATGAATCTCTTGGTGTTTTGTAGTAATTGGTTTTCTAATTTTTACGCAGTTCTGTCTTCTTCTTACATGTCCCTTAAATATATGTGCCCTCTGAATTTTTTTTAATTAATTCCAATTCCCAAACCTATTATAATCCAATCTCAGACCAGAACGTCTTAGTTCATGTTAATATGGAACACACAGTGAGGATAGCACGAATGACTCAGTCGTAATCATCGATAGGTAATGCTAGTTTTCTTTTATTTCTTTTAAGCATTTTTCAGGTTAATATTCTCATCATGTTTTTTGTTTGTTAAGCGACATATCAACTTCTTCGGCCAGTTAAGATCCATACGCGATACTCGCTTGGGCAATCATGTCTCGAAAGAGACATGACTGACTGAGCAGAAGATTATTCCGCAGTAGTTTGCCATTGCTTTCTGCGGTAGACTGGTTGCCGACCAAGGCTATAGAACCCAATCTGTCCTGCTATTTAACCCATCACTGGAAGGAAGAGACGGATTAATACCTTTCCCAAGGGTATTTGCGCGTAAGTGAATGCAATGAACTCAACTAGAATTTGAACTCGACACTCTGATTTCAAGTTCCGAGCTGATATTTACTGCACCACAACGCACATCAACTACTTATCAGTCATTTAATGCCAAAATATAAGTTTCTTGGAAAAATAAGTAATTTCTTTTTATAAAAATGTATTGTTGATTATTTTTTTCGTGTCAAAAACGTATGGATGGTATTTTTAGTATAAAAATATATTTTCATATTTACATGTTTTGACATCAGTTTGCGCACACCTGGGACCCTAACAGATGCTACCAACCCTGGTGAAGGTGAACCTTGGAACAACAAGTTAATTGGTAGTTCCATGCTTTTCCATGCTCCTGATCAGAGACCTTGCTTCCGGATGTAGTTCAGGGTCATTCCTGGGCGGAAATTATCAGTTTTCGCCAGTGTTTTCTTCATTGTTAGAAATCTTGATTTGTTCGAACTAATATTTTATCGCTATGCTCTTCCCGAATATCTGTGTTAATATTAAAAAATATGATTAAAATAGCTAGCTTGTAAAGATTTAAAAACATGCTACAAAGCCGCACAAATTATATATATATATGGAAGTACATTTCACAGTTAGATATTTACTCTTAAAAAGTGCTCAATAGATATAAAGTTTAATCATAAAAACCATCATCAGGCAGTAAAATTAGTGTTTTAACACCGAAACTTTATAACTATTGAGTTGCAGTATACTATAATAATAATAATGATAATTACCTTATATATATATATATATATATATATATATATATAGTTGTAATACCAATAACAACAGAACTAATTCTGTCAAGATTATCAATAATTAAACTACAACTGAGATCGTCTTGAAACCCACCGGGAACTAACCCGGAGTGAAAAGAAGGGGAAGAAAAAAAGAAACAAATGAAATATCTGAACCAAAAAGTCAAGCATTCGAGAGAAAGAAAAAAACCCAAGACGAAAACCTTAACAATAAAGAGCTCAATACGAAAGCCGAGTGCACAAAGCACCCAACGCGAAAGTAGAGCAAACAAAATCGAAAATCTCAGTTTTTCCCTGACGAGCTGTTAAGCGAAACCGTGGTAGGTTATTGGCTCACTTAGATTTTCGATTATATATATATATATATATATATATATATATATATATATATATATATATATATATTAAAAAAGGATTAATTCAAAGATGTTGAATGGCCATTTCGATATGAAGATCCCCCCGGGGGACGACACATCACCTCAGCAACAGAAAAAACCTTTCAGAAACTGGAGAAAAATTAGTCTACTTTTCCTTTTTAAATAGATTGCAAAGAAATTAAAAAATAAATAATAAAATAAAATAAAATAAAATAAAAATAAAAATAAAGGCAAAGAAAAAGAAAAAGAAAACGAAAACGAAAAAGAAAAAGATAGAAAAATGACCTAATTTTTTTAAAAAATAATTTTATTTTAAATCCTATATCTTTTTATTCTCTTTTATTAATAATTATGCCTTTTTAAGTAAAGGCCTTTTTCTAATACTTCAACCTTTTGGGGAAATTAGGTTTTTGAATTTGTCCAGCGTCTGTAATATTTAAAAAAAAATTTTTTCTTTAGTTTCTTTCTTTTTCCCTCCCTTCCTTCTTTTATCTCTCTTACCACCTTTTTTCCGTGTTGCTTAAACTTACGTCGATTTAACACGGCTGTCTGTTAATTTTTAGTTACATTCTCCCTTTTTTTTGCGAACCCAGACGATGTCAATTTTTTTTCTTTTCTTATTTATTTGATTTTATTCTATCTTTTTCTTTTTCTTTTTCGTTTTCTTTTTCTTTTTCTTTCCCTTTATTTTTATTTTTATTTTATTTTATTTTATTTTATTATTTATTTTTTAATTTCTTTGCAATCTATTTAAAAAGTTTCTGAAAGGTTTTTTCTGTTGCTGAGGTGATGTGTCGTCCCCCGGGGGGATCTTCATATCGAAATGGCCATTCAACATCTTTGAATTAATCCTTTTTTAATATATATTTGCTCTGTAATATTTTATTACATGGAGCTCTCTTCCTGTATCATTTTTTAATATTAAAATAAATTTTTAATATTAATTAGGATCGGGTTTTTTGGAATTTACCTTCCTGCTTTTTCCCCTTGGATTGAAGTATCTGAATTAAAATATATATATATATATATATATATATATATATATATATATATATATATATATCGATTTGCATAGATTAGATATGGTGCAGCCAGTGAGAATCGAAATCACTACTCGGTTGTACTTGATCTCTCGAGATAGGCTTGCTAAACATTTTCTTCTTCTTCATGTAAATTAGAGTAGTTCAATATAATTTATAAGTATTGTCAAATCAAAGCAACATAATTTGTCATGTTTAACAAAATTTTAACATTTTCAAAATGCTCATCTTCATGTTCAATAGAACACTAAACCTTATCAGCAACCGTTCTACAAACCATTTGATAACATTTCTACATTCATTTGAGAAAATTTATCATCAACTCGTTGTTTTTTCCTAAACGATCCAGAAGTTGTGATGCCAACATTCATATTGCAATGGCAACAGAAAAAGTACATTTTTTGGCAAATATATTTATAGATTTTTCAATAACGGATGTTTCCACAGGGTTTGAAGATCCATTCTCATAGAAGACATTTTGTGGACATTTTGTGGACGGTAACAGATAACCTTTTTTTTTTTTTTTTCATATCACCCCGAGCAAAGCAGTAACGCCACTGATGTGCAGGGGGCTACATAAGAGTGAAGAGATTGGAAAAGAGAAAACCGGAAAGCGCATCCTAAACAGGAAACAAGGGATGAGCCTCTTCACCTGTTCAATAGATGTGGGTGGAGTGTGAACAGGGCGATAGTTTAGTTTAGCTACTCCAATTGAAAAAAAAAAACACAATGAGAAGATTAGAAAAGAGAAAACCGGAAACAAGGGATGAGCCTCTTCACCTGTTCAATAGATGAGGGTGGAGTGTGAACCGGGCGATAGTTTAGTCTATCTACTCCAAACCTGCAGTGCAATCTCTTTTAAAGTTAAAAATAAAATAAAAACGTAATGCTTAAGTTTTGATTATGATTCTCAATCTTTTAAATACAAAAATCATTTCTAAAATATAATTCAGAAAACATATCAGGAGAAAAGAAAAAGTTCATCTTTTGTGAAAACAATATATATATAAAAATCTATATCTATAAAGGTGACAGGGTGGACGTTGTGCAAGTATTTGTTTGTTTGATAGATTCAACTTTGCGTCTGCATTTTGCTGTATAGCTCGACGGGAGTTGCGTTCAGATGTTGATCAAAATCTTAGAACGCTAACGGCACCTTGAACTTTTTTCAGAAAGCCAAAATTAGGAGTAGAAAAATATATATTATCATCCCGCAAAGTCAGGGATCAGTTTATGTATTGATTATAATATAGAATCGATCAGCCCACTTTATATTATCTAGATCTATATGTTTCCCCTCCCACCCTAATACAATAGAGACATTCTATATTGTTATCTATAAAAGTGACGAGGGTGGACATTGTATAAGAATTTGCTATGTAAATTCATCATATGCTTTTTTATTCTTATTATTCCTTAAACTACCCGAGTGAAACAGGACTAAATTGCTAGTACATTATAAATGCATCTTATAAGAAGGTTATTCCAATAAAACAAAAGCTTTTTTGAAAACAGTCGAAATAATTATTTGTTTACTGAAGACCCCCATCTTACCCATGAAGAGTCGTGAGCAAGAGTCACAAAAGAGTGTAAATGGTGGACGCGGCTAGGTTAGGCGAGTCGGGCCCTCCTGACTGTACTTCGTAGATCAACTTCATGTTTTCTCGAAAATATCGTCCTCACCTCGGATGGTCCTGATTTTCCGTAAAATTTTCCCAGGTTTCAGGGTCAATGTTGGACTGTGTCAGGGTTGTCATTAACTGATCCTTGAAGCGCTGTTTTGGTCCTTCGCGTACCTTCTTGCCGCTGGAGAGTTCTCCAAGCAGAATGATATGTGGGAGTCGAGTGTGATTCATTCTGTACGTGCGATTCGCTCACCGGAGACGATGGTGAGGGATAGTAACCTCGATGTTTCAGAGAGATGTCGTTGTTCGTGATGCAGCCCTCGCAGCTTATATATATATATATATATATATACACTACCGGCGATAATTATTAGTCCACCGCAGTTAAAAAAAATGAAGGATATCATACTATTTTTAGTATTTATTGCCAAAAGGATAATTCTAAATGAAAATAGAATGGTTCTTTCGTTATTATTACTTTGCAAAATTTTACAAGGCAGCCAGGAAGTCTTTTCTTTGGCCAGCCAATAAGAAGAGACTAGCATGGGGAAGAGATCACAAAATCTGATTAATACAAATATAAAATTTCACTTTTCTCTGTAGATAAATATTCAAATTTGAAGCTGGATTCTCTGATAAGCATTTTTATTATTAAACATTTTTCTTTATTGTATAAAGGTGTTTTTTCAGAAAAAATTAATAGAATCGTAAAATTGACTATTAGAACTTATACTAAGTCGTAGCTTAATAACCACATTCTCTCGTTCCCAACCATTCAACTAATGCCGTCCCATAAATCTATCATCCACTACAGCTAGATATAGTTTAACTTAATCCCCCACTCCGCATGAACGACACAGGTAAATGTACAGATTTTTTCCTTGTGTATATATTTTGCTACAATAAACTCACTGTAGGCGACAAAACCGGCTACTTCATTCTATGGTTTTTTGAGTGAGGCAGGATGTTAGCAATCCAGTAGGGTGAAAAATAAGACCTACAAAAGAGCGGTAAAACTCTCGATGAATTAACAGTCAGCTAACTAGAGACGGTGTCTCGATAAATCACTGTAGAGGAGGCAACGGGAAACTGCTCCACTATTATTTCCAAGAAGAATTATGACTTGAAAAAACAATATATAAAATCCAACTGCTTGAATTAAATCCTCGTCCGGTAAGGACCAACATGGGCAAAAGTTTTCACCTGATCGTCATCAAGCAACTGTTAGCTCCAACGGCTTAAAAGGAATACTATTTCTCGGAGCTGATCCCACGCCCGAAACAAAACAACAGGCGTCACCCGACCGTTATCCTGCGGCTGTTCGCACCAAACAAAAAACTACTCTAGGCACATGGAACGTCAGAATGTTGAACACCTTGTACAGCTGGTGAAAGTCAAGCAGGAGATGAGCAAATTGAAATCAACATTTTAGGAATATGCGAAACTAGGTAGCCAAAAAACAACAAAAAAACAAAAAACAAAAAAAACCCGGAGATTTCGTCAGTGAAAACCATAGGATCATATACACAGGCAGCAAAATTAATGAAAAAGGAGTCGGCTTAATACTGAACCAATACATGAAGAAATGCGTTTTGGAGTACTTCAGTAATCCGAAAAGAGATCGCGTGGTCAAACTAAATAAAAAGCTCTTTCAACATAGCCGTTATAGTATTTATGTAGCGTAAACGCAAAGCACCGAGGAGGAAAGTGAATCTTTCTACTCCATACTGGACAATGCTAAGTCTAAGTGTAAAACACAAGAAATTAGAATTACCATGAGAAGCCTGAATGCCAAAGTAGGCAAGGAATCAAAAACCTGTACCGACAGCAAGCCACCTGCATGCAGACAGGAAACGAGTTCAACAGATTTACAAAAATAGAAAGGAGTGTAAGACAAGGATGAGTCTTTTCACTAGATCTATTCAACCCATACGGCGAGACAATTCTGAGAGCTCCAGAATTCCTGCCAGGATTCGTCATTAGCGGCTGCAATTTGAATAATATATGACACGCAGATGATACAGTGCTGACAACAAACACGAAAATGAAACTTCAAAATCTCATACAGAAACTAGTTACAGAAAGTGGAAAGAAAGGACTACATACGAAGTACAAGAAAACTGAATGCATGGTCATCAGTAAAAAGAGGAACCCAGAATGTCAACTACAGGCCGGGGGTTCTAAAATCAAGCAGGTAGAGAAATTTAAATACCTGGAAAGTGTTCTAACAAAGAACGGTAAGTGCGACACTGAGATACGAAGGCATATTGGCATGGTCAAAGATGCATTCCAGAAGCTGAATAGAATATTGGGAGACAGAAATATTTCGTTGGAAACTAAGAAGTGAGTACTGGATAATTGTGTAATTAATGTCTGCAAATATAGCAAATACTGGACAATTTCATCAAATATAAAGGAAACATTTTAAGTAACCGAAATGTGGTTCTACAGAAGGATGCTGAGGATACCATGGTACGGACATGTGAACAACGACGAGTTTTTGGATAGGATCGAAATGAAAATGAAACTGATACTTAACGTCAGTAAAAGACAGCTGAAATTTTTGAGACATGTCATGAGGAAGGAGGGCTCGGAGAATCTGATACTGATGGGATAATAGAGAGACAGGGGGAAGCAACGCGTGACATGATGGATAGCAGAGCAGGGTTTAGAAGGTGTAACAAAAGAAGGCGTGTTAAAATCTGCAAGGGATAGGGAGATGTGGAGAGCCATGATCACCTACGACTTGAAGGGACACGGTACATTGATAAAGAAGAAGATACAAATAAAGGAATAAATATAATGTTTATAATAAAAACGATATATATATATATATATATATATATATATATATATATATATATACAAACCCACAAGCCAACATAAATTCCTACACTTTAACAGTTGTCATCCCCTTAAATTAAAAAAACCTATCGTCTACAGCTCATTTCTAAGAATCAAATGCATATGCTCAGACCATCCAAATCTTCTAAACAGCATTAACAACCTAACAAAGCAATTTCTAAAATGTAAATACCCAATAAAAATAATAAAACAAGCACTAAATAAAACCATCCACATAAATCGTAACACACTTCTCACATACAAGAAAAGAAAAAACAACAACCGCATTCCCATGGTTTTTAACCACAATCAATATTCCCACACACTTATTCAAAATTTTACAAATGATTACAAGAACCTCCAATCAAACAAAAAAATCAAAGAAATTTTCGATAAACCACCCATAAATGCAATGAAACAAACACCCAACCTATCAGCTATCCTCACTTCTACCAAATATCTAAAAAGTACAAACCTATCTGGGAATTTCAAATGTGAAAAATCTCGCTGTCTAGTCTGCAAACATTTGGTAAACGATGCAGTATTTTCTGTACCCAACATCAACATCAAATTGCACCCACCACACCTCACCTGTGACAGCCAAAACATTATATATTTTCTCTTCGGTTCAATATGTCCAAATAGTGGATATATTGGTGAATCTGGAAATAGATTTAGATTCCGTTTCAATAATCATAAAATTAGTATACGCCAAAACAACCAATATTCACCCATAACCCAGCACTTCAATCAACCGGAACACACATTAAAAAACTGCAAATGTTTACTAATAGACTCCGATTTTAGTTCTACACACTCACGCAGAAAGAAAGAAAAATACTGGATTTTAAAATTAAATACATACAGGCAAGGGTTAAATACGGATTAGGTGTTTTGAATCTTTATAAATATTTCAATAGTTAAACATTTTTTAGATACACTTAAAAATTTTTTCTCTGAAACAACATTTATAAGTATTATTAAAGATAGGTTTACGTTTACAAATATTAAGAAAATTCTGTCGCTTTCTGCGTCACGTGATGTAAACAATCTCTCTCGGAAGAACCCTACTCGCGAAAACGTTTCTAATTTAAATTTTAAAATCATTTGTTTCTGATGAAGGGCCGAGGATGGTCTGAAATATCAAATATAATAATAGAAATAAATAACTACTGTCAAAAAAATAAATTTTTAAACTTACAACTTTTTAGTAGTTTTTACTATATATATATATATATATATATATATATATATATATATATCGTTTATATATATATATATATCGTTTATATATATATATATATATTTTATATATCGTTTATATATTTTATATATATATATATATATATATATATATATATATATATCGTTTATATATATATATATATCGTTTATATATATATATATATATATCGTTTATATATATATATATCGTTTATATATATATATATATATCGTTTATATATATATATCGTTTATATATATATATATATATATCGTTTATATATATATATATATATATCGTTTATATATATATATATATATATATATATATATATATTTTATATATATATATATATATATATATATATATATATATATATATATATAATACGATTGGTTAGCAACCAGTCCAGAAGAATGACAACTCAGAATTCACAACCAGATGCTTTAAGTACAATGAGCACTGGTTCCCTATATTCAGCACTTTTAAAACGTGTACTTGCTTCTGCACAAGTCTTCGCCACCAGAACCATATCGTATAGGTGGGTAGACTGTCTCTTCGGTCCTAAGAACTGAGTTGCTGTACCCTTATCCGTAAGTGTGCATTAGACATTTTGTCCATTCATCAATTTGTCTTTCGGCACTTTCTCCTTCGACAATCTGTCTGCTCACGCATTATTGGACACACTGTATATAAAATAGTATCGTCGCTAAAATAAGAAAATAAATCTATATTTACAAATATGAAGGCAAAAAGACCTTGGTTTGACTTCTCCAAGTTTTATTTAAAGTATCTATGATAAAAGGCACACATTTTTTTAGCTTTAGTTCAGAGGCCAATGCCGCCTTCAATATTAACTGCTTGCAGAAAAAACGCGATAAATATATTTTATTTACTTCTAGACTTTGACAAATAGACAAATACACAAATTATTAGCTTCTAAATTCTGTACATTCTCTTATTGAGAGAAACAACACGTATTCTGTTCTTTTAGACCAAATCGATTACTACAGCTTAACTTCTCGCAGGAGAAAGGACATACCCACCTCTGATGGCGTATTCAAACAGTTAAAGATACATTCCAAAATCTATGTAGAGTATTAAGAAATAAGAAAAAAACTTCGCTGGAAACAAAGAAAAAAGTACTAAACTGTTACGTGATATCTGCCCTCATGTGTGGCAGCAATTGGATTTGATCAATAAGATATGTATATTGAAGATACTCTAATGAATTTGTTGAATATTGTCCCTTTAAGCCAACTGTATCAGCAAAGATAAACTATGAGGATGCTATGAGATTTAGGTTGTTGCGTAATAAACAAAAGTGGGTAAATGTTGTTGAATATTTATGTATTTATATATTTATTTTTAAAATAATTATTATTGACTATTTTATTTATTCTACTAGCAGTATAACCCGGCGTTGCTCGGGTGTAATGAAAGCTTTAAAACAAATCCATGTTCCTGGAGCTCAGACTCTTTGGCACGAAAGACTAAAAAGCAATAGCTGTTTCCAGTTAAAGCGAAACTGTAGACTGAAAGAAAAATGAATGGATGTAAGTCAAATTTTGATTTACTGGTATCGATAACTAATAAGTTTTTTTTCGTCGTAAACTGAATTTTGATGGCTAAATAAGTCCTCTGAGCAAATGGTATCATGGCTGAGACTAGGAACTACAATTATATCTACTTAGAGCCAAACCCGAAACAAAAACTAAAATAAAAGGGCTGAAAAAATACAGACATACAGGTAGATAAACAGACACACACACAAACATCTTGCCTTTTATATATATATATATATATATATATATATATATATATATCGATTTTCTGCACTATTGTAAAAACCGTAATCGTGAAACTTCTTAATGTCGTTTCTTATGCCTTTGTCTATGAGTGTATCAAATTTGATTAAAATCTGGCCACTCCTTCTATAACCCGATATTTTCGATTATCGATTTTTGATATTTATCGGAGGTACCTCGATACAAAACCTAACTAAGAACACTCGCAGACACTTATAGTACAACTGTGTGAATTTTCAAGAAAATCGGTTAAGCCGTTTCGGAATCTTTTGGTAACGGACACAGACACACACATATACACACACACACAGAGACAAAGTTCCGTTTATAAATAAGTTTAGATTTTTTAAATAATTGTTATTGGCTATTTTATTTATTATATACATAGGCCCTAATCTATGCTTAACTGGTTAAACATATCACACTGCAGAAACTTCTTTTCGACATGCAACATAGTTTTTGTTTCTACAGGGTCAGCTGATGATATGCTGAAGATAATTGTCGAAAGTGTCTATCAAACTCTAAATATGAATACTAAAGCTTTGACTTTAGCATTTGAACATCTCGAAAACTTTCGACAGGGTTTGGCATACAAGTCTTCTTCACATGTTAAAAAGTTATGGTGTCTCCGGACAAATTTTTGAACTGATCCAGTTTTTGAAGTTATGCCTTTATATCGAACCTTTCTTGAATATTTCTACTTTATACCTTTCTTGAATATTTCTACTCGTGATATATTTTAGCGACATTTATATAACTTGAAGTAAACTTATTGCAAATACTTTAAATAAATTAGAATATGCATCATTTGTTTGTCTAAAAAATCTTTAAAAAATACAGCGATTTTACTATTTATTGCAATACAAATATAACCAGGCTTTCGTGACCCTAGGCTGCAACCAATACATTTGCCTATAGAATAATCCTGCTCTTGGAAAAGCATGACTCTTTTTAAAAGTTTTATTGAGACAATACAAAAGAGGTGGAATTTTTTAAAATTCTTAATTTGAAAAAAAAAAAAAGAAACAAACCATGATATTAGTCGAAGAAAGTAGTTGGGTTTATTTAGAATTGATGTTCATGTATCATGTTTTTTTACTTCCCCTAAATTTTTTTGTTAATCAATTCACCTCAAACAAGGCAATAATACCCCTAAAACGCAAGTTGTAGGTGCTACTAGAAGTAAAAGAGAATGAAAACACTTTAGAAAGAACCGGAAACCCAATCCTAAGCAAGTAAAAAAGGGATAGATTTCTACTCCTGTTTAAAAGACAGTGGAGGAGTGGGAAAAAAGCGTTAGGTGAACCTATTTGCTTCTATTGAGGAGAAAAATGAAAATAAAATAAAAAACATAATTAGTAAATAAAATTTCAGAGTTCAGACGGAGATGTTAGAATTATAGAGTTGAAGTAATCTTCAGAAGGAACAGAAAACCGATCGCTAAACAGAATATAAAGGATAAACCTCTACTCCTGTTCAAAAGGTCTTGAGAAGTGTGAATCGGCCGTTAGGTTGGCACATCTACTCCTATTATCTACTCTTAAACTTCTAGTATTAGAGGGTCTTAATAAATATCGCTTAAATGATCAAAAAGTGATAAAAATAAACGTCCCCCATTCTATTAGGAAACTAAAAGGAAATGAAAACGACAATGATGTATCCTTTTACCAATCTTGAAAAAGCCATATTTATATACATAGTTACATCGATAAATCCGTAGACTGATAAAAATGCACAAAAAATATTTATTTTTTCAATGTAATTATTATTCCTTGTCAATGCACTTAATTCATTGGTAAATATCTATCACTTAGGTCGAACGTTATGCAATGAATATTTCAGATAAAAAATTCAGTTATGAGGACATTTATTATTTTGAAGACATTTTCCGACCCGCTCTCTTATTAAAACCGCCACTTTTATTAAGTTCGCACTTTTTGATCCATAAACGATATTCCAACACTTCTTTATTAAGATCCTCTTAAAGCGATTAATGCTTCTTCATATTTACTGTAAGGCCAACTGATCTACAGAACACTTACTACGTTCTTTTACTTATATAAATAGCTTCCATCACTCTCTGTGTCATACCTCTGCAGGATGTGGGCGATAATGGCTCTTCACAGGTCCTGTTCTTAGTTGTTTTCAGCAATACCTGTTCCTTTACAACCATTTGTTGTCATTGTGTTATTTATTTTGTAGTCCTCTACCACGAGTGGCTCTCAGGCCTTTTACAATGGGAACATTGACAAACTAATTAATCAGAACATCCACTTTATCGTATTTAAACATAGCACAACAATGTATATTATAGATGAGTTGAAGCAAGCGCATATACATTAACCAAGAGCACATCTAATATTAAATGGAACGACATGTCGAACTCACCATAATTAGTAATCTGTAGCCGTTCCCTAGCAAGAAGATCGACATGACGGGCGCCATACTAGAATTACAACGTATGAATTTTACTTTAGGTTGGATCCAAAGAATTCAAGAGGGAGAAAGGCCATTTCAGTTGGGGTATTTCAATCCCATCGCTGGGTGAAGTGAATTTCAGATATCATGACAAAGTCATGCATAGAAAGCAGCTGACAATATGCATTTGGGTGTCTTCAATACAATAAGAGATGGTGAAGTTAGTCTTTGATTCTGTCTCTGTAAAGATTTATTTGTATACAAGCATGGAACAGCGTTCACACCCAAATAAATCTTTAAAATGACTATCGCTTAATTTTTCTATATTCGTCGATTGACTAATAAGAATTATTCATATGAAAAAGTTTTATTAATTATCGAAATTTTAATGTGTCCGGAAGTGGTGCGAATGCTGGGATAGAGTTAAGTGAATATATATTCACTTAACTTTAGAAGAAACTGGACTATCTCACCATACAAAATGAACTATTTAATCTTTAAAATATTGATCTTTCTCCTTTCTACTTCCGTCTTATGTTCGCCTATATAATAAAATTATCAATAACCATGTTGTATGGATTTCTATACCCAAATTGCTTATAAGTACAAATGCTCTTTCTCAATATTGATCACTCGTCCCGCATAGATAGCAGGGGTGGGGGTTACACTGAGAGAAAAAACTGGTAATACTGATTATATAAGAAAGGATTAAAGATGGACGGAATTTATGAAGATAGAAGATTGCGATTACATTTACATTTAAATTTTTACGGATTGTAGTTATCAGGGAAGCAAGTAAACGTAAGGGATCTCCACAGGCAGAAAGTGTGAGAAAAGAGACTTTTGTAGTAGAAGTGGCGGTCACATTATACTATTTCAACGGTAAAACGGTGTGGGGACCTGTATATCAACCAAATAGCACGCTTAAATTCATGTGCTCTGTGCACCAGTTAAAAAAATCTTATCAGAGTAGTTGCCATGAAAATATTTGTAGAAAATGCAGAGGAAGGCCACGTCGGTGAGAAATAGACAGAAGTCGAGATGCCAAGTCAGGATCGATTACATTGCAGGCCCAGTTATGGATTTTGTGAAGAACCTCGGGATGAATAGCATAAGAACTCGGGCTATGGAGCAGTTTTGTTTTAGAGGAATTAAAATGTACATGCTATTTACTGCCCCAGTTACCCACTGATTAGAGATCCTTGTCAAGAGCAGCGTCTAGGTTTACTTTGTCAGTCTTGACAGATTCCATATTGAGACAAGAATAAATGGTGGTGCCATCGGCATAAATGCCTTGGAAACTTGGGACAATGCCAGGGAGATCATCGATCAAGATCAGAAACAGTGTACGACCTAGAATAGAGCCTTAGGGATACCCGTGTTCGTGTGAAAGGATCTGGAATCCTGCGTTCAAAATGTCATTCATTTCATGATTTGAAAGAAACGATTGTATTTAATGATTGAAGATTGTGTAGAAGGTCAGTATGTCAAACTCTGTCAAATTTTTGAGATATTTAGAACTAGAGTTTGAGCATCGCCATTATTATCAAGAGCCTGGTATACATATTGTGATGGCCGTTAGCACTTCAGCTGTAGACTCGGTGAAGCGGAAGCCATATTGCTTATCATAGAATAGGTCGTGAAAGTTGACTTGCTTAACCACTTCAGCATTGATTAGAGCCTTGAATACTTTGCCAAAAAACGTTAAGAGGCTAATAGGGCGATAGAGGGTTCAGAGAGTTCACAAGAGTTTTTAAATACTGCAACTACAGATGAGAACTTCCAACAAACTAGTAAGCAGGAAGCAGAGAGGCAATAGTTGTAAAGTCTGCAGAGGACTAGATCAAACCTAGGGGCAAATTTCTTTAGGGCGAGGGTTGGGATTCCATCACCCTGCTTGCTTTATGAGAGTTTTTTTTTTAATCATTTCACCCCGAGCAAGGCGAAAACGCCACTGATGTGCAGGGGTTACATAAATGTAAAAAGATTAATTAGAAAAGAGTGAGAAGTACAAACTAGTTAGAAAGAAACAATAGAAAGCAGGTGCGATGACAGATACATAGGTGGAGAGAAAGGGAAGGTTATACAGGGATGGGGAGAGAGCTAGAGTCCAGTGGTTAGTAGATGAGTATTGACTTTGCATTTAAATTTCTGGAGGTTGTAGCCGTCAAGAAAGCAAGAATACGTGTCTAACTTAGAAATGATGTCTGAGACTAGAGACTGGGTTATGTCTATATCACTACTGTTCTGGGTGTTAGCCGAGCATACAGGTGAGAACTTGAAATTTATTGGCTGGAATTAAAGCATCAATGCCAGCTTTCACCCAAAAAGAAAATCTCGGAGGCGCAGTCTTAAACAGGGAAATTAAAAAATTCATTTCAAATAACGTCACGAAGGAAATTGAAGAACGTGTCTAAATCCGCACATTGATAACAGAAAGATATTCTGTTGGTAGAAGGTTCTTGCTGCTGGGGAAGCGGAAATGTATTTTAAAGATACCACCGCGTAATCAGAATTGCGAAGAAGGCAGAGCTGCATCGGATGACATGAGTTTAGGGATAGAGATAAAGAAGAAATCCAGAAGAAAAGTGTGTTCTTCTTGTGAGAGAGATTGAGTAGTTGACAAGTTCATGATTTGGATGTCGACAATATAGTGTTTAAGCCTCTTGGCATGATAGGCACTAAAGTCACTGAAGACAAAATAGCATCAAAGGAGGCGAGCAGCAGAGAAAAAAAGAAATCGAACACTGGGCTTAGTAGAGAGAGATGGAGACACATTTAAGAATGGTTTGGAGATTCAAGAGAGAGTTCCCTAGGCAGCAGAAGATGTTGACAGACATAAACACCCAGACCATGCAAGTGGACTAACGTCCTAACGAGAAGAAGGTGACCAGGAATCGAGAAATCAGAGGATGAGATTGCAGAGTTAAGATCAGTTTCACAGAGGGCTAGTATGTCCGTGGACTTTTCGAAGAGGAGCGGTTCCACACTGTAAAAGTGGGTACGAATTACACAAATATTGGAGAATGAAATGTTCAAGAGTTTAATTGTTTTTGGTTGGGCTGGTTTAGTTTTTAGTTTTATAACTTGGATATTTTATTAAGACGTTTAATTCGTATCTATGTTAAATATATATGAGTTAAACAAAATTTAATAAAATTGTATAATTTCCTTCATAATATTAATTATACGAGGGTAGGCTGAATTGTTTATAGATAACTATAAAATCGTGACGCCAGAACTGTGAAATCTTGCATGCATTAATTTTAAGTCTTATTAATAACTGCATTGTTTACTTCCAGGTAAACTGACATGTGACTGTTCAAAAAATACGTAAAGACTAACAAATAGTAACTTCTATTGAAGGCGGACTAAATTTGGGGGTTAATTTTGCATCATAGTATTATCAAATATCTGCAGCAAAAGGGTTTAGCCCCCAAAGTCATTCATGTTGATACGGTTGCTACATCAGAGGATGACGCCCCAGGTTTAGCAACTGCGCAAAAGTGTGAAACTGAATTTAGGAGTGGGAAGGGGGAGTTCTGAAGATTACCCATGGTCTGGACATCCACCGTAGAATCATCTTTGCCACACGGTAATGGGTGATAAGTAACCTTAAATTAAACTTACTCAACTGAAACAAGCTCATTCAATAATTCCTCATCTTCATTGGTTGATGGACCTTGTAAACTAAACTAAACTAAAATGTTAGATCACCACATTTAAATTCTTTTAACATATTTTCTTTTTACGAATCTCATTTATATATTCCCGGATAATTTCGTTAACTTCGTCAGAGCTTTCCACTATTTTCTGCAGACTAAGCCCTACAAACTTGCAGACTTGACGGTAACATTGCAATTGTTCTGTTCTTTTATTTCCCTTTCTCCTCACTAAAGTTTTCTCATTCTCCTTCCTTTCCAGTGATCTTCTTGAGTTTTAGTGGCTTTATCGCCTTGTTTCGAGTGAAATGGTTAAACAAATATATGTGCAATCGAAAAATATTATTAACTGTTCAATTTTTTCAAATTTGCCACTGCGTTTTTATGTAGCTGGGTTGTCATGTTAACACACACCCAACTTCTGTAAGTGGATCAGCTTCCTGTATCGCCCCACTCAGGGTTGTGTTACTGGTAAACGGATAGCGTATGCGTACTTTTGCGCTGTCCCAGTCAGTTCGTTAGAGTTGTCCACTGTCACCCCTACTTCACACATTGGGTTGGAGGTTTGCCTCTGGTAGCTAAAAGACAGAGTGTGCAGTCCATCTCTATGTAGAATCGCCGTCCCTGGTGTTGATCAAACCAGAGTTTCAGCGTACGCCAATGACATCGATTTTCATGTCGTGACCCAAAGACATGGAGGTGATACAGAAGGTGCTTGAACGATACGAAAATATCACGGGGGCCAAGATTAACCGCAACAAATCGTTCGGCTTGCGGTTATGTTTCTGGAAGGGGGTCGATCTTCTGGGGCCTTTTATTTAGACTGACTAACCCGTCCACATTTTATGAATGTAGTTTGGGCTCAGGCTCCAGCTGAAGAAGAATTCGTTGGAGGTACAGGAAAAGATCGGAGTGGCTGACTGGACTTGACCCTGAAGGTACAGCTTTTCCTTTCATCCTTTACTGGTTGTCTGTATACCTCTCTGCAGGCACCGTAAGAAAGCGCTCGAGCGTTTGCTATTCTCCCTCTTGTCTCCCTCTATACAGTGCATTGACAAAGGATCCGATCGTGGAGGGAAGTGTTTGGGGCGTTTTCCCTTAGCTTATCATCATTCTCTACCATCACATCTGAACGCCGTCGTAAGCCCCGGAATCAGTCGACATTCCTCAGAGTGTATCGAGCAGCTTTGAGCATCATTCCTCGGTTCAATGTTCTTTTACGTCAGTAAATTCTTGTATAAGGAATTATTGGAAGGGTTCGAAAAGGATCTTCTCATTGTGCTTCTCGACTTGTCGGCGACCGCGTTAGGCTCTTTCTTTCTTGGGTGCCAACTTGAGATTAACTCAGCAATCTTGAGTTTCTGCTTACCTGGCGACTGGTTTGGAACATGCTACCTCTCAATGACATAGCATTCAGAGAGAGCTGGCGTGAACAAGGTTTAAAGGAAATGACTTCGCATGCCGTCTGACATTGTTCTCAGGTGCGCTCATTCTGGTATTATGTCGGCGAGTTGGCAGTTCGTATCGATCCCAAACATCAGTGTGTCTATCGATCTCATATACGAGTACGATAATGCGTCGCCTCTGTATTTTGGCTTGAGACGAATGGTATTTCGAACGTTGCTAGCCGTGGCAAGAATGGTGGTATGGATATCGCGAATAGAGGGAATATTCCCATACGAATACTATCCTTACCAGAGTCTGGTCGGATTCTTTGGGCATTACAGAGTTTGTTATCGACACATTTTAACAAAAGGTGGGTAAGTGTGGCGAGTTTTGTTCGACTGAACGGGGCCAGTCTTCATTTTCTTTAGGTCTACTTGGGCCGTTTTTTGCCGAACTAACCCTTGGTTATGATAGACTCTCTGTGTTTACCTAGTTAATGTGAGTAAATACTCTTCCAAGCCTGTTCCCTGTGTTCTATTTTGTTATGATCTTTGTTGAGATTTCTAATCCTTTCCTGCCTGTTTTTGTCCCCTTTGTTTTGCATTTAAACTGAATCAGTCTTCGATTTTCCCACTCCAAGATTTATTTTATTCTTCCTTCTCCGTTAGTCATTGAGTTCCTTGATTCTGTCTATTGGCAAAAAACAGTGACATCTCTTATTTTTTGTAGGGTGGGCGGGTTTTACTAACTTCTGTTATTAGTTTGAAGATTTTTTTTATATTTTAGTTTTTTTGTAGGTGCATCCTCTCTACCCTCAGTTCGTGCCATATATATATATATATATATATATATATATATATATATATATATATTTGTGAAAAGAAAACAAAAAAACATTTGCACAGGCAGAATTTTTTATGTCATGGGTTGTTTTTGAAGGTTCACTCTGAATATGGGGTATTGTGGTATATGTAGGATTGAATGGTGATGAATGAGTTCTTGTGGAGAATGAGCGAATTGTAATGAATAAATGTGTCATGAATTTAATAAGCTAAGTTTAGGATGAAAAGTGTTAACCAGCCCACTTTCACTTAAGGCTCCGTACCTTAATTGTTGTAAAAAAGAACAATAATAAATATATTTTACTATTGAGGAAGCCTTCATTAGTAGAAATTGTGGTAGTAGAAAAGATTACCATTTGTAATACTTTTGATATTAACTAGCTCTACATTTTCGATTTTTGAATTGTGTTTTGAGCACTTTTTGCATATAACCGTTTATTTAGGAAATGAATTAAATTCGGCATTTTTAATCCATTTCCTAAATCTGTCTTTGTTTACGTGAGGATACGACACAGAGCAGTTATGTATATTTTGAGGATCAGGAAAGATATGTGTTCAAAAGCACTATTTGGGCTTTCTCTGATCAGGAGGTTCTACGTAGTCGAGTGATCTAAGATACGTCATATCTAATGGTAATTTTTCCTAGGGACGCAGATTCGAATCCCGCTGGAGAACGCATATTTTTCTAACAAGATTTCTCAGTTATACGGGACGGTAGATGTAAATAAATGAATATACTGTTTAAGCATCTATTCAAATATGTGTAGCCATTAAAAATAATGTTTAACCAAATAAAATAAAATATAACCGTTTCTCAGAAAAAGCAAATCATGTCTGCAGTTTTATTGTCGCTTTCTCTTTCGATATATATATATATATATATATATATATATATATATGTGTGTGTGTGTGTGTGTGCATGTGTGTGTGTGTGTGTGTGTGTGTGTGTGTGTGTGTGTGTGTGTGTGTGTGAAGCATTACTTTCGGGGCGTCGTCGTATCGTATTAGCTCAATGGGAATAAGGCTTTTATTCATCTTGATATCAACTGTAAACAAAGAACAGTAAAAAGTGGTTATAAGATATCCTTCAGGGTGTAGATTCTCTACATAGCTATCCACAACTTCCTATCGCTTGCAGCTCTTAGGTAGGTTTTTATTTTCGTTGTCTTTTTTAATCTCATCTATCTAAAGTGTTCGAAGCCATCATCAACGCCGAGGTGGTTCAATATCTCACATCCCACAGACTATTCTCTGACAAACAGTATGGTTTCCTCTTCACCAGGTCTACTGCTGATGTACTCATGACCATCACTGAATATATACACCAGGCTCACGACAAGAACGGCGAAGCCCGAACTGTTGCCCTAGATATCTCCAAAGCGTTTGACAGAGTCTGGCATGCCGGCCTTCTATGCAAGCTGCGAGGTTATGGTATAACTAGATAATTGTTTGACCTTATCCAGTCATTCCTTTCAAATCGCACAATCAAGGTAGTATTGAACGGACAATCCTCCAAATACTATCATACGAACGCGGGTGTCTCTCAAAGCTCTATTCTAGTTCCTATGCTTTTCCTTATCTACATTAACGTTCTTCCAGATGTAATAAGATCCCAAATAGACACTATAGTTTACTCTGGCATCGATCAACAATTTGCTGAGGCTGACAAAGCAAGCATCGCTGCCGAGCTTGAAAAGGACCTTCGATCCATGGCGGACTGGGGTAAGAAATGGCTCGTGAAATTTAATGCTTCCGAAACGAAGCTGCTATCTATTAACCATCACAGACAATCGATCCTACCCCCCATTTGCAGGGAGCAGGCTAGTCTCCCTAAAAGCAAAACATTGCGCCTCCTCGGGTGAAATCTCACAACAGACCTCAAGTAGAATGACTATATAGAATCCATAGCTAAATCCGTTGCTAAGGAAGTCGGTTCTCTGTGTAGGCCTCGGAAGTTTTTTTCACCTGAAACAATCCTGCAGATATATAAATCTACCATCTGCCCGTGCATTGAATACTGCTCCCATATCTGGTCGGGTGCTCCTGCTATTCACCTAGGTGTCCTTGACAAAATCCAACGAAGAATCTGTAATGTGATACATTTCGACTTGGCAGCTCGGATACAGTCATTTTCTCACCGGCGCAATGTGTCTCTTCTACAAATACTTTCACGGCTTCTGCTCCGATGAACTTAGCTCACTAGTGCCCCCTATACATAAATTTACTCGAGTCACAAGATTAGCAACTATGTCCCACCCTTTTACTGTGAAACCCATAAATTGTAAACGCAAATTTTACTCCAGCAGCTTCTTTTCTCGCACTTCCCGCCTGTGGAATTCCCGTCCATTTACTGCTTTCTCGACAGCTATAATCATCAAGAATTTAAATGTAAAGTCAATAGTCATTTCCTATCTCACTAACCTGCATCCTCTCTCTCATGCACCTTTCTCCGTCCACTCCATTCTCATCAGTATTCTCATCCTTCTCTTACCCACTACCAGGCATTCCCTATAACCTGTCACTCTTTCTCATAACTTTCCTCCTGTGTAACCCCCTGCAAAACAGTGGCAATAAAATGCCTTGCTTGGGGTGATATGATTATATACAAAAATTTTCTTCAAGGTCTTTACGTAAGTTACTTCCTGCTTTTCTGTCTCTCCTGTCTTCAATGGTTTATGACAGTCGGATTCTTCTAACTCTCTTTCCTCATTTTATGTCTAAGAAATTCAACTGTCTCTTTTTTTTAAGTATAAGCGTCCTTTTTTCTATTTTCCTTAGAACTTCGTCAATGATCGCATGTTCAGATTATGTTCTCAGCATTTTTCTACAGAAGCACATTTCTTTTGTCACAAGTATTTTCTTTCCATGAGGTGATTGTCCGGCATTCACTGCCCTACGGTGAGGAGTGATATTGCATAATAATTTAATAACCAATTCTTTGTTTCTAATGGAATTTTCTTGTTTCTTAATACTTTACTTACCTTTTGGAAGTCAACGTTTGCTAAGTTAACGCGTCTTTGGATTACGGTGTCAGATTTTGAGTAAAATAATCCATATTTTCTTGTCAGTCTAGAGTTATAATACCAAACCAGAAACATGCACCAGTCGAAATATAATAATTATTGTAGATCTTACAAATTAATAAATTATGTGGGAATACTGTATTATAATTGTTTCGCTGTTAAATTTGCCTTTACTTAGATTTATCTATCCCGTATTGTATTAATATTTGTTTCTCTCTAAATTGACCTGGTCTTGAGCGGGAAACTGTATCCGGCAGCAAGGCTTCTGATTGGGAGGTTGTGAGGAGCATGGAACCACCTCTTAATTGCTGTGGTTCCCAGGTCCATCCTGACCAGGAGTGGTAGCACCTGTTAGGGTCCCAGCTATGAGCAAAATGTTAACCCCCAAACTGAGGTCAAAACACTATGAAAGTATAAAAATACACTTTTATAGAAATATATACATAAAAATAGACTTTTATAGAAAAATATACATTTTTGAAGAAAAAATTATTGACATAACCCATTTTTGAAAAACAAATCTCAGTAAAACATTTTTGAATAGAAAACTAGAAGATATTTTCAGTTTTCTAAAATAAAAATAAATAAAAATAAATTTTTATTAAAATCTGACTAAATCAACCTTCTCACTATAACCGAACATTGAAAACAACATTTAAAAACCCCACCTATTTGGCATTAAATAACCTACAGAGGTTGATATACCGTTGAACAAAAATCAAACACAAGACACAAACTCTTATTGACCGATTTACACTGATTGTTGAGAAGAGATAACAACACCTAACCGGGCGGCTATAAAGATTCGATATGCGTTTCTCTATAGGTCAAGGTGTGATCGATTAAACGTTCCAATAAGGTTAAGAAAGATATGATGATACAATAATACCTGCTGAAGTTTTTATTTGGCTTTACTGTTGATTAATGATATTAAACAAGTGGCTAGAGCCTGACATAATAACTGACCGATGTTCGTCCATGTTTCACGTTTGCGCAATGCAATTACGCTGCCGCTTAGTTACAAATCTAAGCCGCCACAAATAAAGCAAATTAATCTCAATTTCTTCGAAATTCTTTCAGATCTAATTTCGCTTAAATAATCTTTAAAATCAAACGACATGTAATTAAACAACGCCTGCAGGAATATCGTTAAACGAAGCGCGAATTGATATGATTAAACTGTCAGATTTAACGTTTCTTTCCGCTGCTCGATGAATCAAAAGTCGAATTGCTGTTCAGATTTCTGCTTTGTGTGTCTATAAGAATCTAACTCAGGATTAGATTATTTTTTTCGGGAACCTTAAAATTTCTGACACGAAATAAAAAGATGTGTCAAAAAAAAAAAGAAGGTTTTCCCTTGATACTGTTGTCATATGCAAATCTACACCATATAAATAACAGTCGATAAAGTTAGCTAAAGTAGTCTTAACATTGAAGACTAAACTATTTGAGAAATAGTAGTGAATGCGTTTCGTGAATCATCCGATAAACACTCCAACTCAATCTCCTGATTTTTTCAGCTGGTGGATAAACTATTCCTGGCGTTGAAGACTAAACAACTAGAGAAACAGTAGTGAATACTTCTAACTAATTATAGCTTACCATAGAGAGAGGTTCCCCTATCGTCCGGTTGACACTACTACTCATTCACTTGACTTATTTCAGCTGGTGGATAAAATATTCCTGGCGTTGAAGACTAAACAACTAGAGAAACAGTAGTGAATACTTCTAACTAATTATAGCTTACCATAGAGAGAGGTTCCCCTATCGTCCGGTTGACACTACTACTCATTCACTTGACTTATTTCAGCTGGTGGATAAACTATTCCTGGCGTTGAAGACTAAACAACTAGAGAAACAGTAGTGAATACTTCTAACTAATTATAGCTTATCATAGAGAGAGGTTCCCCTATCGTCCGGTTGACACTACTACTCATTCACTTGACTTATTTCAGCTGGTGGATAAACTATTCCTGGCGTTGAAGACTAAACAACTAGAGAAACAGTAGTGAATACTTCTAATTAATTATAGCTTACCATAGAGAGAGGTTCCCCTATCGTCCGGTTGACACTACTACTCATTCACTTGACTTATTTCAGCTGGTGGATAAACTATTCCTGGCGTTGAAGACTAAACAACTAGAGAAACAGTAGTGAATACTTCTAACTAATTATAGCTTACCATAGAGAAAGGTTCCCCTATCGTCCGGTTGACACTACTACTCATTCACTTGACTTATTTCAGCTGGTGGATAAACTATTCCTGGCGTTGAAGACTAAACAACTAGAGAAACAGTAGTGAATACTTCTAACTAATTATAGCTTACCATAGAGAGAGGTTCCCCTATCGTCCGGTTGACACTACTACTCATTCACTTGACTTATTTTCGCTGGTGGCAAAAGTAGACCTAACATTGAAGTCCTACAGAAATAGTGAATACTTCTAGCTAACTAGGACTTACTATATTCTATTCACTACTGTAATTTTGCATCGAATATCCATATGGACAGGATATTAAAAGCTAAAATTATGGATCAATATACTATGACCCCCGGGATATAGAAAATATAGAATAATTGGTACAGAACATTTTTAAACTTCCTTAAACATATTGAGAAAAGGAGTTCAGTATTACGATATTGATGTAGATGAAGCAGCTATTAGCATTTCAAAAAGAGTTTTCTTCCAAGAAAAATAAGTGATATATATATATCAGAGATTTACTTGTAACCAGAACTCAGAAGGCTGTAGAAACCTTGGATCAATATATTCAAGTGTTGCATGTTCCGGCAAAGAACTCCTCAAAGATCTTACCGCTGTAGTTTATAAAAAGAAAACCATTAGAGGTGCCTTAATTTCTGAGTAATTTGAAAACAAAACGCCCCCCCCCTCTGACAGAAGCTGGAAATCCAGCGAAAAGTGTGGAAAGAGGTAGCCTAAATTCTGAGGCTTATTTATTCAAAGTTATCATGCGGCGTAGGCATCGGAACCTTCTCAGCAAGAGGAAAATCAAAAGACTGGGGAGAAGTGTCAACTGGACGATAACTGAAGCTATCTATGGCAAATTAGCTAGAAGTATTCACGACTATTTCTCTAGTATTTTAGTCTGCAATCTCAGGACTAGTTTACCCACTAAAGCCGTAGGAAGATGGTTAATGTTTCCTAATTCGGCCTTGTGTCATACATAATCAAACTCTCTACAGCTTACAAGTTTTATCCAGAATTATAAGAAGGTTTCCCTCAGAAGGTTGGACTCTGCGTAATTGTGTGGAATAGTGTGGAATAGTGTAAGAATAAGAATATACATTTTTCATGTTAAGATAGAAATTTATTAAAAGAATAGAATAACAAGAAAAGGTAGCAATTAATGTTCAATGAGAAACAAGTAATGAGTTAAGGGGATCAAGAGTTGTAACAATGTTCCATAGTAGTAATTTGTTGGAAAGAGTTTATGCATACGTACGTATGTATAAGATTTTGTTCAATAGGAATTGAATGAAAAATGAAGTAAAAAAAAGCACACGAGAAGGAAAGAGAAAGAGGACAAATGTCCGGGTCAGTTTGAAGCTTCTTCCGTTACATTTTAGCTTGTTGTCTCTGCTGCTTCCATCCTTGACTGGCGCTGATCTGATCAAAGCCTTTATAGTCATTCAGATTTTTCGCACTGAATCGCTAAGTCGCCTTAGTCTTGCAAATACTTCCATTGGTCAGAAAATCAATTTAACATCTACTTGCGAAATCCGGTTTCGACTTTTTCTTTAAGCACATGCTCAATTTTTTTCCTATTTGAGAAAAACCAGGATTTTACACGTCATTGTGAATTTTTATAAAAGTGAAGAAGGAAGTTGATTTTAATTCTTAATTTCCTATTCACCACGCCACTAGCTGTTTCGACTGTTGTTTATATGGTGGACAGTTGCATATAAATACAATAATACAGATATTATTTTTAACATTTTCTCCCAGAGCAATATTTGCAGTTTTAAAAAGGGATAATAAGAATATTAATAAACCCCTAACATTTTTTAAAATCATTTCACCCCAAGCAAGGCATTCCACTGCCACTATTGCGCAGGAGGTTATATAGGGGAAGGTGATGAGAAAGAGTGGTTAGATATAGGAAATGTGATAAACGGGTAAGGATACCGAGGATGAGGGTTGGGTAGATGGGAAGAATGTTTGAGAGAATGGATGCGAGTTAGTGTGTTAGGAGGTGTCTATTGACCTTACATTTAAACTCCTGGAGATTGTAGCTGTCGGGGAAGCAACTATGTGGAAGGGTGAAAGTGAATTTATGCATTATTTTTCTTCTTTGAGAATTTACAACATAATATCAAACACTATTTGTTAGAATGTTTATTTACAAGAATAATTTTATATTTATAACATCCTAAAAAGGCGAAGACTAAAAATTCGAACCAATTAATATAATGCAATATTTATTATTTGTGAATTTATAAATAAATAAATATGAAAATAATCATTTTATTCAGAAATTTATATTAAAAAAGTGTCTTTCGAACATGAAAATTACAATAAGCAGATAATGACGAATAACTATGATTATAAATTTGGTAAAAAAATGCATTTTTCGGTCATTTCTTTATGCAGAAATTCATTGATATTTTTTATAAAATTATTAATCAAAAGCTTGTTTTCATATATGAATAACTAAATGCTAAATAATAAATATTGCATTATGGTTGATTTACATATGAATAAAAAGCTTGTTTTCATATTTAAATAACTAAATGCTAAATAATAAATATTGCACTGAAGCTGGTTTACATATTAATAAAAAAACTTGTTTTCATATTTAAAAGACTAGATGCTAAATAATAAATATTGCATTGTAGCTGATTTACATATTTTGACAATTGAAAAAACTTTGAATAAATTTATTTTATTTCTTTAAAAAACTGTAAATAATAAATTTATATCAAAGTTAAATAATAAATGTCGATTGTACTTGGTTTACATATTTTTATAATCT
This sequence comes from Ascarosepion bandense, assembly GCA_037127315.1. NCBI lineage: Eukaryota > Metazoa > Mollusca > Cephalopoda > Sepiida > Sepiidae > Ascarosepion > Ascarosepion bandense. The sequence continues at coordinate 281,884 of JBBBDQ010000701.1, read as the reverse complement.
TGTAAATAAACATTACCGAGGGAGTGAAGGTAGTACAAAGTAATATCGGTGTCAAGGAAAACTGTCCTTTTGAAACACTGCTGTTTTTCATTGTGACTTTTTAACGTGTTTTAAGAACAAAATAAGGAGAGGTTGTAGGTCTGAAGTTATAGGAAGATGGTTAATGTTTATTAATTCGGTCTTGTGAGATACATAACCGAACCAAGCTTAACTTCTACCATTTTTAGTCTATAAAAGCGTTCATTGACTTGTGGTGGATAGGAAATTAAGAAACAAAAGCAACCTTCTTCTTCACTTTTACAAAAACTCACAATGACGTGAGATTACAGATTTATTCGTTTTCATCCTCAGAATTATCAGAAGGTTTTCATCAGAAGGTTTGTGTATATTTGTGAAAAAATAGTGTGGAATAGTGGAAGAATAAAATATAAATTTTTCATGTTAAAATAGAAATTTATTAAAAGAAACGAATAACAAGAATTAGTAGAAATTAATGTTCAATGAAAAAGTTAAGGGTATCAAGAGTTGAAGAAATATTCGTAGTAGTAATTTGTTGGAAAGAGTTTATGCATATGTATATGTATGTATGTATGTATGTATGTAAGTATGTATGAGCATTTGTTTGGTAGGAATGTCTCTGAGTGGAGAAGTAAAAGGAACCAGCACACGAGAAAGAAGGAGAAAGAGGACAATATGCAACTCGATCTTACGTCCATTACATTTTAGTGTGTAGTCTCGCTGCTTCCATCTGACTGTCTGACTGACGCTGACCGGAGCCTTTTATAGTTATTTAGATTTTTCGCACTGGATTGTTAAGTCTTTTTAGTATTGCAAATCATTTCCATTTGTCAGAAAATCAATTTAACATCTACTCGTGAAATCCGTTTTCTTTAAGCACGTGGTCAGTCCTTTTTCTATTCGGCAAAACTAGGATTTCCCACGTCATTGTGAGTTTTTTGTAAAAGTGAAGAAGAAGGTTGCTTTTGATTCTTAATTTCCTATCCACCACAAGTCAATGAACGCTTTTATAGACTAAAAATGGTAGAAGTTAAGCTGTATAAAGCTTGGTTAATATAGGATGGGTCACAAAAAGAAGGACAAAAGTAAAGTTTCATATTTTCTAAAGAAATAATCATTTCTTTTTCTTTTTTCTTTTTCATAGCATATCTGTAAGTTTTATCTGATGTCACTAAGAGCAGTTTTCGGTTAAAGAGAGGACTAAGATTGCGGAACTGTATTTTGCAACTAATTCATCTACACCAGTTCAGAAGCAATTTCGACACGAATATGTTGGGAGAAATATTTCCCATCGACATACGATTATACGTTTAGTACAAAAGATTAGAATCATGAAAGTGTGATTAACAATAACAAAGCCATTGTGGCACAAAGTTCACAGCAAGAACGCCGGCTCATGTTCAAGACGTCAGGGACCAGTTGAAACAGTTACCTTGCAAATCCATCAGACGGTTGTCACAGCAAGTGGGTATTTCCAGGAGATCTGAGCGCTGAATTATTTACAATGATTTGTAACTGTTTCAAGTGCAGATTTTTCAAGCGCAACTCAGACCGAACGCTACGATTTTGGCCAGACGATATTTTATTTTGTTCCTCTTTTTGTGCTTCACCCTGTATATGAAATAAATCAACTTTTTACAATTTTGAATACTCTATTTTCATAAGTGAAGCAATGTTTGACAAAGTATATGTAAAATGAGTTACCGTTCGTTCTATATTCTGCAAATGTGCAACGTTAGAAACTGTTTATGATTATGGCTCGCTAATATTTCCGGTCTTTTGTCGCTCTTAATAAATTTTGTACTTTGTGTTAACTCTCCTAAACTCTGTTCTGTCATCAATTTACGCAAGCTCGCTCGGTAGGTTATGCGTTGTTTTCCTGTGTACCTCATGCTTTCAGTTTGTCCGCGAGTATCACATTTTCCAAAAACTATTTAAGGTTTCTAAAATTTCTATTCATTTTGTTAAGCCACGTCTAACATGTTTACAATGGAATTGGCAACCGTTTAAGGTTTGTAAGGACTGCATATTCTGCTTTTAAGCAGATTAGAATGTTGAGAAATTTTTTTAAGTGCATGTAATATAAAGGAGTCAGATCAGACCCAAAATGGAATGTTGCTGTCATATCTGGGGTGGAACTATCCAACCTACACATTTCAGCATTGAAAGAGTTCAAAATCATTTACTCAGCCCTGTGGGTTATCACATATTTTTTAACCTACAGTCCTTTACCCAGAGACGTAACGTCACAAGTTTATCTCTATTTCCATGGTAAATGTTCATTCTTTGGGGCTACTGAATTTTCGACTTCTACATGTTTGAATGGCCATCATTCCCTACGTGTTCTTTTAGTCAGAAGAACGCCCCACTCATACAAAATTTTCCCAAGAAGCGTTAATTTTTGGAACACTTTCGCATGAATATTTCTACGAACATTACAAGCTTAATCTCCTCAAGTCTAGAGTCAATCTTTATCTATTCTCTGTATCGTTATAATCTTAACCTTCTACTTTCTCCTCTTGCGTTAATATAACGCACTTCATTCAGTAACCCTGTGTTGTATATCACTGCTAGTATATAGTGCTTTGACGACGAATAAACTGGAACCAAAGTTACGAGATTCTTCTCTCTGATAACAACGACGGACAAGATATATGTATATATATATATAAAATATACAATTATATTTTTACTCTTTTTTTCGGTGACGTGGTTGTGCAATAGAGGATTGGTCGGAGGTAGGCACGCATGCATAGGGACAGTTGACTGCTGGGTTTGTCTTGTCTTCTGTTCTCAATCCAGTCTCCCCTCCGTCTCTCTCTCGACCCGTCTGTCTTTCAATCTCTACCGACCTCTCTGATCTGTCCCTTAAATAAACCAACTTCGTTTAGACTAGGTCATTCTTCCGTTATGCATATTGTTTATTATTTCGAATGCTTACAATTTCCAACTTTCACGAAAAAACAAAACTTCTCCTAACATCTGGGTTTTCGCAATCCTGACCTTTCAAAACAATATTTGTTGTTTTTTACATTTTTTCGGCCTTGCATCGTTTAATGTAAAATACACTTCTGGGCGAAATTATATACGTCAGATAATATATAACATCCGTACCTTGAGTGACTATTTGACTTCGTGGCAAGAGTACAAAATTATAAATAGGCCTTTTCTAGCCAGCAAAGCTATCGATTTCTGAGATTTCTTAAACTCTCATAAATATTTTAATTTTATTCTATTAATTTAACTTTTTTGTGAAAAACATTCATTGATATGAAAATGTCATTATTTCTGTTGTATAGTGTTGTTTTACGACACGTGATCAGAAGTCAAATTTTATCCCGTCTGACTCTTTACTCTATACTTTATTTCTTCTATAGCGAACATATGCAAATAGGCAAAATTCTATTTATCAATCCCATTTAACCTCCCTGAACTGAAGAGCTTTAATGCCTTTCCATTTTCTCCGACTTCATTTCTCCTCTCATCTGAGTTTTATATCCTGTTCTTTTAAATGAAGATCTTATCGTCTTCCGTTTCTGAATCACTTCCGCTATAACACATGGCTTTGTCTTTTCTTAGACGCTCCCGCTCTGATGAACTCATCATTTCTCTTTCATCAAGATCTTCTTCCATAAAATCTTTCTCTTTAATTTTGGATCTTAATTAGTTAGAATGGGCCATTAGGTCTTTCCCTCTCTTTGATATAATGTTCGTGTTATGTCCCATTTGCATGATGAAATTAACTCTCTCATGACTTGTTATATAGTTTTCTTTATACCAAATCATTTCATTTGTCGAGTAAAACATTGTTAATGGAGATCTTATTCATCTTTCCGTTAATGGCGATTGACATTACGGTCTGTCTGCATGTAGAATCGGCTTATAACTAAGCAGTAACCTCGGTAAGTAACTGTCTATATCTAAACTTATTTATAAATGGAACTTTGTCTGTGTGTGTGTCTGCGTGTGTGTGTGTGTTCGTTACCTATGGACTCCGAAACAGCTGAACCGATTTTCTTGAAAATTTACACAGTTGTATTATAAGCGTCTGCGAGTGTTCTTAGCGAGGTTTTGTGTCGAGGTACCCCCGATAAATATCGATAATCGAAAAACTCGGGTTATAGAAGGAGTGGTTCGATTTTAATCAAATTCGATACACTCATAGACAAAGACATAAGAAACGATATTCAGAATTTTCAAGGTTGCAGTTCTTACAATAGTGCAGAAAATTCATAATATATATATATATATATATATATATATATATATATATATATATAAAAGGCAAGACATTTTTGTGTGTGTCTGTTAATCTATCTGTATGTCCTTTATACAAATTCACAATTTTTATCCGATTCTCACCAAACTTCACACAAATATTCTTTAAACTGAGTCTGAGCTCCAAGACCAGGGAGTAGTTTTAAAGATTTCACTACACCCGAGCAACGCCGGACTATACTGCTAGTTATCTCTAATTGAGAAAAAATACCCTCAATCTCATCTTTACTGTCTACACCGTTCTTTCTGCAACTCCAGTGTGAGGGATACGGTGGTGTTTTGAAGGGAAGCAGCCAGTCTGCCTCAAATAATTACATAAAGCTACATCACAAAATGCTGATACGTTGTCTGATGATAATGTTTTAGTGAGCTGGAAAATATCACTCTTAATATTTGTTTTATTTTGTCTTTAGCGAAAAGAAGTCAACTAAAACTAAGAATAGTCCGATATCATTAATGTGTGCATAATTTATATGAACACGAAGCCATAGTTCGGTTTCTTTAGGCTATGAGTGTATTTTCCTTTTTTAAAATTTCTCTATTTCTGCATATGTTAGGCATTTAAGTACATATCTGATTTCTTTTTTTACTTTTTTTTGGATTTCTAAGGAAAAGTATCTTAAAATTCTCTTGTATTGACTATTAAGGGATCTCCGGACTAATTTCAAGCTTAATAATTTGTTTTTACTTAATTTACTTTAAATTGGTGTACATAGATCCTACTATCGCCTGGTTCATATTCCACCCTCTTCTTTTGAACAGGAGTAGAAGCTCTTCCTTTTTTTCCTGTTTAGGAAGGAGTTCCCGATTTCTTTCCGCTCCTCAAGTCTGAATAGTAGTGATGTCGCAAGCTTTTTGTAATATGTGTAGATAGTGGCAACATTTCTTTATTCTGAGAGTAATGGTTACTGGTTGCTGCTTCCGACTGGTAGTTAAGAGAGCGATATCGTGTTTAGAGTCTTGAGAGGCCGTTTCGTTTAACAGTTGAATACTAAAGGGGTTTATTGTAGTGCCATGTCGCGCATTGATGGGTGTCCCTGCAAGTGCCTCCGGTGAACAACCCTGAAGCCACATTATGCTGCAGTCTGCGCCAGTTTCCTTCCTTCACATGTTGCATTTGACGACCGACTGATACTACTACACTAGGCCCCTCTTAACCAAAAAATCTCTAATTTATGCTGACACACAAAGTAAGAAATATAACTTAACCAGCTAAACGAAAATCACCTGAACCCGTTAGCATCTCTTTTTCGAGTGTCTGTGGTATCCGTACCAATTTTTACAGCGTTGAATCCTTCCTTCACGTGAACTCACCTGGCATCTTAGCTCTCTGTGAAACTGACCTTGACCCTCTTAGCCTTTTCTCTGATTTCTATATCGCTGGTTCCCTCTTTGGTAAGAACTCAAATGTCCATATGCATGGACGTGGTGTTTATGTCAGCGAACATCGCCCTCTAGCGAGAGTAATTTCTCCAGATCATGTGTCGCAGTCTCTCTCCACTAAGCTCTATTAGGTATCTTTTCTTTGTTTACGTCAAGTGGCTGGAAAACTCTGTCACGGACTTTACTGGTGGCCATACCATTAATTTTTCAATCACTCAATCCCTTACGCAAGTGGTGGATTTACCCACGTGTTTCTCCAAAAACACTAATGGACCTGACTTACTTTTTTGGAATGTTTTTTAATCATTTCATCCCAAGCAAGGCAATTTTACTGCCACTGCTGCGCAGGGAGTTACATAGGGGAAAGTGATGAGAAAGGAGGGTAGGTTATAGAGATTGTCAGGAGGATGGTAATAGAAGGATGAGAATACCGGTGTGATTGAGGTAGAGTAGAAGGAGAAAAGAGCTTGAGAGAAAGAATGCGAATTAGTGAGATAGGAGATGACTATTGACCTTACATTTAAATTCCTGGAAATTGTAGTTGTCAGAGAAGCAAGTATGCGGAAGGGAATTCCACAGGCGGAAAGTGCGAGAAAAGAAGCTGTTAAAGGAGAAGTTGAGGTTACATCTTATCGGTTTCACTGTAAAAGTTGCTAGTTGCTAGTCTAGTAGCTCGTGTAAATTCATACATAGGAGGCACGAGAGAGCAAAGTTCATTAATTTCTATTCCTTACTCTTGCCATGTCATGCAGCTTTGCCTTCTTGGCAACTCTGATCATGCTGGGGTTTCCGTTAATATTTCATTCCACTCGCTCTTCTCCAGGGACATCCAACCATTAGAATATCTTACTGCTACCAAATAGCAGACTGTGAGTCGTTCCATGATTTCCTGTGTGACGTCACTTGGAACAAAGTTTTTAGCTTTCCCGCTGAAGACTGCAACCAAGGCCATCTCTTGGGTTAAAGCTGGCATCAATGCTTTCGTCCCAGCCAGAAAGTTTCGACTTTAACCCCATTCGTGCTCCTGGTTCTACCTTGCTTGCTCGGCTGCTATTGCCCACAGAAATGGTCTAACCATAATAGGCGCCTTTTTGCCTCTGCTTTTAATAAGTGCAGGAGGATCATAAATGATGCTAAGCTATTGTTTGCTGACAGAATGAAGCAGCGTATAGCATTCCGCAACTTCAGCTCCAAAGACTACTGGTGGATCTGTAAAATGTGTTAAACAACAGCAAGCCCTCAATCCCTCCTTTAATCAATAAATCTGAGGTCCTCACACCCTCAGAGGACAAGAACGAGTGATTTGCTCCTAGATTCTCCACTAACTCAACATTTGATTCATCTGGGGCTTCTGCACCCGGCTTTCCACCTAGAACTGAGGCTCAACTGAGGGACGTTTACATTACCACCTGGCTAATTACAAAGCTTGACCCCTATAAGATGAGCGGGTGTGACGAGATCCCAATCATCGTCCTGAAAAAATGTGCCCCTGAACTCTCTTCTGTCCTCTCTAAACTCTGTAACTACTGCCTGTCTGCTTCTTCCTTTCCTGCTTGCTGGAAGTCCTTCTCTGTGGTTTCTGTATTTAAGAACTCCGGAGAACCCTCAGAGCATCTAATTATCACGCAATAAGCCTCCTACCGATTTTGGACAAAGTTTTCGAAGCTATTATCAATGCTGAAGTGGTTCAACATCTCACAGCTCACAGCCTCTTCTCCGATAAACAGTATGGTTTTCTGCTTCACCAAGTTTATTTCTGATATGCTAACGACCATCACAGAGTATATATACTAGGCTCTTGATAAGAAGGGCGAAGCTCGAACTATTACCCTAGATATCTTCAAAGCATTTGACAGAATCTGGCATACTGAACTTTTGTGAAAGCTAAAGGGCTATAGTATAACTGGATGCTTGTTTGATCTAATCAAGTTCTTCCTTTCAAATCGTGTAATGAAAGTAGTATTGAACCGGCATGCTTGCATATCATATCATACAAACATAGGTGTTCCTCAAGGCTCTATTATAGGTCCTGGTTTTCATCAACGGTCTCCCTGATGAAATCAGAGGCCAACAAGGTATCTACGCTGACTATATTACCATTTACTTCCGGCTCGATAAGAAATCTGCAGAGGTTGACAAAGCAAACCTCGCTGCTGATCATGAAATTTGGAGACGAAGTCAGAATTAATTCACAATGTTTCTTTTTGGAAATTTGAAAAAAACATACTTCTATTATTACGAAAGTAGGTAAACAATACTAGCAGAAAATAATAAATGGTTACTTTTGAATGGCTTCAGACAGCAGACATTGATAACCGAGAGAGTAAGACAACTACCAGAGAAAATCATGCACTTAAAAAAATGATTGAAAGTTTTAATTTCGTCATAGTCATATTTTTTTAATTTTTGTTTTATGTTGAATGCTAAAATCCACATTATACGAATTTGGGAATTGTGAATTGCAAATAAAATTAAAATAAAAGAAACAGTAGTCCAAATTTAATCATGGTTTCCAATGCTTCATCCAATAAAAAATCAAGGTATTATTATTACTAATACTACTAGTACAATAAAATTAAAACGAAAGAAAAACCAATAAAAATTTAATCATGGTTTTTCAATCTTTCGTTCAGTAAAAATTCAAAATAATATTACTAATACGACTAGACGGAAAGCAACAGCCATTAAGATGAAAGAAATACCAGTAAAAAATAATAGCTAAAACTACTTCATTTCATAAAACCTCAATAAAAACAAAAATCACATGGAATTAAATGGATAGAAATACTAATCAGAATAATTAATAATTATACTTCCTGGAAAAATTCGAGTAATATCACATCTTTATGTCGAAATAAGTGTGATTCTAAAATTTGATTTATACAAGGAAGTGACTTCTTGATACTATCTGTCAGGGTATACGATATCAGAGGGCGGCATTGTTGAGAAGTGCCAGTAACCGTAGCAGGAGTTGACCTAAGCTTCATGAATAAATTTGGGTAGACAAAACTGTTAAAAATCTGCTGATGTTTTAATCACCAACTTGTCCTGTGTAAACTTTTGATCTCGCACTATTCTCCAGAAAAATGTAACTAAGGCCCTGCCTCCTGAATTATAAAAGTAAATACCTTTATTGATACAAGATAGCATCCATAAAATACCTTATCAACTGTGATAAAGTAATTTGAAATATCTAAGTTGAAATATCTAGGGTACATAACGGAGAAAGAGGAATGGAAGAAACTGATACTCAAAGAACAAGTTGTAGGCAAAAAGCACGTAGAAAAAAACGCGTAACTTACCTAGAGAGTTTGAGTAAATGAATGGTGAAACAAGGTTTTGAGGAGTTAACAAAAATGTAAAATTCATTAAGAGATTCAAAGGTAGAAAATAGTGGAGAGCCATGATCGCCAACGTCCCAAAGGGACATATAGATGCAGAAGAATTAAAACGTAGATAAAGAAATAGAATTATCTTTACAGACTATTATTGTTGTATGCAACAAAAGGACGATTCCCTTATTTTACTGTTACCGGATATATTTTATATGATGAAAAAGTAGGCAAAATTGTATGCCATACATGTAGAATTTACAGACTCCAGACTCCAGACTCGTCATTAATGCAAACATTTTTACCTCATCTTTATTCATACTTATACATATTGATGTCTTTTTGATTAATATATTTTTTTTTATCAAAATACATACAAGCGGAGGTATTTCTGTCTCTTTTAATAAGAAATAAAATACCATAGCGTTTCGTGTCATCATTGGATTCAGCGCCTCTGTCAAAAAAGCCACTTTATAAACTGTATGAACAAAAGAAGTTTCCTTTTCCTTATTCATTTTATTATAAAAGAGGGACAGACGTGGTAGCATCAATTCTAAAAGATAGCAGTAGAACTCACGTTAACGCCATGTGCAGCCTTCACTTGTCTAGGGAATCTGGTCGTAGAAATTCTTCGAAATTCTTGCGGTTCTCCAACAACTTAGTACTGTTTTGGTCTTATATCCAAAACTTAGACAAAGACAATTCATAAATATCAGAATTTCATGCCCATAAGATATTTTGATCAACTGTTCACCATCCTGACCCAGACTCTGCATTCTGTAATTATACTGAAAATACCACAACAAAAGTGCATCATATAAACAGAACATCCAAATCCGTGACGCAAATGTATTATTAGTGCATTTATTAATTGTCTTTTTTAATGCGGAATATGAGGTTCAAACTCATCTGCAAGTATTTTGGGTAGTCTCGAATTTTAACATTTGTATGTTGTTTGGTTTTAATCTCTTTGTGGTTTTGGATAGATATGAAGTGTTCTGGCGTTAGTATGTGCATATGGGAACAACACATTTTTAGTGACCTTACTGTGACTGGTTTAAAGTTTCAACCAATAAATACCCATTTCCTTACGCTGCTATTTCAGGAATTACATACCATAAGATAATCACTGAATGCCACAATAAAAACGCAGAAGACCCATTAGAATTAAGACGTACATACATACTGACTAAGGCCAAAAAATGAATACGTGACGTCTAAGCGACCAATTATAGCAAAAACATAAAATTCAAAATATCCACCCGTTTCCTTATCCCAGAATTTCTGATAAAGAATTAGTGGATTCATTTTTATTCCTATAGTTTTGTTCCTTCAAGCGGGTTTATAATGGGCACTTCTTATTTTAAATAAACGCTTCATTTTCCAGTGTATATTACGTCTGCGGCTTGCGTATTAAAGAAATGTCACAGAAAATGTTTTAACAGGGATAGAACCAAAGACATCTTTTGAACTAGAAGCTATCATTTCATCTGACATACTTTATCGCTCGGACACAAAGAGCATCACAGTAAGCACGCTTCTTTTCTTTTGCGTACTATGAATGGGGCGTCTAATCCAAATACAAAGTGTTTGCTATAATGTTTGAAGTAATAAAAATGTCGGATTGAAAGTAAATCCATTAATTCTTGAAGAAGCCAAGCAGATACGGATTCTTGAAAAAAATAATCTTACAGAAGCTTTCCTTAAATAGGTTAAAAATAACCCTGCTCACTGTAAAGTCCTTCATGGCCGATCGGTATATATATATATATATCTTTGTGCAGTTTCTGTAATCAAAACTCACCTGTCATGTCTATGATGAGTGTCACTAGACGGAAGTGAATAATGATATGAACAATTTGATTCACTTGAAAGCAAATTTTGTAACATACTAGGTTGTATCAAAAGTCTTTTCATATTTCAAACTATAATTAATAATTTAAACAAATTACATACAATGTTTATATTCTATATCCGATAATATTCTATCATCTGTTAGCGTGATTGTAACAGAATCTCAATTACACATTCATAATATTTGGCTAGTTTAGAAGCAAAAAGCTCCCTGCACCTGGTTTCAACCTGAACTAAATTGTTAAACCTCCGTCCGTGCAAGAAAAGAGCTATGGTTAAGAAAAGTGGTAATCTGGTACCAGGTCTGGACTGTAGGCAGGACTTCGAGCAACTTCAAGTTTGCGTTTGATCACATTGACAGTGTGTGTTGGGGCTATCTCATGTTGTAGGAGTGCTCGTCTTCTACTGACTAATGCCGGGTAGAAGGCTTTCAAAACATTATATAGTCGCTGCAGTTGTTGAGCATAAGGGCTCGTTCTCAGTATGACCATCAAGTTCAAATTGCAACACCCCTCTCGAATTCAACCAACAAAACAACATAACCTTCTGTTCAAACCGCTTTTGTTTTACTTTTGTTTTTTTTTAAATCTTGGCCACGACGAGGTCACTGATTTCTCTGATTGGAATTATGAAAATTGATCCATTTTCATCTACAGTTAAAATCCGGCGTCAAAAAGTACATCTTTTAGATTTGCCAGCGGTTTGCAAATGTTCACACGTTGTTGAACCTGGTCATTAGTTCGTTCATTAAGAACTTTTCAACAGTTTCTGTTTACAAGGGTGAAATTAGGGAGATGTTAATTGATTGGTCTTTGTGAAGCATCAAGTTCTGTTAACAATCTTCCACGCCGTCTTCCACTATCTTCCACAACAAAATGTCTATCTTCCACAACAAAAGGTCTCTCTGACCTGGTTTGTCCTTGAAACATCTCAGCCAGTTTTGTCCCACACTGTCGTTGAGAGTAAGCCTTTCGCATCAATAATGGCTTTTGCCAGTGCTCTTGAAATCGGTTCTTTTTTTCACAGATAGCATAAAATGGCTCTAATTGCAATTTTTCTCAACTCAAAAGGAAAATTGTACAAAGCTGATAAAGTAAACCTGGCCGCTTTTCTTGAAATATGAGACTGAATGGGGTAGAAAATAGGCAGTAAATTTTAATGCCTGAAAAACAAGACACCTCACCTTTAACCACCAGAGGGAATCTTTCCTACCTACTATCAGAATGGATGACGCTAGTCTCCTAGAGAGCAACACACTGCGCCTCCTTGGCCTCACTCTTTTAAACGACCTCAAATAGAATGACTACATCAATTCTACAGCTGCATCTACTGCTAGGAAGATTGGGTCATTGTGTCGAGTTAGGAAGTTTTCAGAATCCATTTTGCACATTTATAAATCTACCATTCGTCCGGACATTGAATACTGTTGCCATATCTGGTCAGGTGCTCTTGCTATTCAACTCGGAGTTATCGACAAAATCCGAAAGAGAATCTGCAACCGATCCTGACATGACAGACCGCCTTCAGTCACTTTTTCACAGACGCGATGTGGCTTCCCTCTGTCTTTTTTACAAGTATTTTCGTGGAAACTTCTCTGGGTTTTTTTTCCCTAGTGTCCTTGTATTTACGCGTGATTGGCATCAAGGTCTCACAATTTTATCATTAAAACAGTTAAATGTAACCGTCTCTTCTGCACTAACAGTTTCTTTTCTCGCACTTCTCATTTATGGAACTCCCTTTTGTTTTCTTGCTTCCCTGGTAGCTACAAGCTCCAAAAGTTTAAACGCAACGTCAGTTGCCATCTTCCATTTCCTTGATTATTATTCTTTTTATATTCTTTCTTTGACATCCCCTGTACCTCTTTTTTTTCTCTCACTGTATCTCCCTGCTCACCACTGGCGGTCATGTCTTGCTTGGGTGAAATGGTTATAAAAAAACAACAAAAGACAAAAAAATCTCGTTATCAAAGCTTTTAAATAATGAATAAACAATTAATATTTAGATGTTACATATGAAAAAGAATACACATTTCAGCAACTATTCGACCAAATGTTGGATGAAATTAATGATATAACGTGAAGATGCAAGTTGCCCAAAATCATCAGTGAAAATGCGAAAATATTTTAACTCCCCTTAGAAGATACTTTTTGGTACCTTAAATTTTTATTCGTTGTATCCGGTTCGGTTAATCCCCACAAACAAAATTGTTACTTGTTTTGCATATCTAATCAGATAAAAAAAAAACACACTTGATCAGCCTCTTTTTCTCTCACCTGTATTCCTCTAAGTTGAATTCTTTCACATTTCAAGTATTTTCATTTCGAAACATGAGCAGGTTAAATGCTACATTTAACAGCTGTAAAAATGCAGGATGTATTATTTTTTTTGAGTTTCTTTATGTTTTAGACTAAGCGTATCTGTAACCATCACTAATGCTAATATAAGTAAATAGCTTTTATGCTTACGCTAATGCTTGGTATCGGCTTTATCTAGTTTAGAGAGGAAAACACATGTGCAGTTTTTGTTATTCTTTCTAATTTGTAACGGATTATTTGCTCTTTATTCTGAACCCACTCCAGATTTCTGACCTTCTCTACTTGGGCGGGGAAGGGTAGATTCAATTGTATTAGATATAGTTTCGCTTTATGCCAATGGGAAATATCCTTTGCTTATTTTCTAACAAGAAAACTCTGAAAGCTAGAAATGACATTAACTGCTGTTATTTTTTTCAGTCGTGATATAAAGTTTGCGCATGCGAAAAATGAAGCTAGGTAAAGATTCCATCCATAAGTTTTGGAAAAGTTGTCATCATTCCAAGAGTTATTTGTGTTACAGGATTAATTAATTTTGTTACGTTTGTTGTTACTGTTAGCAACTTCCCGTTACACAACACACACACACACACACACACACACACACACACACGTGCACGAATATTATATATGCAGGATGCAATGGATAAATTTTCGTCTAAAATTAAGTAAAAGAAAAATAACATTTACGTCTCATTTTAATAGACATATTTACCAAAATTACACAAATATATCTTGAATTAATAAGAGTAAATTGATCCAATAAAATTACCATTACCTCCAGACACGGCCTGCAGACGGTTTTGGAATCACCTGTAACTTTTCTGGACGGTCTCCTTGTTTAAGTTAGTGAATGCTGCCATAATCATTGCCTTCAGTTCATCTTTGGTGTTACAAGGAGTTTTGTTAGATTCTTGCATAACTGTCCCCCACATTAACGTCCAAATCACTATTGATCACTGCAAACACCTTCTTCATCGCAATGATGCTCCTCGAACTCTTTCTAAATCCTCTGTAGTGTACTGTTCTCAGATTGACAGCGAAACATTTTCAAATGTTCTTTTTGAAGCTTTCGATGTGAATGCTATGCAGTACAGCATGCCATTTTCAGATTTCTGGTAGAGCGAATTGCGTGATGGTTCTTTTTTCCCCTCACAGACGGTGCCCAACTGATCCTACTATATTGTTCAGTCAACCAAATCAATAATAAACAACGTGCATACAAAAATTAAAAATACAACATCGTGACAATGTACCCATTGCTCCCTGTATATATTAGATTAATTTCTCGTTATAATAGTGGTTGATTTATACACAATAGCTTTTAAAATTCGCGAGTGAATTTAGATTTAAAAAGCTTTAAACAGTGAGAAAACATTTTAAACTTGAATTAAATTAATAGATTTTTTAATATGCTCCTGGGTGTTTGAGGATGTGGTTTCCGGCTTACTCTTTTCCAATCTTTTCACTTTTCTTTTTTGTTTATTTTTGTTTATTTTTTATTATTCAATTGGAGTAGATAGACTAAACTATCGACCGGTTCACACTCCACCCACGTCTATTGAACAGGTGTAGAGGCTCATCCCTTGTTCCCTATTTAGGATGTGGTTTCCAGCTTTCTATTTTCCAATCTATTCACTCTTACGTAGCCCCCTGCACACCAGTGGCCTTACCGTCTTGCATGGGGTGATATGATTTAAAAAAATAATACAAAATTATCATTTTGACGAAGACTGATATTCTGTAGAAATATTGTTAAAAACATTTTTTTCTTTCTTTCTCATAAATCGCAAGCGCTCTTCGATAAGGACTCAAACATCTGCTAGGGGTGGCTAGCCAGTCTCTGTTGGCGTGTTACATTCAATGTAAATGTTTTGTCAAGTAGAAGCCTTGCCTTAGAGACCCATAAGGGGATTAAACTCACCCAAGACTTCAAACGGAACTCTTACGTACGATCCATTGTTAAAGCTTCAGTATTAAAACAGGAAAATTTCGCTAGAAACAAAGAAGAAAGTACTGGATCGCTATGTGATGTCAGTTCTTCAATATGGCAGTGAAGATGAAGAAAAAACTTGAAGCAACTAAAATGTGGTTCTACAGAAGGATGCTGTGAATATAATGGACCGTGCATATGAGCAATGATGAGGTTTTTGAAAGGATGGAAACGAAAAGGAAATTAATACTGAGCATCAGAAAAAGACAGCTGATATTTCTGGGACATGCAATGAGGAAGGAGGGCCTGGAGAACCTGATACTAACAGGCCAGATAGAGGTAAAAAGAGACAGGGGAAAACAGCGTGTAACGTAGTTGACTGGCATATGCGGGTAGATGGCGGAAAGAGGGTTGCGACGTGTGGTAGGAGAAAGCGTGCTGAGAGCTACCAGGAATAGGGAGACGTGGAAAGCTATTGATTGCCTACGTCCTGAAGAAACAAGGCAGATGGAAGAAGAAGAAAAAGATGTATCTGATTCCTTCTGACATCCTCTACGTCAGTAATTATCCACCACCCTGTCACGGCCCACTAGTGTGCCGCGCGATCCTCTTAATTGTACCGCGAAATACTAATACAGTATATATATATATCCACAGACAGATCTGTTTCGCTGTATCACAGCTCATCAGTCCGGTTAGACATCCGATACCTTTTTACCCAGGACTTAAACCCGACCGAATTGGCGTCAGTCGGCGATTCTATCTCTGCGCTATGGTCGCAGACTTTTTAGCGTGTATATTATCATTATATACGCCCAATAGCTGAGTGTTCTAATTCATTACTGAATGAACGATGCATATATGCTAGAGTAGCTACTGTTTTTCAAAGTCTACCATTCTTCCAGAGTGCTCAATCAGGGTGTGAGAGCTGTGTGTGTGTGTGTTTGTGTGTGTATGTCTGTGTTTATATATATATATATATATATATATATATATATATATATATATATGCCTGTGTGTATGCGTGTGTGTGTAAGTAGTAATAATAAATAGTACAGCACTAGCATTTTAATAAATGAATAAGTATTACACATTTTCAAGTAACTCTTTCTTTTATGCTATTTAAAATATATTGTTTTAATATTTATTAAGAAGAAATGAGGATCTATTTATTGTCCATTCAACCAAACATTGAAGAAATTGAGAAAAACTCCAGGCACAGGTTTCACACTAAATAAAATGCATAAACAGTTGAATAGAAACACTGAAATAAAATAAATTCATCTTTGTATGTGTATTCTTTTGATCTATGGTTTTAACTTATCACATTTAAATGTATGACCTTTTAAAGAATTGTTAAATGTACTGCGCTGTGATACTTTCATTCTAAGTGTGCCGTTGCTTACAAAGTTGAGACACACTACTCTACCTTTACAAGAGATGTTAATGTTTGAGATAATTTATAACCTTAATTATGACATTCTATTTTATTTTTTATTTTATTATTACTTTTATGCTTTTTCTTTTCATTATGAAATTTGTATATTTTCTTAATTCTGCTTTTAGTATTTGAAATAAAGTTAGTGCTTATTTGTTGTTTGGTCCTTGGAGCCGTGATGTAGTTCTTAGTAGTATAGTTGTATGTTTTTTCTTATCTTGGTAAAGGTCATATTATTTTGAAGTTTTGGTATAAGCCCTGAAAGGTCACATTATTTTATTTGTTATAAGCTTTCAAAGGTCACATTATTTTGAACAGGACAGATTGGGTTTTATAGCCTTGGTTGGTAACCGGTCTAATGCAGAAATTAATGGCAGCCTACTGCTGAAATATCTTCTACCCAGTCAGTCATGTTTCAAAAGATCCCCCAAGCATGTATCACGTATGATACTTAACTGACTACTTTTTTCTTTCTATCTTTTCTTAAAATTGTTATTCTTTCTGTTATACTTTCTCTGTTTTAGTCTTCCTTTTGACTTCGCCAATTCTTCCTTTTATTCGTCTTTCATTCTTTACTTCTGATCTTTTTTATACGTTTATTCTTTCGTAATTTTTCTGAAAAGAAAACCAGTAACAAAAACTAAATGGAAATTGTGAATGAAAGCCACACTATTCGGCAGATGAATACGGACACTTTTATCTGAAAATGTGGAGAATATGAGTCGCTTTCTCCCACCTGCTAATAAGTTAGAGTATCTAGTTTAGAAACAAACTAAAAGGTCGTGATTCTCTTTTCTCAGAAGAATTAGAAACCCTTTTAAAAGTCAAATCAAGAAACCTTCACACTTTCCATTGATTAGGAAGAAAATGTGAAGTCCTATCAGTCAAATTGTATAGTGATTTGTTTTTTCCTTTGACCCTCATATGTCTTCATTGTATGTTTGTCCTTGCTTGACTGCGTCTAATTTGAACAACACAGACGTCTGGATAATGTTTGTAATAGCTTTATATATATTTATTATTACTATAAATGGTAGCAGATACACTTACTTGTGTAAACGTAGATTTTTTGAAGGTCTTTAATAATAAAGAAAATGCAGCATTCAGATGGATTTGAACATGAGACTCTTAAAAAGAGAGCATTGTTTGTCGTAAAGTTTTAAGTTGTTGAACAATGTAGCTGTTTTCCAAATTATATAAACTAATAGTCACTTGAAAAGAGAATATGAACCAAGCAAAAGGAAGCTGGGGAAATATTTGCAAATTCTAGAGGAATGTCGAAATCGATTTTCTTTTGGTTGAGGGCTGAGGATAAGAGCGAACCGATTGAAATTGGATTGCGAGTCTCTGTTAGGCTATCACTTTGCAAGGTGCTGTCAAACTTAAGATTAACGGGCTAAAGCCAAGGCTATTCGAGCAATCTCAATACCTTCAGGAAAAAAGGATGGAGAAATTGATGTTAATATTTAGTTTTGAAAAGGGGGAATTTCTTTTCTTAGAAAGGATTGGAAAGTGGGTTTTGGGTATGACCTAAAACCACATCCGATAATGGAGTTTGACTAAGGGACAACGTACCCTATTTTATTGTTACCTATAGTTGATCTATGGATGAGATCTAGCACCAGTTTTCAAAGCTCCGCGTGGCCGTTATAATTTCTTGTGATGCAGCAGGCATGTGACAAACGAACAAGATTTTTTATTGGTTAATTGCATTCTAGAGATGATTCTACCTGGTGTTGATTTTAGTGACTTTATGTCTGTGTATTGTGGGGCAGTGGAATCGGTTCGGAACGAAAAATTGGAGAGCCAAGTTGCGGTTGAATTCTTTGCATTCACTTACGCCCAAATACCCTTGATATCCCCCTTTAACTACGGGTTAAATAACAGTGCAGTTGATTTTTATAGCCTTGTTAGGCTATCAGCCTACCGTAATGGCAGCATACAGCAAAAAAATCTTATGCTCAGTCATTCATGTCTCGAAAGAGACATGATCGCCTAAGTATGGCGCTTAACTGCTTTTATGACGAGCGCTTCTGATACTTAGTGTATTTTTTAGATTGAATGTTTTAGTTATTTGATTTGTTTTTAGTGGTATATAAACTTGTATTTAATTTCTAAATCTAAATACAATTTAAACACAATTTTATGGCATTGACTAAATATATACTATAAATAGATATTTTTGTATTTTCTTTATATAAAAATGTATTTTAGATTTTCATAATGTTCTTTGTTTGGGATTCAGTATTTGCCTACATCTGAGCCCTAACAGGTACTACCACTCTGGAACAGGGTGGACCTCGTAATAACAGCATTTAAGATGTGGTTCCATGCTCCAAAAACATCCCAATCTGAGGCCTTGCTGTCGGATGTAGTTTATCAACATACACAGGATTATCAATGTTTTATAGCATACGTAAGTCATTTTACAGTTACTTGTTTAAAGCAATTTGCGATCTTAATGGCAATTGATAAATGTGTATTGATGTGGGCACAGAGCACAGTAGAGTCTGTGAGGTGGCAGGTTAACATCTGAGATAGAATAGTGATTGTAGTGATTGTATATTCTACGTATAGGAGCTGTGCAAAAAGATGCATAAGAAATCTTATACGATATTATTGGTGAGAAATGTAGTTTTTCGGGGGCTCTCGTTGTTAATGATGACAAGATTAAATATATTTGTGGAGATATTATTACTAAGGGATAAATATTTATTGATGTTGACATGAATGACAGTGCAACTCGAGAAGTGGAAGGTTAACGTATTTGATATTGTAATAGTTGTAAGTTCTTTGTATGAATCTGATGCATCTGCATATTCGATAATACCGTTTAAGGGCTGGTTTTGTTAGTGCTGATGAGAGCAAATGTTTTTGGTGGATATATCATTTCCAAGTGATAAAAGTTCATTGATGGATCACAGTGCAACCTAAGAGGTGACAGGTTAACCTGTACGGGTCTGGTCAACCTGTGTACCAATTTGTTGTAGACTGACAGTCGGGGTAGTGATTTTAATTGTGAAGAAAAGGTTGGTTGGCGAAACCACCACAATTATAAATAAAATAACTCAAGGCACAATGTAACGAATATAACAACATTGTATTAAGTAAGGTTACAGAACTGAATTATTCACAAATTCAAAATATCGTGAAAAGTGTTCTCTCTTAGATATTAAAGATATTGTCTGAATATTCATGTTAGGAGAGTCCCTGAAAAAGGAAACAATATATTTGTACTGAATATTAGTGAATATAATAATATATGTATTGAAATGTTCTTATAGTATAGAGAGAAACATTTTTATATGTTTAATTGCTGAATGCAATTAGTAGTTTGTGTGAGTTGGAAGAGACGAACGGCTCACGGTCTTAAAGCTCTGAAAACATATTCCAACTAGTTAGACACGTGTGGAAATTAGTTTATATATTTCTTGATAAACGCGGAAAAAAAGAAAGCTTCATGTGCAGTCCTAGCGTAGGTGTGTATGGATATATGCGTACAAACGTGTATGCATGATAATGTATGTAGGTATGTCCGTGCATGTAAAAGTGGTTCTGCAAACCTTCAGATAGTATAGTGACTGTAAGATCTGCGTACAAAACTATTACATCTGAATTGTAGAAAATACAATTTTATAATGGATATGAAATGTTTAGATGATATTGGTGCTCTACAGCGGGAAATGTTGAAGCTTGGCGTTGTTACTTCAATATTTTAACATTTTTTCGTGAATTGTTGATATTTTCTGCCTTCAATTGGAGGTGTGACTCAGCGTATACTGCTTTTTATGGCTGCTTAGCGTCGTTTGTGATACAGTGGTTATCGGCTCAGAACGAGAAATTGGGGAGTCGAGTTGGAATTCCAGTTGAATTAGTTGCATTTGGGAAAGGTATTAATCCGTCTCTTCCTTCCAGTTATGGGCTAAATAACAGGACAGATTGAGTTCTATAGCCTTGGTTGGCAACCAGTCTACCGTAGAATGTAATGGAAACCTACTGCGGGATAACCTTCTGCCCGGTCAGTCATGTCTCGCAAGAGACCAAGCGTGTATCTCGTATGGCACTTAACTAACTGACTGAGTGTCGTTCATGAGTGCATTTAATTGCAACATACTATCTTTTGTCGTATTAAAACTAAGCCGACTATTTGCTGTTATAATTAAAGTTATAGTGTGAAGATAAATTATTTCTCCGATTTCAAAACACACTTTTTTATAATCATATCACCCAAAGCAAGGCATTTTATTGCCACTGTTTTGCAGGGGGTTACATAGGAGGAAAGTTATGAGAAAGAGGGACAGGTTATAGGGGTATCAGGTAAGAGAAGGATGAGAGTGGAGTGTACGGTGAAATAAGTATGAGAGAGAAGATGTATGTTAAAAGAGATAGGAGATTGCTATTGACTTTACATTTAAATTATTGGAAATTGTATCTGTCGGGGAAGAAGGTAAACGGAAGGGAATTCCACAGGCGGGAAGTGCGAGAAAAAAAAGCTGATGGAGTAGAATTTGCGTTTACATTTTATTGGTTTCACAGTGAAATGGTGGGACCTAGTTGCTGATCTTATGGCTCGAGTAAATTCACATATGTGAGTACCAATGAGCAGAAGCCGTGAAATTATGTGTAGATGAGACACAGGGAAGCCACACTGCGCCGGTGAGAAAGTGACTGTATCCGAGCTGCCAAGTCGGGATCGATCACATTACAGATTCTCCGTTGGATTTTGTCAAGGATACCTAGGTGGATAGCAGGAGCACCCACCAGATATGACAGCAGTATTCAATGCACGGGCGGATGGTAGATTTATATATGTGCAAGATATATTAAACAAATTAATTCTTGGCAAAAATACATAAGCTTCATTGCAATAAAAAAATTCTCTTAAGGGATAATTCCCTTAAGAGAATTTTTTTATTAGCCGTGTAACTTCAGTATGTACTCTAATGTTTGACCCGATACTTAATTTCACGCCTTGCATTTTAAAATATCTTTTCAGTCCCAGTCGCTAAAGTAGCCTTTATCCTGATCTTCTTATTTGCTGTTTCGGGAGAAGTGTTTATGCAGACATCTAACCGCTGTTCTCTGCGGTGTGCCATATTCAGTTGAAGGACGATGGGTTGAGTTCCAAGGCCTGCGTTGAAAGGCCCTACGCACACCAGGAATTCTCTTTAATTTGAGACCATTAACAATGTTAACCACTTTTAACTTTGCATACCAAACTTGAATACTCCGAAAATTTGTCGGATTTCGTCTACACATATTGTTAAGCTTAGACAGAACTCTAATTAGCAATTTTGATTTCCTGATCCAAGAAAACACACTCGAATATAATACTATTGATTACAGCATTACTTATATAGAAAAAAGAAGAAAATGTAATATTACAATATACTCCAGAGAAGTGAAAATCCGGGGAGTGGAGTTCGAATTCCAGTCAAGTTCATTGCTTTCACTTAAGTGTAAATATCCCTGGCAGTTTTCGGTTGTCTTGGTTTGTTATCAGTTTAGAAAAAGGAAAGTTATGAATCCAAATTCCCCTGTAGAACGTTGGCAAAGAGTTTTCTATATGAACCGAAGACCAGCATGCAGTTAAGAGGTTGAAAACTTCTATCCAAAAAGAAAAGCCTGCGATCATCTGATATGTAGCATACAGTGCACCAGTAGAGTACATAATCCAATGACGAAGAGAGTGCATTGTAGGGAACAAGCAATAGATCACTTTCAAGAATTCATTTCTGCAAAAAGATGTTGCTCTCCTTTAACCACTATAGAGAGGTTTCCTAACTTCCATCAGTATTGATCAGGGTAGTCTCCCAGAAAACAATACACTGCACCTCCTCGACCTCACTCTCTCAGCTGATCTTACAGTGGAATAAATACATCGAATCAATAGTTACATTTACTGCTAACAAGGGTGGGTCGCTGTTCCGAACCAAGAAGTTTTTCTAGTCAGAATCCATCTTGCACATTTATAAATCTACCATTCGTCCGTGCATTGAATACAATTGCCATATCTGGTCAGATGCTCTAGCTAGTTATTTTGGGGTTCTCAAAAAAATCAAAGGATGATCTGCAATTTAATCGGTCTCGATTTGGCAGCTCGCCTTCAGTCACTTTCTCACCGACTGGGTGTGGTTTCCCTCTGTCTTTTCTACAAGTATTTTCATAGCTTCTGCTCTGACAAACTTAATTCCCTTGTAACCCGCTCTCATGAATTTACTGGACTGGCAAGTAGGTTCCACTATTTTATCTTTAAAATAAGCAAATTTAACCTCCACCGCTACTAATACAGATTATTTTCTTGCATTTTTCACCTGCAGAACTTCTTTCCCTATGTTTTCTCCCCTGATAGCTACAATCTTCAAACGATTAAGAGCAGCATCAAATGCCACATATCTTCTTGACTCCTACCTCTCTCTTACCCTTTTTTTGAAATCCCCTGTAACGTTTTGTTTTTCTTTTCTCTTTTCACTTTACTCTCACGGTGACCCCTGTGCACAAGTAGCACTACTGCCTTGTTTGGGTTAAAATGATTATAAAAAATAATTGTTCAGGAAAGACTTAGAATTTACTATGCTCTACTCTTTCGTTCTCGACAGGAGAAACCATTAATCTATCTATCTATCTATCTATCTATCTATCTATCTATCTATCTATCTATCTATTTTTTAATCGTTTCACCCCGAGCAAGGCATTCCACTGCCACTATTGCGCAGGGGGTTACAGAGGGGCGGGGACGTGATGAGAAAGGATGGTTAGATATAGGAAATGTCAGGAGAAGGGTGATAGACGGTTAAGGATACCGAGAGTGAGGGTTGGTTAGATGGTGAGAGTGTTTGAGAGAATAGATGCAAGTTAGTGTGTTAGGAGGTGTCTATTGACCTTACATTTAAACTCCTGGAGATTGTAGTTGTCGGGGAAGCAGGCATGTGGAAGGGAATTCCACAGGCGGGAAGCGCGAGAAATTAAGCTGTTGGAGTAGAAATTACGGTTACATCTTATCTCTTTCACTGTAAAAGGGTGGGGCCTAGTTGCTAATCTAGCATATCGTGTAAATTCGTACCTAGGTGGCACCAATGACCTAAGTTAATCGAAGCAAAAGCCGTGAAAGTACTTATAGAAGAGCCACAGGGAAGCCACGTCACGCCGGTGAGAGAGTGGTTGCAGCCGGTCCGCCAAGCCAGGATAGATCACGTTACAGATTCTCCGTGGTATTTTATCAAGAAGCCCGAGGAGAGTAGCAGGGGCACTCGACCAGATGTGGCAGCAGTATTCAATACACGGGCGGATGGGAGATTTGTATATGTGCAGGATAGATTCAGACGGGAAAAACTTCCGGGCTCTGCACAGAGAACCGACCTTCATAGCAGCGGACTTAGCAATGGATTCGATATAGTCATTCCATTTGAGGTCCGCCGAGAGTGTAAGGCCAAGGAGGCGTAGTGTTTTTTTACACTCAGGGAGGCAAGACTGCTCCATGCTAGGTGCGATTGTCTATGATGGTTAATTAATAGCAGCTTCGTTTTGGAAGTATTGGAATTCACGAGAATTATCTTTTGATTAAGTCGTGGCATGAAAAAAGGTTAATGTTTAATCACGGGATCTACATATACAGGGTGAAACAAATATAGGTGGACAATGAGTGATAATACTCATTTTGAGATTACATACAGATACAATTACATTTTGATAACAAATTATTACATATATAATTAAATTTTATTGTATAAAATTTTACAACTACAATCTTACGTTCTTTAAGTTCAGGTTCAAACGATATATATATTATATTTTGTATTATGGATATGTATCATTTCCAGTCTTGATTTTACGAAGTCTACGAGTACAGCCTAAATCGCTATTGTTCTCAATGTCTTTGACCCAGAACTGTTTCATACTTTCTGAAGCCGTTTAGTCGTCCGGCTTAAGAAGGACTGTTTTCTAAACCGATGCACGTTAAGGCGTCTAGTGTGTGTCCCAGTGCGTGCAGGTGCTTTTTCTTCCCCATCGCAGTATCACATCATCAGTCGTCTTGGTTATATTCCTTAGTTTTACCCGCTCATATCTTTACACCTAGAAATTGTCATGTCGTGTTCACGGTGGTAAAAAGTCCTTATTCCATTCGTATTTCTTTCCTGTCAAGTTCCATTCATACAGATCTTTTTCTAGAACTGTTATTTTGTAGAGCAAAGAAAGACTAAAAAGCAATAGTTGTTTCCAGTTAAAGCGAAACCGTCAGTCAGTCAGTTAAGTGCCATACGTGAAACACGCTTGGGCGATCATGTCTCGAAAGAGACAACACTGACTGGGCTGAAGATTATCCCGCAGTAGGTTGCCATTACTTTCTGCTGTAGATCGGTTGCTAGCCAAGGCTATAGAACCCAATCTGTCCTATTATTTAACCCATAACTGGAAGGAAGAGACGGATTAATACCTTTCCCAAGGGTATTTGCGCGTAAGTGAATGCAATGAATTCAACTGGAATTCGAACTCAGCTCCCCGATTTCTCCTTCCGAGCCGATATCCACTGCACCACGACGCACATCTCAAAGAAAGACTAAAAAGCAATAGCTGTTTCCAGTTAAAGCAAAACCGTAGACTGACAGAAAAATGAATGGATGTAAGTCAAATTTTGATTTCCTGCTATCGATATCAAATAAGTTTTTTTCATCGTAAACTGAATTTTGAAGGCTACATAAGTCCTCTGAGTAAATGGTATCATGGATGAGACTAAGAACTACAATTATACCTACTTAGAGCCAAACCCGAAGCAAAAACTAAAATAAAAGGGCTGAAAAAATACAGACATACAGGCAGATAAACATCTTGCCTTATATATATATATATATATATATATATATATATATATATATATATATATATATATTGTCGATTTTCTGTACTATTGTAAGAAGTGCAACCTTGAAACTATCGTTTCTTATGTCTTTGTCTATTAGTGTATCAAATTGGATTAAAATGGGACCATTCCTTCTATAACCCGATTTTTTCGATTATCGATGTTCGATATTTATCGGGGGTACCTCGACACAAAACCTAGCTAAGAACACTCGCAAGCGCTTATAGTACAATTGTGTAAATTTTCAAGAAAATCGGTTCAGCCGTTTCGAAGACTATAAGTAACGGACACACGCACACACACACACACACACACACACACACTGACAAAGTTCCATTTATAAATAAGTTTAGATAATAGCGAAAATAGAGTTGGGTGAAGATTTTAAGTGATGATTTCACAAACTGTGCAGAATTTCTTGTTTATTAAAAAGTATTTGAATCGAATATTCTCATTGGATACACCATTTATCAACTAAAATTAAATTAATTAAGTTACAAATGACATTATTAGTGATATATTTATTTGTCTTTAGTTGAAGAAATTTAATTCTTAGTATCCAATTTAGACATTTTAGTTTTTGAAGAAATTAAATTCAAAATAGAATATTTTTGTGAGTCCTATTCGGAATAATGTGCTTTTTGCTCAAATATCAATAAATCTTTCTAAATTTTAACTGTGGAAGAAAATCCTCACTATTATAATAAATACCGCTAAATATATATACATATATATCCTTTCTATCAAACTCACGTTTCAGTTGCTCTCGGTTTCGTTGAACCATAACGAGGAAGCGTCAGGTCAGTTCATTAAAGAGACAAGAGCGAGGTTGAGTCGGTTCACTTAATTATCTTTACTACCAGTTATTAAACTTTACTACCAGTTATGAAAACTCTTGTCAAAATTTCATTTCATGTAATTTCGAACAAAACCTTCTTATTTATTGAAATCTTGCTTTTGTTAAAAGTAGGAGTCTTTGGAGATTGTAAATCACCTACTTTTTTTCAAATTCGTCCTATTTTACTGAAAATCTATTCTGAATTGAAAAATAATGAATCCAATAAAATATGACATTTCTTAATTACAAAATCTTTTAATTGCTTTTGTAAATAAGTAATATATTTTTTTCTGATGAATTATGAATTTTTACAAGAAGTTTTTCATTTTTTTTTTACATCTTAATTATAATAATTTATAATAGTTTAAAATCGTGTAAAATTCTGTATTGGGGTATTTATTGGATGTGATATAATAATTATGTGGAAACAAAATTTACCAGTTCAAAATTGCAAAGACTAATAAATATAGTTGCCGTATTCTATTTTTAAAATAATTTTGTATTTTGTAATTTTTACTTAATACGTTCCTTGTTTTCATGTATGGTAGACTGAAATTGCCATTATTATGAAAAGGTTACGTAATCTAAGTTTTGAGCCTTCACTTAGATTTATGAAATTGTCATTTATGATCATCTATAGTAGCTGTCATCGCTTCGTCATTCAACAGTCCATCAAATGCTCGATCAGATGAACACGACCATTTATTAATAATTGGTTGTATATAACTTTTTATGCTATAAGTAAGTAGTATTTCTTTCAAATCAGATTAATTTAACTTTCGATATTCTAATTTTACTAAAACAAAGTGTCAGAAATCTTTTAAAATATTTTTAAAATCGATGAATATTTGTTTGTTTAGAAATTTCTTATAAATAAGAAAATGTCCGCTTTTAAGAAAATTTTAAGAAATCGAAATCAAATGTAATATTTTAATCTACATAATTTCTATCTGAAATACATCAGAATTTTTTACTTAATGGAATAATAAATTTAATCATTAAGCTCTTAATTAAATCTAAAATGAAATCTTCAAGAATAATTTTTGTTTTTAAAAATTTTATTTTAAGCTTAGGTATAAAAAATTTCTGCCGAAAAAGTGAAGGTACCTAAATATTCGCTTCTGTCATACTCATGGGAAAATAAGTAACAGATAATAATACTCTCAAATATTTTGCCGTCATTTTTGACGGCTGAATTACACTCATATTATAATACCAAAGAATCTAATTATACCTTCATGTGTTGTGAAAATAGCGGTTAGATTTTGTTCTCTAATTAAAATTGATGATATTCTATACTTCAAACTATTACATATTTCATTCAAAACCTATTACATATTTCATTCAAAACCTATTACATATTTAATTCAAAACTTATTACATATTTCATTCAAAACTTATTACATATTTCATTCAAAACTTATGACATATTTCATTCAAAACCTATTACATATTTCATTCAAAACTTATGACATATTTCATTCAAAACCTATTACATCTTTCATTCAAAACCTATTACATATTTCATTCAAAACTTATGACATATTTCATTCAAAACCTATTACATATTTCATTCAAAACCTATTACATATTTCATTCAAAATCTATTACATATTTCATTCAAAACTTATGACATATTTCATTCAAAACCTATTACATATTTCATTCAAAACTTATGACATATTTCATTCAAAACCTATTACATATTTCATTCAAAACTTATTACATATTTCATTCAAAACTTATTACATATTTCATTCAAAACCTATTACATATTTCATTCAAAACTTATGACATATTTCATTGAAAACCTATTACATATTTCATTCAAAACGTATTACATATTTCATTCAAAACCTATTACATATTTCATTCAAAACCTATTACATATTTCATTCAAAACTTATGACATATTTCATTCAAAACCTATTACATATTTCATTCAAAACTTATTACATATTTCATTCAAAACTTATTAAATATTTCATTCAAAACTTATTACATATTTCATTCAAAACCTATTACATATTTAATTCAAAACCTATTACATATTTCATACTTTAAATCAGCAAAAATAACTAATTTTCAGAATGTGTCAAGAGCAAAAAACATGTACAGCGTCTAAATAAATTTATTTCTAATTTGCATTATGCAGATTAAAATAAAAGAAGCTATAAGTATAATGTTGAACCGCCATAGTACAAGGTTATTTCAGTCATGCCGACTTCGAAAATTCGTGAAGGCAATACTGTGATGTTTTTGCACTTCAGAAGTTTTGTATTTTTCTGATCTAAAAATGTTTTCACGAAGCTTTGACGTCGGCATGAATAAAATAACACTACTCAGCTAAGTGATGTTGTAATGTCATGGTCATGCACGTGCTAAATAATGAGTGATAATACAAATATCCTACACCAAGAAAACAACAAAAGTACACTACAGATTCTCGAGGCAATATTCATTAAAACACTTAAGCCGTCAATTATTAGAATCAGCTATGAATACTGTAGTAATGTTCTAAAATGTTTGTAAAAAGAACAGTTTTTCATGCTTTAACACGTGCATGACCATGGCATTAAAATTCTATTTTGGATAATTTTCACGTTCTAATGAACGCTAGCAATTTGTCAACCGTTATACTTGAAGCAGAAAAAATGTACAGAAATTTTTAGCAACACCGTTTTCCGGTTAGATTTGTTACCATAACTTACACCTCTGAAGATAATCGCGGAAAGAAGTTGAAAGTACTTGGGTATCTTGAGAAATGATGAAAATAATACCTGTCAACGTTGCAGCTCATTTCTGACATCTTTTGATTGTAATACGCGAAAGATTATCCGTGAGTATGAAGAGATTTTATTACAAACACTCAAACATGTTAAATTCATTTAATCTGACATGTTTAAAAGAAACTTTGTTGCATAAATACACACACACACACACACACACACACACACACACACACACACATATATATATATATATATATATAGGTGTGTTTGTATTTAAATATACACACACACACACACACACACACATATATATATATATGAACGTGAGAAGACGTAAACATTTTGTTTAAAGTGTAGATTTATTGCTATTATTATTATGATTATATTTATCTTTTGTATA
Source organism: Ascarosepion bandense (assembly GCA_037127315.1). Classification (NCBI taxonomy): domain Eukaryota; kingdom Metazoa; phylum Mollusca; class Cephalopoda; order Sepiida; family Sepiidae; genus Ascarosepion; species Ascarosepion bandense. The sequence goes on along the minus strand of JBBBDQ010000701.1, from coordinate 252,509 downwards.
ACATAAAAAGTATCATACGTAACAAATATTTCACGTTGAAAATCGCTGAAAAAATTTTTGAAAAAAAAAAGAGTAGTACAAGGTTAGTGTAAAAAACTTTCTGAGCAATGAAAAGTGAGCGATTCTCAAAACTGAAAAAAATTTAACAAATCAGTATGAAAATATCCAGCAAACAAATACGCATGCATTTTACCCTTCTGACCTGTTCACTGACTACTTATCTATATATACACGGTGTTTTTGGTCATCAAAGACAAACAAATCTCGATATGTAACGTCAGAAAACCAATCGCCTGAAGAGAGTCAACTTTGGACTAGAAACACATGTAGCGACACAAATACAATTATGTACATTTAATTTATTATATTTTGTGCACAGCCGCAGGGTAACAGTCCGGAGACACCTGTTGCTCATGTCGTTCCTTTCCGGGCGAGGGACAAATTTCGGAAAAATGTGTCCCTTTAGGTCGTTGGCACTAACAGTCGCTGTATGACGGTCACGTGATACCTGTTGCTCATGTCAATCCTTATTGGTCGAGGAGTCACTTCCTTTGGAAGTAAACCCTTATCACGCCGTTGGGTTTTATATGTATATTTTGTAAAGCCATGATTATACTCGGGAATGATAGTGAAATGGTATCCCGTTGGCTTCTTCATGGTGATATATCAAGACACCACCTCCAGTTAGATGGCTGTTCACTTCTTCAGATTTCTTCCGCTCTTTTTGCAGACTTGTTTTTTGTCCACAACGAGTTGCTAATCTCCCGCCTCTAAGCATATGCAAGACTAGATGGTCAAACAGTGGAGATTTCACGCAGGATCAGATATGCAAGAGATAAAAATAACGAAAAGAGAGTAGGCATAATACTGGATGAAGAAATGAAGAAATGCGTTCTGGGATACAGCCAGTTCCCTGGAAAAGTTCTCCTGGTCAAACTGAAAGGGAGACTCTTCAACATAGCAATTATAGTAGTCGATGCACCAACAACGCAAAGCACTGAGAAAGAAATAGAGTCTTTCTACTCCACTCTTGAGAATGCCAAGGCTCAGTGTAAAACCCAAGAAATTAGAATCATCATGGATGCCTACTTGGGCATTTAAGCCCAAGTAGGCAAGGAGAGGAAGGAGAGACAACTAGCAACTTTAGATTAGGAATACGCAACGACAGGGGTGAACGATGGGTTCAGTCGTATAAGGCAAATGGCCAGGTGATAACCAACACCTGGTTTCAAGAACACCAACCACGTTTATTGATTTGGAGAAACCCAGGAGGCGACACGGAAAACAAAATCGATTATATAACCATAAACCAAAGATTCAAAAACGCAGTAGGTCAATGAAAAACCTATCGAAGTGCTGAATGTGGAAGCGACCACCTTCCAGTTATCTGCAAATTAAGAGTGAAACTTTGGAGACTAAAGAAGCCTAGCGTAGCACCCAGACTGCAATACAACACGCTCCTGAATGAACTCAACCTGCAGAAGAAATACACTGACAGTGTGGGAAACAAATGCGAAGAACAAAGGGGAAATGGAAATTCAAAATGAGACGCACTTAAATAAGCGCTAGTGACATCAACAAAAAACATTGTCTCAGAGGAAATTAGACGCAGAAGAAAAAACTAGCCCCAGTTTGCTTTTTGGTAGCAGTAGAATATTCTACTGGCCTGAGTTTCTTGGGTAGAGTGGGAGTGGAATGAGATGTTAACGGAAACTACGGCGTGGTCAGAGTTTCCGAGAGAGCAGTGCTGCTTGGCAGTGAAAGAATCTGGGATGGAAGTGAAGAAGAGGTCTAGTAGTGAGTCCCTTTCATTAGGGTTAATGGAGAAACGCGTGGGGAAATCCACCACTTGCGTAAGAGATTAGGTAATTGAAAAATTCATGGTGTGGGCACTAGCAAGATCGGTGACAGAGTTTTCCATCCACTTTGTGTGGTGGGCGTTAAAGTCGCCAAACACAAATATATGGGCAGATGGATGAGAAGAAATGGCCTTAACGATATTGTTAGTGATGTTATCAAGTACCGAACAGTCAGAGGAAGAGGGGGAGCGGTAGAGAAAGAAGAGATAGCTAACCGAGCTTAGAAGTGAGAAACGGAAGCACATGAAAGAATGAACCAGAGATTCAAGAGAGCTCACCCTAGCTAGAGGGAGGTGTTTGCTGACATAAACACTAAGCCCATTCATATGGACATTAGAGTCCTTCCTGGGTAGGGGAAAATAATCAGGAACGTAAAACTCAGAAGAGAGGATAGAAGGGTCAAGTTTAGTTTCACAGAGAGCTAAGACATCAGGTGAGTTTGAAGGAATGATTCTACGCTGTAAAAGTTAGTGCGGATACCTCGTATGTTTGTGAAGAAGACGCAAACATGTTTGGGCTTTTTCTGATGAGCTGATTTAGTTTTGCTATTTTGTTTGCTTGTATTTATATTGATTTATTTAGAGAGGTCTAGAGTAGAATCAGTCGGTCACTGTATGCAGCATGTGTAAGATGGAGACTGGAGGTTCATGCAGGGACGTCCGTCTATGCGCGATATGGCACTACAAGAACCCCGATATTATTAGACTGTTGATCAGAGCAGCCTCTCAAGACGCTACGCAAGAATTCAGACTCCTAATTACCAGTCGGAAGCAGTAACCAGGAAACTGCCAACCCGAATGAAGAATGAAGAGACGTTGCCACCATACTCAAATACTGCAAAGAGTTTGCGACTGAACTAACACTAAGACCGAGGGGGAAGGGAAAAGAACCGGGAAACCCTTCCTAAACAAGAATCAAAGCGATCACCTCTACTCCTGTTCAAAAGAAGAGGGTGGAGTGTAAAACCGGGCAATAGTATCTAGTATCTATCTACTCTAATTAGAAAATAAATTTCCAAGTTTTAACTTAGTATAAGTCGAGAGGATACTTGAAAGTCAAAATAATTTACAGAACCTTCTCTAGCAAGTAAACAGAAAAGACCATGTTAAGACGAAATAAACACCCATTTGGCTGCCCCAAAAATGGCAGACTCATTTTTTTTTTACTGGAGGAAGAAACTTTTTTTCTTAAGTAGAACGGTTGCTATATGCGGAGAGGCCGATGTACCGTAAAAGTAAGTAGCAGAATACATTTCCTTACTAAAATTAGTAACAATAACAAGAAAAAGAAGAGAAAAAAAGGAGTGATCGAGCTAACTCAGAAAACCTGACCTGAAGTCGAGAGTGAAAATTCCGAAACACAATAATGCCAAAATACAATTCAACTCTTTTTTCAGATATTGTAGGTGGGTCAACTGATTGTTAAGAAGCCAGAAACACGAAGTGAGAGAGAAGGAAAGAGAGAGAGAGAGAGAGAGAGAGAGAGAGAGGGAGGGGGAGAGAGAGACTACAGAGTATGCGTCCGATAGCCAGGGGGAGGGGAGGTTAAAATGACCTTCAATCAAAGAGAAGCTACCATTAAATTCTTGAATATAACGACATTGCTGAGAAGTTCAATAAATAAATAAATAAATAATACCTCAACCCGTTTATATCGAGAGGATACTTCAAAGCCAAAATAATTCACAGAACCTTCTCTAGCAAGTTTACAGAAAAGACAATGTAAAGACAAAATAAATACCCCTTTGGCTCATTTTTAACTGGAGGAAAAAATATCTTTTTCTTAAGTAGAATCGTTGCTATGAACGGAGAGACAAATGGATGCAAATAAGTATAAAATGTGTATACACGCTGGTACACACCAATAAATAAATATTTATCTGGTGTAAATAGAACAGTACTCAATGTAGTATAAGAGTTATGAAGTATATAATAAAAATAAACATATCCGACGTTTAAAGCACGACTCGGAGTTTCATACATTATGCAATCATCAGGTGCATGTTATAAACACCGTTTTTCAATTAGAATTTTTATTTTTGGTACTAGCGTTGTTTATCTTGGGTGCCATATTTTCATTTACTAAATGTATAATTTAATAAGGATTATACCGAAAACCAAAATTGGGATAAAATGCTAAAAAAGAAAAAAAAATTATGGATCCGATTTATTTATCCAAGGTTAAAGAGGAGGCCACTTATATTTGTGATGAAGAAGTCGAAAAAAATAATAAGAAGAAATAAAAATAAATAAAAATATCACAAAATAAATAAGAAAACACACACACACACACACGCACGCACACACACACACACACACACACACACACACACACACACATATATACATACATTCACATACACATGCATGTATGCATATACACAAATACATACATACATACATACATATATATATATATATATATATATATATATATATATATATAAACAGTGAAAAATGAAAGTGAAAAACTCCAAGGGATAAATTGATGAATATCTATCTATCTATCTATCTATCTATCTATCTATCTATCTATCTATCTATGTGTAAGTATATACATATGTGTATATAGATGTATGTGTGTATGCGTAGGTATGATTGTATGTAGGGATATATGTGTTTATGTATTCATGTGCATGTGAGTTTGCGAGTAAATAGTTTTATGGTCGTTTATTGATCCCAATGAACTTTTTCTCCCCTGGCCGTGGTGATTCTTACTCGAGATATGGTTAAAGTTTTCTGTTCTGGGTCATGTTCCTTGATTTCCGTTTCGTTTTAAAAATGTTTATTCCGGGAATGAAACGAATAAAATGAGGTCTGATGAAATAAACTAATTAGTTCATAGAAATGGATTATAATTTATAACCACTTTAGATGATGCGTTAATTTTTCCTTTGTAGATATCATATTGCTCTGGATAACATAGATCGAGCTCTCTATACAGATCTATCTCTTAATATTTTGCATTAAGTAGATCTTTTTGGATTATTCTCTATTGGTTTGTAAACCAATTTGACTCAGAATGATCTTGAGCATTTTTTCTTCAGCACAAAACGCTTTTTAGCGAACCTTCATATGTCGTTATCAACAAGAGAAATCGTCATGTACAGTAGCACGCATAACGATCAGAACGATGTTAAAAAAAATCTAAATCTAAAATAACTTTTCATTTGAAAGTTTGAAAGAACATTTTATTTGAAAGTTTGAAAGAACATTTTATCAAGAAAAAATAAGGATATAAAGGTAAATTATATAATTCAAAAATATATATTTCTAAAAGGAATGAAATGAGCCGATTGAAATTTGTCACTGAACACCTCATATGGACAGAAGAACAGTGAGATTGTTTTCATTTCAGTGATGAGTCAAAGTTTAACCTTTGTGACGGGAGAAGGTTCGTTCTCAGTAGCGTTAAATTTAAAGGAGGAAGTGTGATGATGTTTGGCATGATTTCAGTTTATGGTACGGGGCCTCTTGTTAGGCTACGCGGTAAAATTAACGCAACTGTATACAAAGAGATATTGAAGAAACATGTACCTAATTTGAGAACTGCGATAAATCAACCACCTGTATTTATGCATGGTAACGCGCCATGTAATACAGCGAAGTTAAGACATTTATTTCTGAGGAGGATATTACTGTTATGGAGAAACCTGCTCAAAGCCCAGACATGAATCCTATTGAGAATATTGAAAGTTACTAAATGAAAGAGGTAAGGAAAAAATCTAACAAACGTCGAAGAAATATGGCTAATTTGAAAGGAGAACGGGAGAAAATATCCGTTAATGAATGCCAGCCTTTAATTTGCTCATGTAGCAAAAGATGTCAAGCTGTTATTGAAAGTAAAGATTTTTCACACCAAGTACTAATGAAGTATGAACACTATTTTCATTTGGATATGACGTATCCATTATAATAGTATGATTTTGTTAATCGTTCTGATGTTTTTGATCATCTATTTTTTCGAATGTTATATAATTATTCTTATAACTTTATCAAAATAAGTTTATTGAGCTTTATATTTTGGAATATCTGATCTTTATGCTCGCTACTGTATGTTTGTTTGTGTATTCTTTTTGTAACTTGAATTCTTGTTTCTGTAATTGCTGATGAGATCGACCTGTACTATTTGTACTTGTTATTAAACATAAGATAAACTGATTATCTCGAACGTTTTTGTTTAATATGCAGTTTATCTATATTTTAATGAGAATCCAATGAAACACTATTTTTAGCAATGAAGTGCACTTTCGCACTTGAGTGAAATAAATTTTAGCTATTTTCTCAAGGAGAATCATAAAAAAAACACATTTCTCATGTTATTAATATTTCTTATAATTTTTTTGATATTCATAAAAATAAAAATAAAGAAATAAAATAAAACAAATAAAAAGCAAATATACTCACAGTGTCAACAGTATGCAATTAAATATTTCTCTCTTCTTCGTTTCTAGGAAATTTTAAGTAATAGCATTCATGAAAAGATGTTTGATTCTTTCTTTTTTTTTTCTGTTAATAGAAACCATCGATTAACTCCCAGCATGCACACAGAAGCAAAATGCACAGTTGCAAGAAGGCATTCCATAGTGCCAGCAAGTTGTTTTGGGGGGCGAAGTATGACGAAAGCAGTTATTAAGTTCCATTGGTTAAAACAGCATCTGTTAAAATATAGCCTTGACTAATTAAGTGCGATGTTGAATTGAAAATATTACATATATTACTCGTGATCAGCTATAAAGATTGATGGGTGCTGTTATAGTATGTGGCCTACCTCTTAAATCGAGTATAATATGTTAGCTACCTATCTGATTCTGTTATAATATATCAACTACCTCTTTGTATGTGTCCTATCTCTTTCATTCTGGTATAGTATGTCGCCTACCTCATTGATTCTGTTATAATTTGTCGGCTACCTCTTTGATTCTGGTATAGTATATGACCTAGCTTTTTTATTCTGGTGTAATATGTCAGCTACCTCTTTGATTCTGGTATAGTACGTGGCCTACCTCTTTGATTCTGGTATAATTTGTCGGCTTCCTCTTTGATTCTGGTACAGTATATGACCTAGATTTTTTCTTCTGGTATAATATGTCGGCTACCTCTTTGATTCTGGTTAAAATATGTGGCCTACCAGGTTTGAATGCGACCTGCTTCAGTAAGAATATATTTATAAATATAAGTATTCGGCTATTTATTGAAACTAATTAATTTCGCTAACCATAAATGATTAAAAAAGCATATCTTACTCTTAGGCTACATCGATCCTTACAGCATGACAATGCTTAATTAGGTATTATCGGCGTCTACATTTTCTAATTTATATTTTTGTCTCCGAAAGGTATACAAATTAATTAAAGCAAATGGTGGATTTTTTAAAAATATTTCTTATAACTTTAAACGTTCTTTTAGTGGTTACAAGTGTTTGAGTTGATATCTCTCTGGTTATTTAGAAACGCAGAGATTGACGTCTACTAGGTTAAATCATTGAAAGAATTATTAAAGAAAGCCTACACCTTGGCAAAGATCGAAACCCAGTGCTAGAGATGACTATAAGAGATAGAAAGCGGCCACCATAAAAAATAATATGACACAATAAGAGGATTCACAGAAGAAAATTCGAGACGCATTATGAAGAAAGGATAATTGATGTAGCAAAAGATTAGTTGCTTAATGTGTTTAATGTATAGCAAGTGCAGATAGAGGTGTATACTTTTAGGCATGACAGAAAATAACACACTCATGCTAATCGCGGAGGGAAAGACACGTATCAAGAAGTAAAAGGAAATAATGCTATTATGCTTGAGCTGGAACCGCACAATCTTCACTATTTTTACTTAACAGTGGCTAAAAGTGTTTACAAGGTCTTAGGGGTGAGAATTATTTTCCACCCTACAACGTCTTTCTCTGAGACGAAACGTGGTCAGCCACTCGTTATCATATTCATTGCAGATCTTGATGAACCACGTTATATTAATTTTACCAAACTTTCACAGCTAGGATCTGTCATGCTTACTGCACAGATCTGACTCATTCTTATTTCCTTTGTATCCTTTCGTAATAAGAAGGTTCCTCATAGCTTCTTTCCCAGAACTGTTACGTTGTGGAACTGACTCATGAGAAAATTCTTACCCGATTGCTACGATCTTAATCATTTGAAGTAAAAAGGCAACTGTTATATATCCTGCATATCTTCATAATACACACTTCTTACTGCCAACTTATATGCTTTTGCAACAATCTTATTCAGAAACTTTTGCCTTATATTGAGTGAAAAATACTGGGTAAATAAGACCTATATCAGTTGTGTTTTAACATCTGGTGAATCGGCTGGAACATCGGCTGCGTATGGTAAAGTGTATTTCCGAATGGATACAGTAGTGGGTGCTCTACATCTCATTTTCGAAATTCTTGGTACATTTCTCATCCTTCGATCTACGTTGTTATTTGTCTCCTGGGAATACCAGATGAAAGTCATTACGACAAATAATGGAGATCTCCTTGTTAGTAATGGAGACTTGAAGGCGATAATAACTAAACTCATCATATAGATGTAACCCTTTTTTCAGATGGCTCGTATTAATTTTAAGTGATTTTAAGGATGAGAAACGAGTTCTTTAAAAATCGGAGAATACAATTATTTTTGTTGGGAAAAGTAGCCGAAATAATAAAGTGGAAAATACAGATTTAAAGATACAATGGGTACATAATTGCTTTTTTTGGGAGAAGTAAGCTAGTTAGAAAAAACATTGTGATTGGGTTTTGATGATTTGTGACCCTAGGTCAAAATTTGGCCTTGAGGATTTCCTGTTTACTGACTATCAGGACAGCTGGTAGAAACAGGCAGATAATAACAGAGAGTAATTTTTCTCCCATTCCATTAGAACGGAAATAATAGTCGAAATGGTTAAATGATATTACTTACATTTCAAAACGCTAAGACGTATATAGGGAGGGAGAAATATAAACCCCGTACCTAACTTCAACACCTCGGTTTTGTGCTTTTTTGTAATATGAGATAGAAAACGAAATTCAGTGAGACGGGGGCCAGCGATGAATTGATGCGGTCAAGCTGAAATAGCCTGCCATATTGCAAGAGACGGTCTGTCCGAATTCGGTAAGCTACAAATTACGCAAACCACCGTCCCGTGGTGATAATAGATCACGAATCTTAGCGTGCTACTGAAATACTAGCCAACTGATATTTTTTCGTCACTTAGCTATTCGATATATATACATATATATAAGTCTACAGCGTGGCGTGGCAGTCTTAAATCTGGTTTTTCATTATATACTATTCCTTCGTGTGTCTGTGCTAACCTAGTCGGGTGTTGACAAATAATCCTGCTTTGGACGATCAGAGATTAACAAACACAACGTGGGCGGAATCGACCGAAGGTCAGGAAGGTTGGCTGGACACAGCCAGGGGTCGTGTTATATAGATAAATTCACAGTTTATTTAATCTTCATTGGGCACCGAACAGCTGTAAGCTTGTGCTAGATTAAGCTAAGAGGAATAACATGAAGATCCGCTGCTCTTATGCCATGAGCTCAATTTTTATTGAGTAACTCAGTGTTTTAGCTTTATGCGAGCCAGCATATTTATGAGGTAGGGTGTTTGTTATGCAGTGTAACTATTAGCCAACTTGTCTCACTAGATCAATTAAGATTGAGTCGTGAGTTCGATTACATTGGGTGCTCCATATTTACGGCTCTGTTCCACAAACAGCTACATTTTGTGAAACACTAAATGGTTTAATAATTATTGTTCTATTTTGATATTCAGCGAGTGAGTTAAGAGCCATGTGTGATACACGTTTAGGCGATCATATCTCTTTCGATCCATGACTGACAAGGCAGAAGATTTTCCCGTGGTATGTTGCCATTTCTTGCTGCGGTAGACTGGTTGCCAACCAAGGCTATAGAGATCAAACTATCCTGATATTCGACCCATGGCTTGATGGTGAATAGATGAACTCATACACTTTCTAAGGGTATTTGCGCGTAAGTGAATGCAACGAATTGAACTGGAATTCAAACTCGGCTGATTTCGATCCGATATCAATTGCACCATAAATCGGACCTAAATAGAAATATGATGTAGCAAACATTGTTGCTAAAATACCTTCGAATTAGTACGAAATAAATGCTTTCTCGGTGTTAATTTGGAAGCAGGAAAAGAATACATTAAAACTTTGCTCCTCTCACATCAGATGTTTCAGTGATTACGCAGTTTTACTCAAACATCGACTCCTCGATTAATCTTTTTTACGCTGTTTCTTTAGGGATTTTGAATGAGATCTTCTCACTTATTCTCAGGCGTGCAATACATCAATCCAAGGTCGAAGGGACAAAACGTGATTTCCAGAAGGGAGTCTACATTTACGATTACCATTCTTTGAATTCTATTTGCAGGCAATTTCGGACTGAACCGATTCTTACTGAAACTGAATGTAAGTTTGTCCGCAAATCTCTAACAACCCGTTTCATTATCTCTCTCTCCACACAACACAGGATGCGATGGATAAATTTTCGTCTAAATTACATAAAAATGAAAATAACACTGACATTTCATCTTAGATATATTTACTAAAATTACACGAACATATTTGTCTATATTTGTACGACGTTTCAGCCTTCTTCATGTGCTAGGAATTTCGAACTGAACCTTTAATTACAATCACTGGCGTTTATCATCCTCATTCCTTGCGTAAAGTCTTGATTGGAAGTCATAGGTTATCTCCCTCTAACCCAGTAAATTACTTGTTCACCACTGCTTTAAGAGTCAAGTCAGGAACTAACCAACGTTCATATCCACTGGGTCATGTGTCCTTAAGAACAACTGGATTTTTGGGACTTATAAATCTAATGTCCAGTAAGCCTTTTTTACCAGAGTTCATATTGCAATTTTTTCATGTTAAAGGTTTTCTGTAGTATTTTTTATGTTAATGGTTTTCTCTAGTATTTTTTACCAGAGCTCATATTGCAATTTTTGACACTAAATATTTTCTCTGGCACTCCGTATTACTGGTTACCATATTGTGTTGATCTCTATACTTGGTCTGCTTTGGAGATTTTTGAAGCCCAGCATATGTGCTGATTCTTAAGTTTACTTATTTTCCGGTGGCCTCCTCTATCTGTTATTTCAACTTCATCCCATATGGGGTGGTGATTCCCTTTCTCCCTTCATATGTAGTCAGGTACTCCTGATTTTTCTATTTTTACACAAAGATATCTTGAAATATTAAGAGTAAAGTTGGTGAATGCAACCATATGAATGGAAGCATAACATCGTCATCATGAGTGACCACCCAAACACCATGACATTGACTGGATATATCAACTTTTTCCGAATCCTTTGCATTGCCTTCGGATTGACAGCCAAATACTCTGGAATGTTCGTATTGGAGCTCCTGGTGCGAATGCCAAGCTGTATAGCGTGGTGGTTCCAAATTTCAGACAGAGTGAATTGTGTTATTGTGCTCTTTTTATCAGAGACGATACACAACCAACTCTAATACACGCACTGTGAAATTTAAAAAAAATAAGATAGCGACAATTTACCCATCATACTATATATATATATATATATATATATATATATATATATATATATATTTCGAGGTGGAGAGGATTCAAGGTTTTATCATTTTGAGTGAACTGGCATTTATTTTACTATGAACAGTGTTCAATATAATGTAGAGAATCTCGAAACAGAAATTTTATTGTCGCAATGTACAATTAATTCATAACTATATATATATATATATATATATATATATTCCTATTTACCCATCGCACCCTATATATATATATATATATATATATATATATATATATATATATATATATATATATCACAGGGCTAATATTATTGGTATTACAAACTAAATCTTAAAAAACGGAAGGGAAGAACAATTCATCACCTGGGACTGAATCCCGGTCAATCGGTGTTGGCAGTCATAGTGTGCGGATTTCTTAGATTGATTGTGGGTCGTAGAGATTTTGAAAGTTCGGCTGTTTGTCTTATTGATTTATTAGTTACAACATACATTTTGGCTGACTGGGGTTTAATTTTCAAGTTTTTCATCACACCATAAATGGAAATTTCTAGTCAAAGTGTAAAAGAAAAAAATTGCACACGAATACCTTATATTTGCATTTGATAATTTTTGTGAAAAAGACAGCAACATAAAATTTTGTCGTTGTGACCCAGGCGCTAGTTGCCATGAAATTATTCATTCGAAGTTTGGAGCAGTTATCAGGAATATTATTGAATTTTCCATAAATTTTTAAATTAAAAATAAAGTCATGTATTAAAAAAATGATCTTTTTATTTGGTTTTAAAAAGAATCAACGAAACAATTTCATGGTTTCTACGTCATTTAGTCATCGGTGTTGAGTTGGCTGTCATAATTCGTACTGCACCCCTTGAAAAGCAACCACAAAAATACGTTAGCAACAATCAGCAACAGAGCCTTTGAAAGAAGAGGTGGTAAGCGCTTGTTTACACTCATTTACCCCCTACCAAATAGAAAAAATTATGTCTGAAAAGTTCAATAAAAAATTGAATCAATTTTGTTTTATTTGTCATATTCAATGAGCGATATTTGCAAGAAAGGTTGTTTCCTATATATATATATATATATATATATATATATATATATATATAAGAGACAATGAATGTCTATTATATTTAATCATAAGCCGTTCTAAACATCGAATTTTGACTTTAATTTCAGGTGAAAATAAAAACAAAAATTCTCCAAAATTTGGATAGTTTTTTTTTTATTAAGTTGGTTCTAAGCTTTCGGCTCACATGAGCCATCGTTAGTGAAGTCATAGAACCGCATTACAAATTTACGAACTGCGTTTGCTGTTTTTGGTAACTGTTATTGTTGCTTAGCAAACACAAGTAAAAATCGTCGCTGATGGTGGATGTTTTTATGTTAACGTCCTTGTAACCTCTCTGAAAATGAAAAGGGATTTAAGACAAGGATGTGTCTTCGTTTTAGGAGTTATTTTAACCTCTAGAGCAAAGCAGTTCGAAGAGATCTAGAAGTCCTATCAGTGTTTATTATCGGAGGGAAGAATCTTAAAAACAAAGGATATTTAGATGACAACGTGTTAAAACTACAGGAAGACCTAAACATGCCGGTAAAGAAAGCGAGAAGGAATGACTATTAAGAGGATAGAAAGTATGGTATTCAGCAAGAAAAACAGCTCAAGATGCTAAGTACGAATTGGAAATATCACTTTAACAATTTAACATTATCTCCTCTGAAGTAATCGCGGAGGTAGTGCGTCTAATTTTTTATGTGAAGATGTTACACTAAATGTTTAATTGATTTTGCTATATTAAGTTAATTTTATTTTGGTTCATAATCTTGTCAGTGTTGTGTGTCTAACCAAGCGCAGTGTAGAAAGTAAGCATTGGAGACTAAGACGTTCTTCTTTTTCTATGTGTCATGTCCTTTCAGGACGTGAACGATCATGGTCTCCCACGTCTTCCTATCCTGGTGTCTCTTAGAACGCTTTCTTCTGTTACCCAACCTAAACCCCGCTCTGCCATCCACCTGCTCAGGCCCGTCAAGTATGTTGAAGTCTGCTTTCCCCTATCCCTCTTTCTCTCTATCTGGACTGTGAGTATCAGATTCTCCAAGCGCTCCTTCCACATTGCATGTCCCAAGAACTTTAGCTGATGCTCAATATTAATTCCCTTTTCGTTTCTATCCTTTCAAAAAGCTCATCATTGCTCACGTGTTCGATCCATGATATCCACAGCATCCTTCTGTAGAACCACATTTCCGCTGCTTCAAGTTTTTCCTACATCTTTGATGAAATTTTCCATAATTCATTGCCATATTGAATGACTGGCATCACATAGCATTCCAGTACTCTTTTGTTTGTTTCTACCGAAATTTTCCTGTCTCTTTATACTGTACTCAGCTTCTGGAATGCGTTATTCGGCATACCAGTTCGCCGTCGGATCTCTGTGTTGCACATTCCGTCTTCTGTTACAAAACTTACCAGCTATTTAAATTTTTGTACTTACTTGATTTTAGTATCCCCCACCTGTATTTGGCATTTTAGACTGCTTTTTTTTTGCTGATGACTTGTAGTTTATTTGTAGTCCTGTCTGTTAGCTTTCTTCAGCTACCTTCTGTAGGAGATCTTGTAATTTCCATTCCGTGTCTGCTATCAGTACTGTATCATCTGCGTATCTTATGTTGTTCAGACTATGACCGCCAATAACGAATCCTGGCATAACCTCTAGGGTCCTCAGAACAGTTTCGTTGTACAAGTTGGGTAGAACCAGTGAAAAGACACATCCTTGTCTTACGCCCTTTTCTAACTTTGTATATCTGTTGAATTCGTTTCTTATCCGTAGAGATTCTTGGTTACTGTAATGTCTTTGCCAGATATATCGAGGTTGCTGAGCATTTCTATCAATTCATTGTGACCTACTTTGTCGAACGTCTTCGCATAATCTATAAGACATAAGTACACGTCTTTTTTCATTTGTATTGCCCTTTCTGATAGCATCCTGATCATAAATATCACTTTCCTTGTTCCAGTCTCTTTGACGAACCCGCACTGTTCTTGTCCTGTCTTTGGACAGATTCTGCTTCTTGCTCTATTCATCAGGATTCAGATGATGAGTTTTGTTATGTGGCTCATCACCTACGGTGCTGAAATAATTCGTCCAGAGAACAGAGTGTGGACATTATAATATGAGAACCATTAATCATTAAGAAAGACAGTGTGCATCTGGTTTTCTAAAGATATAATCACAAATTGTATGCATATACTGAAAGAACATGAGAATATATACAAAAGACTTTAGGATTCCAAATATAGTAGACAGCATATTCCTCCTTAATCTTGATATTACATCTTTGAATAAGGATATGCATACCTTTTAGAATTTTTTGCTTGCTGTTCTAGGTTATTTGAATCTTTGAGATCATCATTGAAACAACACTATTAAATGCCGCTTTCGTAGATCAGTTATATTAAATTCACTATATAGCATAAGAAAATTGTACATAAAATAAGTTGTACGTTGATTAGATTTGTTCAACACCGCAATTTGCTAAACAAATATTAACCTAAAAACTCAAATTATGTTCTTAGTCTCGTCAGATCTTGACTTTCATATGCATTTCATGCGTGGCGCCAAAATAATTTAGAAATGTCGAAACTACATGCAACTGCGTTCGCAGATAAATGGTTAAAATGCTTTCAAGTGGATGAACACGCTAGGTCTTCATCAGATGTCATAGACTGGTGGTGTAGAATCAAAAAAGAACTGTGGCGAATGACAAGATCTAGTTAATCTAGCATGAGAAAACACATTATACCTTGAAGATGTCCAAATACCATTTACGAAACCCAAACTGTTCTAGTTGAATTGATAAATAAAGAACCGAATATTTTAGAAGCAGGATTTTTGTTTTCTTTCATGATGTTCCCCTTATTTCGTCTTCTGCTTCTCCGTTAAACTTTAACCGAACTATTCCTAGTGCGACGCAAACAGGAATCGGAATCATGATGCTAGGCTTTAACATTGGTGCATGTTTATAGCCTTGCGTAATACTGAAAAATAGTTTGTATTAAAAATACATGCTTGATAAAACTGCGAATTTTGCTCTTTTGGTTATACTGTTGTTAGTATAAGAAAGAAAACAAAAATTGAACATAGATTAGGCAAATTTATGGTTAGATTGCACCCACCACTGAAAGTTTCAACATAATCAATCAATTAGGTGCCATACGTGATACACACTTGGGTGATCATGTCTCGAGTGGGCAGAATATTATCTTGCAGTAGGTTGCCATTACGTTCTGCGGTAGACTGGTTATCAGCCAAGGCTATAGAACCCAATCTGTCCTGTTATTTAACCCATAACTAGAGAGAAGAGACGGATTAATACCTTTTCCCAGGGGTATTTGTGCGTAAGTGAATGCAAGGAATTCAATTGGAATTCGAACTAGGCTCCCCGATTTGCCGTTTTAAGACGATATCCAGTGCACGACAACGCACAGTGAACATAATCAATACATTATCTGAAAAAATAAATCATTTCTTTTAAATAGTCTCGTCAGATTAAGACTTAAATATGGCTGTCATGCGTGCTACCAATTGCGTTCAGAATTATTTAAACTGTTAGTTGTATACAACCACTTTCTTAGGTCATATAGCTTCGAGAAATTCATTCTCTCGAAGCCATTTGACCTAAGAACGTATACAACTGACAGTTTAGATAATTCTGAACGCATCTTATAGAACTTGGATCTGTAGATCTTGGAACTTAGCGCGGACTGTTTCTTTTTTTAACTTTGTGGACTAGCGCAACAGAATCACTAACAAGAACTGTAGTAAACGATATAAACCGCATGAAATTCTTTCAACACTAACAGCAGCTAAAATGGATAACACATGAAAAATAATGACATAATCAAGATGTCTATACTTCTTCTTCTATGAGCCATGTCCCTTCAGGACGTAAGAGATCATGGCTTTCTACGTTTCCCTATCCCTGGTGGCTCTTAGCACTCCTTCTCCTGTTACACCATGCAACCGTCGTTCCATCATACACCTGGTTAGGTCCTTCAAATATGTTATCCGCTGCTTTCTCCTTTGTTATACATTTCGGGTTTTTATTCGGTCATCATATTGGCGTAGAAAAATGGAATCAGTAGGGCAAGATCAAACTTTGGTTAAGTTTGTTGTGTTCACTTTCACACAAATACCATTGGGAAAGGTATGAATTCATCTTTTCAAGCTATAGGAGAGGACTCTATGGTTAGGTTAACTGTGTCACATGGCTGAAAGAATAGAATATTCAATAACGATCAATCTCAATCTTCTTCTTGTATGTGCCATGTCCTTTCAGGACGTAGGCGATCATGGCTTTCCACATCTCCCTATTCCTGGTGTCTCTGAGCACGCCTTCTCCTGTTACACCAACCCTCGTTCGATCATCCACCTGATTAGGTTCTTCAAATATGTTATCCGCTGCTTTCCCCTGTCTCTTTTTCCCTCAATCTGGCCTGTTAGTAACAGGTTCTCTAAGGTTTCCTCATTGCATGTCCCAGGAACTTCAGCTGTCTCTTCCTAATGCTCAGTACTATTTAAAATAAAATAAAAATTAGAAAAGAAAATCAATAGTAGAAATAACGATGAACTGGGGAAACTTATTTTTCTGAAGAAGAATTGTTTCAAAAGAAGGATTTTATTAATTTCAACCGAAAGTACCACTGACTTCTCGGTTAATGAATGTTGAATCTTTCCTTGTAAAGAAAAGGATAATAATAACCACGTGAATAAATAAATAAATAAAATGAGTAGTAAAAATGGGATGCTATTTACCATTAGGTTTGATAGTCAGGTGATTCTCTTTTTTTCGGTCTTGCACGTGGTGAACATAATATGTCAAGGCATTAATTTAGGAATCAATTTTAGAGATTTAGTTTCTGTCAAACATGCTATATTTATCTATATCTGTATTAGAATGTCGAATTATCTCATCCATATCATAAAAAATGACGATTTAATTCAATGTCATTTTTAATATTAGAAAATTAATTTAATTTAGGAATTAATTTCAGTGATTTAGTTCATCCCGATTTCTGTCAAACATGCTTTATTTATCTACATTTGTATTAGAATGTCGAATTATCTCATCCATGACATAAAAAAATGACAATTTAATTCTATGCCGTTTTTAATATTAGAAAATCTTTACCTGCATTTCATTAGATTTTCTCGGTTATTATTGTTTTATTTGCATCTGCAGAAACCTTTTGAACCTTTCACCATTGTTATAACAAACTCAATATCAGGTGGTGTATCCAGTACAAGGAAGAATTCTTTCAATTATTTCTGATCTGAGCTGTTGACTTATAGTTGGAGAACAACTGTCTGGGCAGTTAAAATAAAACGATGAGATGACAGATATATAGCAGAAATTGAGGTACTAGTCAGAAAAGAAAAATGGTTGAAAGCGCTTCATTTAAATAAAATTCAAGATAATATTGTTACTAATACTACTAAATAAAACCAATAGACATGAAGATAAAAAATACTATTCAAAAATTAATAATACTTGACGATGCTTCATATAATAAAATTCAAAATATTACTACTAATACTACTAGAATAAAAGCAATAAAAATATACATTAAAGAAATGCTCGTCAAGCTAACAATGTTTCATCGAATAAAAATTCAAAATAATATTACTATTAATACTACTAGATGAAAGACAATAGACATGAAGATAAAACAAATAAAAAACAGTAATGATGGCTAAAAATACTTAATCTGGTAAATGTTCGTTTTAGGTACCGAAGGCTTTTCCCGCTTCAAATTTATCCAAAAGAGTATTATTTCTGTGCAAATGTATATGCTGAACTCAAATCAACAATTAGTTATTGAAGAAATTTACCATTTTTGCTTTGAAAGTCCATAAAAAAACGAACTAGATCTCGCACTTTTTCTCTCCCGTAACTCTCACGAAATCATGTAATTTACTGCAGAATGACGTTTTACGTAGACAGCAATTTTCTTTTGAATTTTGGTCGATTTTCTTCCTTTACTGAAACTTCCGGCGAGGTACTTCCTGATCTGAGTGTAACAAGTGTAGAACTACAATAGCGCATTACTTTAATTTCCGGAAGTACATCGCCGGAAGTATCAGTAAATGAACAAAATAGACAAAAAAATCTCCCAAAATTCGTTCAAATGTGCAGTACGTCATTCTGCAGTTAATTACATGACTTTGTGAGAGTTACGGGAGAGAAAAAGTGCAAGATATAGTTCGTTTTTTTATGGACATTTAGATAAAAAAAAGGTAAGTTTCCTCAATAACTAACAGTTGATTTCAGTTCAGCATATACATTTGCACATAGATAATGCTATTTTGGATAAATTTAAAGAGGAAAAGCGTCGGGACTTACAACGAAAATTTACCCTTAATCTAAAAATACAGTAAAAATACTGGTTGAGAAACCCTATACATAAAAATGTATTTTATTTTTCTGTAGTTATTGCAGGTATAGAAGGAACATCTAGGATGTGAATAAAGGCAAAAAGCCTAAACGTGTATGCAAAATAATACCTTTTTATCACGGTAAGTAGGAGAGGCTCCTAAAGAGTGTGCGTTAATAACGCGACGATGTCGTCACGTACGTTCGATCATGGATAACATGCCTGAGAAAATAATGAACGAATTTGTTTTATGCATCTTCAGTGATAAAAGTATAAAACTTCTTTTTCAAATGCTAATGTAGAGATGGAATCTGATGTTTTCATAGACTGTTCAGTCGGCCAGTAGAATAATAATGAATGCAATTGATACACTGCAAAGTTTTAGGAACATGCTATTGGAGCTAACGTAAACAAGATAATATTCAAGCGAATTACATTAAGAAAACAACAGCATCAGTTACGAAAAAAACAAAACAAAAAAACAAAAAAACAAAATAAAACAAAACAAAAAAAACCAAAAAACAACAAAAAAAAGCCCGGCCTAAATACATTACTGAAGCCACAATACAGTTCATAAAGGAGCAAGAACAACAAAAGACAGGAATCCGTGAGCCATTGCCGACCAGGGACATCACACACACACACACACACACACACACACACACACACACACACACACAGAGTGGGAGAGAGAGAGGGGGGGGGGAGAGAGGGGGGGGGGAGAGAGAGATTTAGCTATTTATTTCCTGACAGTCAATAGGACATTTATTATCGAACCTTAATGGATTCTGCTTTAGAGATGAGATATCAGACTCTTCTATCAAGCAACAGAGAGTTTTCTTACGGCTCTCCACCTTTCCTTGCAGCTCTTAGTAAATTTTGTCTTTTTGCTGTTCTTCCTAAACATTGATACGCCATCTATACAAGCTCGTTAGGTAGATTACGCGCCGTTTTCTTCCGTATGTCTTGTCAGTGTTAAATTTTCTAAGCTCTCTTTCCTCATTAGGCGCATCATTTTAACTGCCACTTTCTGGTATGAAGTATAAGTGACCTTTGTTTCTATTTGCTATAGAACATTGCCGTTGCTCAGTCCATTGTAGAAGGATGCTAAAATATAATGGACTGAATATAGCCTTGGCTGGCAACCAGTCTGCCACAGACAGCAGTGGCAACCTACTGCGGGATAATCTTCTACCCAGTCAGTCATTTTTCTTTCGAGACATGATCGCCCAAAGCGTGTATAACGTATGGCACTTAACTGTCTGTAGAAGCACATTTCTTCTTCATCTTTCACTATTCCGACGCAACTTCGGATTTCCGTGTTGCACTTTCTGTCTTCTCCAGATGCGCTTATCTCGCTAGAACCTGTTACAACAGAGTAGTGAGTTTGATCCTTGTGCCACAACTAAGCGGTGCTTAGAAAATCATCACTCTACATACGCTTCCCTATATTTAGATTTTTGCATTGGCTTGATTTGAATATCTCTAATTTGTAATTTGCATTTTGGGGTTCTTTCTGTTGCTGACAACAATGTATTTTATCTTATTGCAATTGATTTCTTTTCACTTTCCTTCACTATCTTCTGCAGGAGATTCTATGTTTTATTTTCTCTGTCTTCTAATAACATTGTCTCATTTGTATATGTTATGGCAATTTTCTAAGCGTAACTTAGATGTGGCACAAGGCCGAAACTATTGGATATCCAGTGAAGATCTAACTCACTACTCAGTTGTAACAGATTCTATCGGGACAAGCTTTCTAACCATTACACCACGCCCCATTTGTATATGTTATGTTGTTAAGATTGTGGTCACCAACAATGAATCCTAGTAGAAATTCCAATTACCTCAGAACCGTCTTACTGTAAAGGTTGAATGTGAGAGAAAATAAATTTTGTAATGATTTTCAGAACTAGTTTAATAACCCTCCATGACCAGTTTCCTGAATAAGTATTTATATAGTTTAGTCTGGTACAAGGCTACGAGTGTGGAGCAGTTGGTGTTAATGGAAAATATAGCAGTACTGTTTTATTAGTCGGTCAGTTTTTTGCCATACATAATACATGCTGAGCGATCATGTCTCGAAAGAGACATGAGTGACAAGGCAGAACATTTTCCCGCAATAGGTTGCATTGCTTTCTGCGGTAGACCATTTGCCAGCCAATGCTACAGAGCCCAATTTGTCCTGTTATTTAATCAATAGAGGAAGAAGAGGTAGATTAATAGCTTTCCCAATGAAATTTGCATGTAAGTGAATAAAATGAATTCAACTGGAATTCGAACTCGACTCTCCGACTTCTCATTCCGATATCTAAAACATCTTCAGTTAAAACGTCTGCTTGAATTTCATTTCGTATTTATTCTTTATTGATTTTCAGATGCGCTGATGTCGAACGAATCACGAAATAACTCACATTTGGTTGGTAGAAGAAACGGCCTGAAATACTGTACCTAAAGTAGGATCCATTAAAGTTCGACAATAAAGGTTTTATCGACAATCAGAAGAAACAGCGGAGGTTGTGGTGAAGATGTGCATATATTTCTCTCTTCCAGTGCCAATGTCTCAGGACAGTAATAGTTCTAAAAAATTCCGTCTTTTGTTGTTCAAAATAAATCTTGCTCCTTTACGACCCCACTTTGTCTTAGCATACCTTGTTCTGCGATAAATCTACACAACAATATCAGGAACCATTATAACTCCTATTACATTCAGTGTATCCTGGGAGAGTTTTCTATACTTTGTTTCTTTCTTAGGTAAGGCAAAATACTTTAATCCACTCTGATTTTTCACCCAGTATAAAGTCTAAGAGGCGATTTTCTAAGCGCAGCTTAGATGTGGCACAAAACCGAAAGTATTGGGCACCAAGTGAGAATCGAATTCACTACTTATTTGTAATGTTTCTATTGAGACAAACTTGCTAACCATTGCACTATGTCAAGAAAAGAATGAACTTGTTGCACGAACATAAGAGGAGGAGGTAGTACATTTGGTTGATAGAGTTATTTTTACAGGTTATTAATCCTTTTTAGGTTATTTCTTTTTACATCGTAATAAAATTCGTTTCTAAGACGAGTGAATATTTCATTGGCAATTACTGTTTAACTCATGGTTGCGAGGAGAAGAGGCAGAATTATACACCTTTCCAAGAGTATTTTCTGCGTAAATGAATGTATCAAATTCGACTGGAATTCGAACTCTGCTCTCTGATTTTTCATTCCAAGTAACACTCAGTTACATCACTTGCACCTCTGTTAAAATAAGAAGTTCAGATTATGAAGCTATGTAGAAAAATTGGCAAAATTAGAAAGGGTATGTTTATTTAGAGGGTTACTGAATGAGTCTGTTAAAAGTAGATAATTAACGGCTTACTATAGTCATCCGCAGACAGATCTATTCAGTACTCCGATCACTTCCTAATCCAGGATTAAACCCGACCGAATTAGCGTCAGTCGGAGATTCTACCTCTGGGCCACGAGTGTCCGGTAGAAGGAGGTAAACTTTTTAGCGCGTATAAACACGCCCAATAGCTAGCGTGCTCTAATTCATTATTGAATGAGCGATTTACTCAAGTCTTGAAGAGATCAGGATTGTAGCGATCAGCAAAGCATCTTCTCGGATTAGAGGGTCTTTGAAAGAATTTAAATTACCTTTGAAATACGAAGTGAATTGGGATGGTCTTTCTCAGGGTAAGTGGAATGGCGGGTTTGAGACATAAAGTTATCAACTGGTGGAACTAATTAATGTGGCCCGTCAGAACATTTGGCAGCAAAATAGAAATTGAGTAGCGGGTTGCTTGCGACGTTTCGTCTGTGCGTATAGGGGAAATAATCACCCATAAGATCGAAACTTTTGAACGAGGCTGGAAAGTGAGAAAGCCAGCAGAGACATACCATCAATACTTAATTTTTGGTCTAACCTGACTCGTGTAAATAATTTTGTAGCAGAAGATGTCAGATATTTTCTGAAGTGGTATAAGGAACCGACCATTTATCAAATATATTTTTATGTTCCACGAACCTCATTATGATTACAACCGTTCATCTGGACGGGCAAAAATTCAGTAGCTGCCCGGTGATTATTAAACGCTACAAGCTTGAATTTTGAAGCATTTAATATTGCAAGCCAGTATTCCCTCACTGAGCTGTTAGAGCCAATTCAGAGTAGAGATCAGCTAGCAGGCTTTGATCATCAAGATTTTTGTAGGTGCACCCATACACTATTGTATCATCTGCATAGATGTTTAACAATAACCTGATCATGTTCTCAGGTAGATCGTTAATATAAATCAGGAAGAGGGTAGAACCGGGACAAGAGCATTGGTGAACACCGGTATTAATGTCATGGGCTTTAGATGATTAGCCATTAACACTGACCTGATAGGAAGGATTGGATAACCGTGAAAACTCTTCCATAGATTCCATAAATGGCTAGTTTGTGTAGCAGCTAATATTCTATAACCTTGTTAAAGATCTTTGAGATATCTTAAGCGATTGTTCTTTATAAAATTATTTTACGAATGACTTCGATGAAACATAGGTATATATATATATATATGTGTGTTTTGTTTTGATTTCTCGCTTTAGTAGAAGTCTTTTTTTTTTTTATAAGCGTTTCAACCCGAGCAAGGCATGCCACTGCCACTACTGCGCAGGGGGCTACATAGAGTAGAGAAAGGATGATTAAATATAGGAAATGTCAGAGGGTGGGTGATAGGCGGGTAAGGATACCGAGAATGAGGGTTGGGTAGATGAGAGTGTTCTGAGAATAATTGGGAGTTAGTGTGATAGGAGGTGTCTATTGACCCTACATTTAAACACCTGGAGATTGTAGCTGTCGGGAAAGCAGACTTGTGGAAGGGAGTTCCACAGGCGGGAAGCGCGAGAAAAGAAGCTGTTGGAGTAGAACTTACTGTTACATCTTATTTGTTTAACTGTAAAAGGGGGGGGACCTAGTTGCTAATCTAGTATCCCGCGCAAATTCGTGCTTAGGCGGCACCAGTGATGCAAGCTCATCGGAGCAGTAGCCATGAAAGTACTTGTAGAAGAGGCACAGGGAAGCCACATCACGCCGGTGAGAGAGTGGTTGCAGCCGGTTTGCCAAGTCAGCACCAATCACGCTACAGATCCTCCTTTGTATTTTGTCAAGTAGCCCAAGGAGAGCAGCAGGGGCACCCGACCAGATATGGCAGCAATATTCAATACACGGGCGGATGGTAGATTTGTATATGTGCAGAATAGATTCAGGTGGGAAAAACTTCTGGGCCCTGCACAGGGAGCCGACTTTCATAGCAGCAGATTTGGCAATGGATTCGATATAGTCATTCCATTTGAGGTCCGCCGAAAGTGTAAGGACAAGAAGGCGTAGTATTTTACTCTCTGGGAGGCTAGCCTGTGAAAATTACCTTTCTTGTTCCAGTGTTTAAAAAAATACGTATTACTTTTTTACTACTTCTGGTACAAGATCTTCTCATTAGAATCTTAATCCTTATTTTAGTTATAGGGATAATTACATTGATTCACATTCATTTTGCGTGGTTTCTTGACAGAGATATAAAGATTGATCTCTTGGAGTTTTTTTGTTATACATTTCTGTTTTTTATTCGGTTATCATATTAGCGTAGAAAAATGGAATCAGTGGGGCAAGATCAAACTTTGGTTAAGTTTGTTGCGTTCACTTTCACACACATACCATGGAGAAAGGTATGAATTCATCTTTTCAGGCTATAGGGGAGGACTCTATTGGTAGGTTAACTGTGTTACATGGCTGAAAGAATAGGATATTCAATAATGATCAATCTCAATCTTCTTCTTTTATGTGCCATGTCCTTTCAGGACGTAGGCGATCATGGCTTTCCACATCTCCCTATCCCTGGTGGCTCTTAGCACACTTTCTCCTGTTGCACCATGCAACCATCGTTCCATCATCCACCTGATTAGGTTCTTCAAATATATTATCCGCTGCTTTCCTCTGTCTCTTTTTCCCTCTATCTGGCCTGTTAGTAACAAGTTCTCCAAGTCCTCCTTCCTCATTGCATGTCCCAGGAATTTTAGTTGTCTCTTTCTGATGCTCAGTATTAATTTCGTTTCGTTTCCATCCTTTCCAAAACCTCGTCATTGCTCACATGCTCGGTCCATGATATCCGCAGCACCCTTCTGTAGAACCACATTTCAGCTGTTTCAAGTTTTTCCTTCATCTTCGAAGATATTGTCCAACATTCACTGCCATATTGAAGAACCGACATCACATAGCAATCCAGTACTCTTCTCTTTGTTTCTAGTGAAATTGTCCTGTTTCTTAATACTTTACTCAACTTCTGGAATGTTTCCTTCTCACTATTCAGTCTTAATTAATCTAGCCAGACAAGCAGGACCGTTTCTCTAAGTTGAATTGATCGAATCTTTTCAAGTTAGGAATTAAATAGCAGGGTAGACTAGATCGTCTACCCTTGAGTAGCAACCAGCCTGCGATAAGGACGACTCTTATTTTAAAACCACAGAGGAAGCAATATGAAACCACTCTTCTATCTCTCCCAAGAACTCTGTGGAGAGCCATATTCGTGTACGTTTTAAAGGGACATGATATTAGAAAAAATAATTAAGACTTTTCAAAAAATTTTAAAAATTATGAACAGAATTTTTGTTAATGGTATTTTTCGAATTTTCATAGGACTATTTTCTTAATGGCTTGATTAAGTAATAATTCTGATAAAATAAACATTACTGGGCCAACTGGAGATTATTAGCATCTTTGCCAAGAAGCCATGAAAATTTATAGAAAATAAAGAAAAGGAATATTTTCTTCTGTAGCAATTCTCGCTAGCAGAATTCTCTTCTGTCTCAAGCCAACTTTGAACTTCAAATATTAAGTATCAGTTATTATCTACACTCTTCTTGATTGCTCTTTTTTCTATCGATCTTACTTCTTAATAATGTTCTTTTTTATTGTTTCATTAAATCCTTGTGTCTTAGTGCTTTTATTGCCGTCAGTCAGTTAAGTGTCGTGCGTGATACACACTTGAGCGCTCATGTCTCGAAAGAGACATGACTGATCGGACAGAAGATTTTCCGGCAGTAGATTGCCATTACTTTCTGCGGTAGACTAGTAGCCAACCAAGGCTATAGAATCCATTCCGTTCTGCTAATAAACCCATAACTGGATGGAGAAGAAACGGATTAATATCTTTCCCATGGGTATTTGCGCCTAAGTGAATGCAACGAATTTAACTAGAATTCGAACTCGGCTCTCTAGTTTCCTGTTCCGAGAAGATATCCATTGCACCACATGGAACAAAATTATTATATAAAATAAAATAAAAAAAAACAAAAAAAAAACATCCTGCAAGCTTATGGCATTTAAAAAAAACTTTCAAATCCTCAAGTAATTTAAAACTGTCAGCATCTCTGTCATCATATTATCTGGACTTACAGTTTTGTTTCTTTTCGTCTTGCCAGACTTGTTATGAACTCAAGTTTGAATATTGCTGGCAATTTTTTGATTTTATGCAGTGTAGCTTTCTTTTTTTAGCTCTCATGATAGAACATGAAAGTTCTGTCATGAGAGAGAATTAATTCTATCTCTATAAGTACATTTTTTTTCTTTTATGATTTTCTCCATTGGGTTATATACATATTATCGAAGAGAACTTTTTAATGCTGTTGCTTTTTAAAATCATTTTCATGTGGGCTGGCTACATCTGAGTTCTGTAGGTTTACAGTCTCTGCACATACCACATTCTATTTAAAAAGTTTTTTTAACTTCCTTTATTCTGCTCCATTTCTTAGCATTTTCTGTTGTTACCTATTATTATTATTTCATTGAAGATGTCTAGGTATTGCAATGGTTGGCGTTTCAGAAAAAGAAATTGGCGAGTCGAGTTCGATTTCCGGTCGAGTTCGTTACATTCAATTTCCCATAAATACTGTGAGAAATGGTTTGGAATAATCTATTCTTCCTCCGACTATGGATTAAATGACAGGACAGACTGTACTGGCCTTTTTATCTATGGTTAGTAAAAAGATTGAGAGAATGCCAACATTCATTTCAATATGTAGCCTTGGCTAAG
This sequence comes from Ascarosepion bandense, assembly GCA_037127315.1. Classification (NCBI taxonomy): domain Eukaryota; kingdom Metazoa; phylum Mollusca; class Cephalopoda; order Sepiida; family Sepiidae; genus Ascarosepion; species Ascarosepion bandense. The sequence goes on along the minus strand of JBBBDQ010000701.1, from coordinate 225,596 downwards.
CAGATACCATGTAATGTCTTAAGAAGTTAATAATTATCTGCAAAGAAGAGTTGTGGATTCTATTTTCTTGACTGCTGCTGACACGTACTTTACTATTTTATGAGGCTGAGAATATTATTTCGTTTCTTTCCTTATCTTTGTATCCTCTGGGTGATGTATTTTTCTGCAGTCACTAATGTTTCTTGTAAGTTGTTACACCTTGAGTTCCTGATCTGTTTCAAAGTTTCATATATATTTTTCTTTAAAGTGATGTTCAAATAAGGACTCACTTAGGAATTGGAAGTATTGTAGCTTAGGTAATGCTTTGATGCTTTGTTACCGTTCAGTTTTGGTATATTTTTCGCTTTACATTGCCAGGCTGTATTTCAGATCATTTGTTAAGGGTTCAATAGTTTACCTGGTATTTAGTGTCTGTTGTCAGGATTTTCCCAGTCCACAAAGCTCTTAGATATTCTGAAGTGTTGTTCAATATCTGAGGGTAATATTAATCTTTCTAAAGGGCACATTCTGGAAAGTTTCCTCGCAGATGAAGCAAATACTTTCAACAAAAGAGATGTACTTCTACAGAATAATTTAAGACTACAATGGAAAAATACGTGAGCAACAAGGAAGTTTGAAAAAAAATTGGAAAGAAAAGACTACAACTGTTCAGGATCAGAAAGAAGGGCTCGGAGAATTCAAATAACATAATGAACAAAAGATGGGCAGGGGAAAGTAGCGAGCAACCTACCTAACAGTCTTGTGTAAGTGGCTGGAAAAGCAGAGACCGAGAGAAGTATTAAAAAGAAATACATTGTTTAGAGTAGCAAAGGATAGGAAGTTGGGGAGAACCATGATTCCCGAGTCCTGAATGGAAATGATACACAGAAAATTATGCGTAAATGCATGGCAAAACAGATACTATACTAGAAGCACGAGTAAGAAAATAAAATTTGCGGAGGAGATAAGAAGTTGTAGAATCATGATTCCTTAAGTCCCTAAGGGTCACGTCATATAGACGAATTATAATTCTTAGTCAGAACAGAGATTGGGAAGAAGAAACATATTTTACTTAGTGCTAGACGAGATAGGAAGTTGTTGAGAGCCATGATCTCACAAGTTCTGAAGGAACACAGCACATAGACGAATTATACGTAATTGTATGGCAGATCAAGGGCTGGAAAGGACACATAGAAGACAAAGCTTGCTTAGCGCTAGACGAGGTAGGAAGTTGTTGAGAGCCATGATCTCACAAGTTCTGAAGGAACACAGCACATAGACGAATTATACGTAATTGTACGGCAGATCAAGGGCTGGAAAGGACACATAGAAGACAAAGCTTGCTTAGCGCTAGACGAGGTAGGAAGTTGTTGAGAGCCATGATCACCTACTTCCTAAAGAGAAATGGCACATAAAAAGTATTTGATCCTTCACTGTCCATCAATAACCCCAATTTTTATCTGAACTCTTGTTATCCAATACCATACTTCGATACATCGCCACCATTCAACAATGTATTTTTTCCCGTTTTGTCTTTTAGGTACCCACGATAATGATATTTTCTCGTGACACGCACTTACATTTGGTATTTTCTAATGTGATGTAAAACTAATCTTTTTCTCCTTCGGTGTTTTCTGACATGGGGGTGTCTAAAATTATGATCCTCGAATTTAATGACTTCTCCTTTCGTTTGCAAGAACCCCGAAACATATTAACTGCTGTCTTTATCGCTATCATGGATAACCCGTGTATTATTCCAAAATGATACAACACTGTTTTCCATTCAATTTATAAACAAAAGCATTCAAATTAAATATTACTGCATTCAAATTAAATATTACTGCATTCAAATAAAAAAATAATGAAGATATTCAATTTAAAAACTAACACATTCAATTTAAACAATTTACAATTCTCTAATTCTAATTTAATTATGCAATTATTACATCAGTACTGCATAGTTTGATAGTACATGTTTGCCTCTCTTGGTGTTCATCTGAACTCCTCTTTTCTTTGGCAATTGCGAATTTTATTTAGACAATGTATTTGATGCCATTTTATATCGACAGCAAAAATATTGCAGTATTTACATTATTCGGACTATTGGCCTCATCTTTTTTGCCATTTGTACGACGTTTCGGCCGTTGTACGCTCCGGCCTTCTTCTGATGCTAGAAATTTCGAACTGAATCCTTTATTACAATTATATATGAACTCCATTCCTTGCGTAAAGCCTCGGTTGGAAGTCATGAGTTATCTCCCTCTAACCCTGCAAATTACTTGTTCACCACTGCTGTAGCCTGGTATTGAACCCACAACTCTAGAAGTCAAGTCAGGAACTAACCAACGTCTATATCCACCGGGCCATTCCTTAAGGAATGGAGTTCATATACCCCAGTGATTGTAATAAAGGGTTTGGTTCGAAATTCAAATGGCAACAAAAATGAGGACAATAGTCCGAATAATGTAAATATTGTAAATACTACCTCATCTCAGAAATATAGACAAATATTAAAAATATTGCAGTGTTTCAAAATGAATGGCATCTAATTCAACTTGAACGCAGTAATCAATTTGAATGCTTTAGTTTTTAAATTGAATAATTTCTTGTTTTTTAAATTTGAATGCAGCAAGATTTAATTTGAATTCGTTAGTTTTTAAATTGAATGGCAGATTATGCAGTAATATATAAATACATAACGAACAATATTCATAATAAAAATATTCATATTTAAAATCAAGGTCAATTAATTTATTATTTTTGTCACTATTTAAACAGGTATATAAATAATGGTATTGTTAACTCTATTCTGAATATTTTTCGTCTCTGGTTTGAACTTCAAAACTACAATGTTTAACCCATTAAAATCATGTATTTTGATAGAGGATGTTTCAAAGAAGGAATCATTAATTTCTTTCTGTAATTTTTATATTGGCTAAGAGATTTGTGAAGAAGTTTTACATTTTAATTAATTTTTTTACTCTTCCTTTACAAATGTTTACGCTTAAAATTGTTCTAATAAATAAAAAGTGGAAATTATTTTTGTAAGGAAAGGGACTCCTGTTGTCTTTCACCCAAAAATGTTTGTAATTTAAAAACAACTAAGCTCTGATTAAATAAAATAATTGCCCCTATACTATGTTAATCTTTAAATTTCAAATTTAACTAATTTTATCACCACCGAATCGCCGACTGATTCGATTCGGTCGGGTTTCAATCCTGGCTAGGAGATCTAACAGATCTGTCTGCGGATATATATATATATATATATATATATATATATATATATATATATGTGTGTGTGTGTGTGTGTGTGTGTGTGTGTGTGTGTGTGTGTGTGTGTGTGTGTGTGTTAATAAAATAAGTAAAGAGCAGGGAGAAAAATTGTCTTTAATATAACATGTTTCACTTTAACAAGTTTCCTCTGAGATTTTTTAAAGATGAATTTTGTAGAGGAGAATTATATTTACGAGCCGACTCGGCGTAACTTGGTTCATGAAATAAAGCCGGGAATAAAGTAAAATAAACTTTTGTTTATTTTCGTAAAAAAAAAAAAAAAATAAAAGAATTATTTTTTTGTACAAAAATGAAGTTGTCCGTAAAGCTGTAAAAAAGGAAGAAAGAAAGGAACTGGGAATGTGAGAGGGAAAGGAAGGACGATGTGTAGCGAGCGAGATGAGAGAAAGAGAGGGAGAAAGAATGTTCGCTGATCCGTGATACTGCCTGTTGTGTGAACTGCTGGATTCTCTGTGTGTGTGTGTGTGTGTGCTCCAAGCTGTCGCGTGCCCTTTTGCTGCGAGCTGGTTGCTCGGCCCTCTGCTCTGTTGAGAGTTTCTACCTTCCTTTTATCTGGATGGTGAGACTCCGGGGAGATCAAGAAATGTGTTTCTTATGTCGAATCCTGATTAGTCAAAAAATCATATTTTTGACCACGTGGTGTGCTTTTCACTACGTCCGAGCTTTTTGGGTGCGCCGTCCTTGTTTTTGATCCCACAGGGTATGGAATTACCGCGCAATTCTATTTTTTTAGATACACGTGGTGTGAATTAATTTTTATTGTGTGTGTGTGTGTCTGTGTGTGTGTTAAATAAAATAAGAAAGAGCACAATGATTTTAGAAATTAAAAATAATACAAAGAGACAGTATGTTGACTGAGGTTTGATTTCATTGATCAGATAAGTGTCACGTGTAATAAACCAATAGATGAATAATTCTTACATGTAGAAAAAAAATTATGCCTGTTTCTATGTGTGTGCCACGTTTAATAAAAGAAATTAATGTTTATGTGAGTGTGTGTATGCGAAAATAATTCATATGTAAAGGGTACTTAAACTATAGACGAATTATGTATTTTTTATGTCGGTGACGTTGATATGTGTGTAAATGACGAAAGGAAATACATTCCGTTCAAAATTGTAGCGAAATAACGTATAGAAATATCAAGCGATGGACGACTTTCTGTTTTCAAATAAAATATGTATATGAGAGAATCATGTATGAATGTGTGTGTATATGAGTGGGTAAAGTTACTATGTGTGTGAATGATAAAACAATGATAAAACAAAATATATTTCCGTTTAAAATTCTAGCGAAATAATGTATACAATTATTTAGCAAACTTTTATAAATAAATTAATTTTCTCGTTTTCAATATAAGTTGTTAAAAGTTAGAATCTTTAATTGAAATATGTGTTAGAATAGTAAATATCTATCTATTAAAATTATTAAAATATCCCAATTAAGTAATATAAGATATAATATGTATAAAAATTAAGACATATAACATTATAAGAGCAGTTAGATAAAGTACCATATTATATCATTACCATATTAAAATTAAGCAATATAAATAACATACAATAACATATAAGTGGGATAATAATAATAATAATAATAATAATAATAATAATAATAATAATAATAAAGAGATTTTACAGGGAAATAGGTAAAAAAAGAATTGAAGTGACAGTACCCCCCAGAACGGAAGAAGTCACACAGTTCTGGGAAAAGATATGGGCTTGCCCTAAAGAACTTAGCAAGGAAGTACATTGGATTACGCAAGAGATAGAACGAATGAAAAATAAACCCGAACAGACATGGTCTGGAATTACAGAAGATGATGTTAAATTTGCACTAAAAAAAAGCACACAATTGGAAATTCCCAGGTATAGATAAAATTCCTAACTTTTGGCGATATTATTTAAATGCAGCACATAAAAAACTAGCCAAAGAACTTCAAGAAATGGTTGACGATCCCACTAAAATTCCTGCATGGATGACCAAAGGAATTACATTTCTTCTACCCAAGAATGGTGACACAAACAACCCGAAAAACTACAGACCAATTACATGTCTTCCGACAACATATAAACTATTAACATTTATTTTAACAAAACAGACATATTTATTCTTAGAAAGAAATGACATGATACCGCTTGAACAAAAAGGGTGCAAACGTGGCTGTTATGGATGTAAAGACCAATTGCTAATTAACAAAATGATCCTGGAAAACTGCTACAGTACAAAGAAAAATCTTAGTACTGCCTGGATAGATTATCGAAAGGCATTCGATAGTGTACCACATCCCTGGATTTTAAAGACTTTAAATATATACAAGATATCGCCCGTCATCATCAATTTCATCAAAAAGTGCATGTCTATATGGAAAACAACCCTTTACCTCAATCATATAAATGGAACCTATAAGTCTGATGAAATAAACATCAAAAGAGGTATATTTCAAGGTGATTCTTTATCTCCCTTACTATTCTGCATATCATTAATAGCACTAACCAGTCAACTTAATAAGACAGAATGTGGTTATAAAATAGGCCAAAAGAAAATAAGCCATCTATTTTACATGGATGACTTAAAGTTATATGCTAAGAATGATAATGAGCTGGAAGGTCTTCTGCAAACTGTAAAATGCTTCAGCGAAGACATTGGAATGAAATTTAATTTGAATAAATGTGCTAAAGCTACAGTTTTACGTGGCTCAATACAAGAAACATCCTCAATTAGCTTAGACCCTGCTGTAACAATAAAAGAATTGAAACCAGAAGAAGCTTATAAATACCTAGGTGTAAATGAGAGCGAAAACATTCACCATAAAAAAATGAAATAAATAGTGCGTAAAGAGTACTATAGAAGGCTACGAATGATATTAAAAACTGAATTAAATTCACAGAACAGAGTTATGGCCATTAATAGCCTTGCAATCCCAGTTGTCCAATATAGTTTCAACATCTTAAACTGGACTCTAAACGACATCAGGCGAATGGATGCTAAAACAAGAAAGCTTCTTTTCTTTCTAAGCATAAGATGCATCATCCAAAGGCTGATGTAGACCGTCTATACATACCCCGTAAAGAAGGTGGAAGAGGTCTTATTCAGCTGTAATTGTCATACAAGACAACAACTATTGGCTTACTAACATACATAGAAACAACAAAGGATTGAATGATACAATTAGTAAGGCAACATGAAGAAAGAAAGAAAAAATATTCAATAATAAAAGAAGGCAGTAAATACAAACAAGATTTACAGTTAGTAGATTCTGTAGAAAAGCAAAACAGAAGCCAAGAACCAACTATTGCGGCAAAAAATATGAAAATGAAAGCCAAAGATAAAGCTCTTGAACAGATGAAACAGCGCTGGCAAGACAAACCTCTGCATGGCCAACATCCAGAACGTGCCAATAAATCCAATGTTGACAAAGTTAGTACTCATCGATGGTTACGTGCATCTGGATTGAAGTCTGAAACTGAAGGCTTTATTCTTGCAGCACAAGACCAAAGTCTTTTCACGAGAAACTTTCAGGCAAATATTATGCATAATAATATGGATCCAAAATGCAGGTTTTGTGATAAACACCAAGAAACAATAGACCACCTAATCTCAGGCTGTTCTGTGCTTGCCCCAAATGAATATAAAAATCGCCACGATAGAGTTGGGCAATATTTACATTGGGCAATGTGCTAACATTATGGAAAATCTGTAAACAAACACTGGTATGAACATCACCCAGCACCGGTTACAGAAATAGAAGACGTAACCATTGTATGGGATTACACCATCTACACAGACAGAAAAATTGAAGCAAACAGGCCAGACATTATTGTTAAAAACCAGAAGGAGAAAACTTGTCTATTAATTGATATGGCTTGTCCAGCGGATTGTAACATAGCAATCAAGGAATTTGAAAAACTGTCAAAATATAAAGACCTGGAAATTGAAATAGAAAAAATGTGGAAATTGAAAACAAGAGTTGTGCCGGTGATAGTAGGTGCACTTGGAATGATAAAAAATGGAACAAAACAACACATTGAAAGAATCCCTGGAAACCCGAGCTTAAGAGATATACAAAAAATTGTCTTATTAAGTACAGCCCACACACTAAGGAAAACTTTATCTATGTAATGCTGGGGATGATAGGGAAGATAGAAAAACATGAAATGGAGCCATAACAACAGGCCACGACCTGCCTTAGGTCTCCCCGCAGACTTGGTTGGTAGTGAGACCAAAGCAGAAATCGAAATATGATGAAAAATTACATAATAATAATAATAATAATAATAATAAAAATAATAAAAATAATAATAATAAACTGGACTCTAAACGACATCAGGCGAATGGATGCTAAAACAAGAAAGCTTCTTTCTAAGCATAAGATGCATCATCCAAAGGCTGATGTAGACCGTCTATACATACCCCGTAAAGAAGGTGGAAGAGGTCTTATTCAGCTGTAATTGTCATACAAGAGAACAACTATTGGCTTACTAACATACATAGAAACAACAAAGGATTGAATGATACAATTAGTAAGGCAACATGAAGAAAGAAAGAAAAAATATTCAATAATAAAAGAAGGCAGTAAATACAAACAAGATTTACAGTTAGTAGATTCTGTAGAAAAGCAAAACAGAAGCCAAGAACCAACTATTGCGGCAAAAAATATGAAAATGAAAGCCAAAGATAAAGCTCTTGAACAGATGAAACAGCGCTGGCAAGACAAACCTCTGCATGGCCAACATCCAGAACGTGCCAATAAATCCAATGTTGACAAAGTTAATACTCATCGATGGTTACGTGCATCTGGATTGAAGTCTGAAACTGAAGGCTTTATTCTTGCAGCACAAGACCAAAGTCTTTTCACTAGAAACTTTCAGGCAAATATTATGCATAATAATATGGATCCAAAATGCAGGTTTTGTGATAAGCACCAAGAAACAATAGACCACCTAATCTCAGGCTGTTCTGTGCTTGCTCCAAATGAATATAAAAATCGCCACGATAGAGTTGGGCAATATTTACATTGGGCAATGTGCAAACATTATGGAAAATCTGTAAACAAACACTGGTATTAACATCACCCAGCACCAGTTACAGAAATAGAAGATGTCACCATTGTATGGGATTACACCATCTACACAGACAGAAAAATTGAAGCAAACAGGCCAGACATTATTGTTACAAACCAGAAGGAGAAAACTTGTCTATTAATTGATATGGCTTGTCCAGCGGATTGTAACATAGCAATCAAGGAATTTGAAAAACTGTCAAAATATAAAGACCTGGAAATTGAAATAGAAAAAATGTGGAAATTGAAAACAAGAGTTGTGCCAGTGATAGTAGGTGCACTTGGAATGATAAAAAATGGAACAAAACAACACATTGAAAGAATCCCTGGAAACCCGAGCTTAAGAGATATACAAAAAATTGTCTTATTAAGTACAGCCCACACACTAAGGAAAACTTTATCTATGTAATGCTGGGGATGATAGGGAAGATAGAAAAACATAAAATGGAGTCATAACAACAGGCCACGACCTGCCTTAGGTCTCCCCGCAGACTTGTTTGGTAGTGAGACCAAAGCAGAAATCGAAATATGATGAAAAATGACACAATAATAATAAAAATAATCTGTCTGTCTAAATCTGAACTTATTTATAAATGGAACTTTGTCTGTGTGTGTGTATGTGTGTGTGTGTGTGTGTGCGTGTGTCCGTTACCTATAGACTCTGAAACGGCTGAACCAATTTTCTTGAAAATTGACACAGTTGTACTATAAGCGTCTGCAAGTGTTCTTAGCTAGGTTTTGTGTCGAGGTACTTTCGATGAATATCGAAAATCGATAATCGAAAAAATCGGGTTATAGAAGGAGTGGTCCAATTTTAATCAAATTTGATACACTCATAGACAAAGACATAAGAAACGATATTCAGAAGTTTCAATGTTGCAGTTCTTACAATAGTGCAGAAAATCGATAATATATATATAAAAGGCAAGATGTTTGTGTGTGTGTCTCTTGATCTGTCTGCATGTCCTTTATATAAATCCACAATTTTTATCCGATTCTCACCAAACGTCACACAAATATTAATATTTAATATTAATTAATAGTAATATATAAAATAATAAGGAAAATATAAACAAAATAGGAAATAACAAGGAGAAAGCATAATTAAAATAGAATGTAGTGCATATAGAGAAAATTATATTATAATGTTATGAATATATGAAAGTATCTTTCAATTATTTAGTTATATCTATTAGTAAACATATTTTAGCTTCATGGAGGATAGATTTGTAGAAAAATGCAGAAGTGATGTAATGCATTAAATGAATGTTTACAGTTAGTTGTAATGCTATTAATATTCTTTTCAAAGAACTTCCTCCCTAAAAAGTTACTTTTTTGTTTAATTAAACTAGCATTAGATAAATAAAAATTGCGTCCTACGTCGTTTTGATGGAATACAAGAGAGTTTAAACGATGGTATGTTTTTTTATATGCCGCACAAGAGTAAAAATATAGGAAAAAGGAGTTGAAAATGTAACCGGAGCCTTTAAAAATAATTGTTTATCACAGTTCTAGATTTTAAAAGCTAAATTGAGGTAGAGTGACATGTGGCTATGCCATGAAAATCTCGAGGATACCATCAATCTCGCAGATATCATAAATATGCGAGATTTATCATGACATAGCAACATGTTCTCTCTAGAACAGACATTCTATGGCCCCAGAATAAGCATAATTGAAGAAGCACTTTGGTTTCTAATATATGCGTATAAAACGAATCTTCCTAGGAAAATACAAAATCAGAATATATATCTATATATCTGTATATATCTTGTATATATATCTTGCATATATGTTGTAGGTAATATCAGGCAGATTTTAGTCAACAATACAATAATCCTCACTCATACACACAGTAAAAAGAACCTTCAGATATTGGAGGCCATCTACATTAAATCCAAACAACCAACACTTAATAAAATCACGTTTAAATCTGGTCATAACACATTACGTTGTATTTAAATATATGGTTATGTTAACATTTCCAACTCTCACGCGGTGTGACGTCATAGAACCGCATTACAAATTTACGAATTGCCTTTGATATTTTTGGTAACTGTTATCGTTGCTTAGCAAAGTTTTATGTCAACACAAGATAAAATCGTCGCTGATGGTGGATGTTTTTATGTTAACGTCCATGTAACCTCTCTGAAGATGGCTTATGTGAGTCGAAAGCTTAGAACCAACTTAATAAAAAATTATCCAAATTTTGGAGAAATTTTGTCTTTATTTTCACCTGAAATTAAAGCCAAAATACGATGTTTAGAACGGCCCATGATTAAACATAATATACATTCATTGTCTCTATATTTAACAGTATATGTTTAGAAAATTATCCGCTGCCTCGATATACTAAATCTATATATCTATATATAATCTTTGCGTCTTCACGGAATAACGTTCTCTGAGGATATGGAGTGGAAAGATAATATTGAATCAATTGCTATTAGGAAAGTTGGTTCACTGAGTCGTGCTACAGATTTTTTTCTGGTCAGAATCTATCTTATACATTTATAATGTATACAAATATCAAGCGATGGACGATTTACTTTTTTAAAATAAAATATATGTATGAGAGAATCACGTATAAATGCGTGTGTATATTCGTTCTTGAATTGAATAATGTCACATCTGGTCTGGTGCTTCTGAAATGTATTTAGAAATTTTATGATAAAATCAAATGTTATCGGTCCTGAATGGTTCTGAAAAGCTTTCTTTCTCGGTATCGCGAATTTACGAATTTAAATGCAACATTGTATTGGCTGCTAGGTCTCATCATTTTATAAATAACTCGATGTAGCTATAAATTTTATGCTAACAGCTTCATCTTCCGTTTTTCTAGTCTGTGGAATTCTCTTCAAAAATTTAAATGCAATGTTAAATGTTATCTTGTCTTCTTAATTCCCGTTCCTTTATTGTCCTCTTTCCATAATAATGTTTCCTTTTTTTTTCATATTCTTTTTTTACTCAGTAAAAACCTGGTCCTGGACATGACGGTAAATTACATCCGGCAGCAAGGCCTTTGATTGAGAGTTTGTGAGGAGCATGGAACCACCTCTTAATTGCTGTTGTTCTCAGGTTCACCCTGACCCGGAGTGGTAGCAATTGTTTTGGTCCCAGCTATGGGCAAATAGTTAACCCCCAAACTGAGGTATTAAAAGTATTAAAATAAACTTTTATAGAAATATATACATAAAAATAGACCTTCATAGAAAAATATACATTTTTGAAGAAAAAATTCTTACCATAACACATTTTTGAAGGAAACAAATTCTCAGCAAAAATCTTTGAATACAAAACTGGACGACATTTTCAGTTTTCTAAAATAAAAAAAAGATTAAAAACAAATTTTCATTAAATTATGACTTAATCAACCTTCTCACTATAACTAAGTATTAAAAAATATCTTTAAAACCCCACCTTTTTTGGCATTAAATAACCCACAGAGGTTGATATGCCGTTAAACAAACAAACAAACAAACCATTGTTTGCATTTTAGTGATTTTTATTGTTTTGATTTGTGTGAAATGACTAATATATATATATATATATATATTGGTCTAAATATTGTAGTTTTCGGAATTTAAGCCTGTGATTTCATTTCTTCTTCTGGTGTATATAATTTAGTGATCATTGCTTATAAAATCCTCATTGTTTTTGCATTTAATTTCGCACAACTTCAGCCTTTTTATATTTCTCGTTTTTATTTCTTAATTTTTTGCTTGCGTATCCTCTGCCTTTATCTCCTGATCATGATTTAATCTTTGTTCCCAACAGTGAGTGAATGATTAACCAGCGATAAAAGTCGCAAATGCCTGTCTTGGCAAGGAGTACATGCCAAGGACGCTGACGTCATTTTCACTCGATATCTGGTATTTGTGAATCGTGCATCGACACAATTAGGAGTAGTTTCTCGTTTTTTCTTTCATGATAATTTCATTAAAACATCACCTTTTATTATATTAACTAGGACATGATTTGTTGTCTTACTTGATAGCTAACTAACTAAATATGCGTTGTGGTGCGGGGGATATCGACCGGAACAAGAAATTGAAAAGCCGAGTTCGAATTCCAGTTACGCGCAAATAATCTTAGGAAAGGTATTAATCCGTTCCTTCTCCCTCTAGCTATGGGTCAAATAGCAGGATAGATTGGGTTCTATAGCCTTGGTTGGCATCTAGTCTACCATAGAAAGAAATGGCAACCTACTGCTGAAAACTATTTTCCCCAGTCAGTTATGTCTCTTTCGAGACATGATCGCCTATGCGTGTATCACGTATGCTACTTAACTTACTGAAACACCTAAATTGTCAACACCAAACTTTGGAGTAGGCCGATTTATTTGTCGACAAGCATACATAAAAATAATGATTATACTTTGGTTTGATTTCGTGAAAGATACAGACTATTTTATCACGTGTGTTGCAGGAATTGCTACATCGTTTGCAGAAGATTCTAGAAATAGTCTACCAGCCAGTACTAGTTTAAAACACTGTGCAATCTGGTGTGCGCTTGACCAGTTTCAACTATTGTGTCAAAGATTTATGCGTTTTGGGCAAGCGAGGCGACACAGTGCTAGTAAAGTCACAGGGTCGTAGATTTTCTTTTTCCGAGGCGGAGAACTGGGTTGACGTCAGAAGTATCCCGCACCTTCGAAGAAATATTTCAACAATATGGCTACTCTAGGCAGATCAAAATGCTGGAGCTGTTTACCGGCAATAATTTCTGTTGATCATTAAGGTGATCTCTTTGGTTGGCTAATGATATACTAAGGGCGTAGAAATGTTTACAGCGTTTTTTGTTTTTATATTTTCTTATCTTTTGCCATAGAATTTAGCTCGCAATTAAAATTTTTAAATGGTTAAAAATGCAGTATTATTAATGGATTACAAACTGCAAGAAAACCGAATGCATGGTCATCAGCAAAAAAGGGCAGCCCAAAATGCCAATTAAAGGCGAGGGACTCTAAAATCAAGCAGGTACAGAAATTTATATACTTTGGAAGTGTTCTAACAGAAGACGGAAAGTGCGACACTGAGATCCGAAGGCGAATAGGCATGGCGAAAGAAGCATTCCAGAAGTTGAGTAAAGTATTAAGAAACAGGACAAAGAGGGGATTACTGCATTGCTATGTGATATCGGTTCTTCATTATGGCAGTGAATGTTGGACAATATCTTCGAAGATGAAAGAAAAACTAGAAACAGCGGAAATGTGGTTCTACAGAAGGATGCTGCGAATATCATGGGTCGAGCATGTGAGCAATGACGAGGATTTTGAAAAGATGGAAACGAAAACGAAATTAATACTGAGCATCAGGAAGAGACAACTAAAGTTCCTGGGATATGCAATAAGGAAGGAGGGCTTGGAGAACCTGTTACTAAAAGGCCAGATAGAAGGAAAAAGAGACAGGGGAAAGCAGCGGATAACATATTTGAAGAATCTGATCAGGTGGAAGACGGAACGAAGGTGCATCAGGAGAAAGGGACAGGGAGATGTGGAAAGCCATGATCGCCTATGTCCTGAAAGGACATGGCACATAAAAGAAGAAGTAAAATGAAAGAAAATGATAAAATGCCATTCAAGAGAGACGACAATAAAATAATCGGATTGAAAGAGTTAGAACATGGCGATTGATGTTGCATTTAAATCTTTGAAGATCATAGTTGATAGGAAAGCAAGAAGCCGGAAGCGAGTTCCACAGGCGTTAAGTGTAATAGAAGAAAGTGTTAGAATGTAACGTATGATTTTATCAATTATGCAACTATGTCATCTGGCAATTTTAACATTAACTGATAGGACATCGCTGTTAATTTAGTATGACGCTTCAATTCATGAAGGAGAAATATAAAATATAAACATATACGATTCAATGTTTGATAAATTTAGGTAACTTTTTATCTGTTAACGCAAGAATAAAAAATTATGTGACATATAAATTAACCAAATCAAAAGTTTGAAATTGGTTCTAATAATCCAGCAACGTGCAACGGTAACATATATCAGTGATGTTTATTTTTTTTGTCCATTTTTTATTGTATTTTTTATCGTGTATTTTTAAAAGTTTTCTTGGTCCTGCTACTTTAAGTATAGTGGGAGGGGTTGTGTGGCCATGCTGATTGAAGTCAGAGAGGATTCTATCACATGAGCAATAGAGAAATTTAGTCTTGGAGACGTTAAAATTAACAACCTATCCTTTGCCACAGTTAACAACAGACTTAAAGTCGTTTTGGACACCAGCTTCGAATGTGGGCTAAGAAAACAGCATTACGCAAATCATTCAAATTTTAAATGCCTCAAAAATCAGTATTTGAAATGCCTTTCTTAACTTAAGTTTGAGTAGAGGACTCCAGTACTGCTAAGAAATATACAACTGTTTCATCCAGGAGACAGTTCAGTCATTTGGGAGCTACGAGCAGGCAATTAAAACAAGTGGATTCAAATAGTGGCATATTTACCAACTTGTAATAGAGGTCAATTTTCTGCCACAGTATCTTCAGAGAATAGAATAATTATTGTAGATAAATCACAATGCAGTACAAGTGAAATGTAATATCGAATTAGGACACTGAAATGAATAAGTTTAGATGTGTGTTCATAGGGTTTGAAATAATTATGCAAACGTGTTTCTCTTCTGATAGAAGTCTCTTGTAAATCTCTTGAAGCCGTATAATTAGTATAAAACTACTTGTCACGAATCTATTTAAATAAAACTAAAGCCAACAGCAATACTTAAATCTTTCATTGTGCACTTGTTTCATTTCTCCTTGAGCTATCGACATCCTCAGAACTCCAAGTTTGGAACAATAATAAGTGTGTTCGTTTCCCATTGTACGAAACGGTGTTAAAAGGTTCTTGACCTGGTTGACTTACCAAAGTTAGTATAACAATGTTTGATCATTAAAATTATTAGAATACTGTCTTGTTTGACTCGAAGCAAAGATGAAAATAGTCTAAAAGACTAAACTGGCTACTAACTTGTTACTTGTGGAACAGATTCCCGTATTGATGTCTCCTCGAACCCTGCAATTTCGACATTTTCAAATCTACGGTCAATCGATATCTATCCTCTACATCTTAATAATTTTCACTCTCTACATCCACCTCCGTACGTTCATATCATACACTTCATTCAGTAACCATCTACTTCGAGTGGTTCTCGGTCCTTGTATTAGATAAATGTTAGTATAACAATTATTTGATGGTGAATGTTTAAATAAATGTTTCTTGTTTGTGTTCCTTAATTCAGGAATTAAGGAACACAAACAAGAAAATGCAGAGTAACGTAAAGATTTTGGTATTTTATGAGTAAAATATTAATGCATAATATTTCCTGTTATGATTGGACTAGAACCGGTGATATGGCCGTAAGCTCCTGTTATGAACTATAGCACAAACGATAGTAATGTAGAAAGACTTATACATATGTTTCATAACTATCCAAAAGGTTGGATTAGTTAAGCTGGTTGACTTTAACCAATATAAAGAAACATATCTGCCTACCATCAGAATGAGTAACGCTAATCTTCTAGAGAGCAAGACACTACGCATTCTTGGACTCACTCTCTCAAATGATCTCAAATGGAATGACTACATTGAATTCATAGCTGCATCTATTGCTAAGAAGTTTGATTTTCTATGAAGGGCCAGGAAGTTTTTTTTTGTCGGAATGCATTTTGCATATTTATAAATCTACCATTCGCCCGTGCATTGAATACTGCTGCCATATGTGGTCGGGTGCGCCTGCTATTTATCTTGAGGTTCTTGACAAAATCCAAAGAAGAATCTGCAATATAATCGATTCTTACTTAGAATCCCACCATCAGTCAATTTCTCACCGACGTAATATGGCTTCCCTCTGTCTTTTTTACAAGTATTTTAATTACAACTGTTCTGATGACCTTTTTCCCTGGTGCCTTGACCACATGGATTTATTCGTGCTAAATAAAGATTCCACCTTTTACCGTTGAACTAGTTAAATATAACCACCTCTTCTACTCTAACAGTTTTTAATCGCGTACTTCTCGTTTGTGGAACTCACTCCCATTTCCGTGATAGATACAATGTCCAAAAGTTTAAATGCAACGTCAATTACCAACTTGTAATTGATTCTCAGCCATCTCTTATCTCTTGTTCGACATCCGTTTAATTTTTTTCTTTATCTCCCTGTAGTCCCACTGCACACCAGTGGCATTTCTGCCTTGCTTAGGACGAGGAATGCTTATTTAAAAATGTATTTTTTTTTAATCATTTCACTCTAAGCAAGGCATTTCACTGCCGCTATTGCTTACGGGTTACATAGGGGAAAGGGATAAGAAAGATTGGTTAGATATAAGAAATGTCAGAAGGAGGGTGATAGACGGGTCAGGATACCGAGGATGAGGGTTGGATAGATGGGAAGAATATTGTTATGTATATATCGAATTTTGTCTGGAACACTCACGGAAGATCGACTTATTCAGATTATGCTAGAGCATTTGATTGGTTGATTTGCTTGATTTTGATTAGCAGCGTATCAAAACCTCTATGTGTTATTTAATGCCGTAGTCTAAATATTTTAAAGGCAATGTTATGGCTTCAACTAAATACATTTTGAACGCAGTTGTATACCTTCAACTACAGATAAAATGTATTGTTGGTTATTTTGTTTTGTTGTGACGTGGTTTGATCACGTGACCGGGTTCTCTTATATATAGGAAGAGTGAGTCGGTTGAAGGAGGAAGTTAGTTAGTATGACCTGTGGGCTACTGTTCACCTGCGTGTTACTTGCTAACTCAACCACCCATATTGTTGCGATCTACTACGGACTATTATATTGTATCTACCAAATAAGATATTATTCTATCATCTGTTTATTGTTTGCCACATCGACGATGCAACAGGAGCTAAGAAAAAAGGGGAAAGCGAATGAAAAGGAAAAAGATTAGAGAGTTATAAAAGGAAAAGAAATAAGTGGATCAAAGGGAAAACGAAAATGGAGAATAAAGGAAAAGGTGAGAGAGTGAGTGATGAAATGAAAAAGAGGGATAAAGTGAAAGAGAGAAAGAGTGATAAAGAGAAAAGGACAAAAAAGGAAAAGGAGAGAGAGAGAGAGTGATGAAATGAAAAAGAGGGATAAAGTGAAAGAGAGAAAGAGTGATAAAGAGAAAAGGACAAAAAAGGAAAAGGAGAGAGAGAGAGTGATGAAATGAAAAAGAGGGATAAAGTGAAAGAGAGAAAGAGTGATAAAGAGAAAAGGACAAAAAAGGAAAAGGAGAGAGAGTGAGTGATGAAATGAAAAAGAGGGATAAAGTGAAAGAGAGAAAGAGTGATAAAGAGAAAAGGACAAAAAAGGAAAAGGAGAGAGAGAGAGAGTGATGAAATGAAAAAGAGGGATAAAGTGAAAGAGAGAAAGAGTGATAAAGAGAAAAGGACAAAAAAGGAAAAGGAGAGAGAGAGAGAGTGATGAAATGAAAAAGAGGGATAAAGTGAAAGAGAGAAAGAGTGATAAAGAGAAAAGGACAAAAAAGGAAAAGGAGAGAGAGTGAGTGATGAAATGAAAAAAGAGGGATAAAGTGAAAGAGAGAAAGAGTGATAAAGAGAAAAGGACAAAAAAGGAAAAGGAGAGAGAGTGATGAAATGAAAAAGAGGGATAAAGTGAAAGAGAGAAAGAGTGATAAAGAGAAAAGGACAAAAAAGGAAAAGGAGAGAGAGTGAGTGATGAAATGAAAAAGAGGGATAAAGTGAAAGAGAGAAAGAGTGATAAAGAGAAAAGGACAAAAAAGGAAAAGGAGAGAGAGTGATGAAATGAAAAAGAGGGATAAAGTGAAAAAAGGAAAGAGTGACTAAAGGAAAAGAAGAGGATAGTATGGAAAAACAGAGAGAGAATAACAAAGTGAAAGAGAGAATGAGTGATAAAGAGAAATGTTATTTTGTTTTGTTGTGACGTGGTTTGATCACGTGACCGGGTTCTCTTATATATAGAAAGCGTGAGTCGGTTGAAGGAGGAAGTTAGTTAGTATGACCTGTGGGCTACTGTTAACCTGCGTGTTACTTGCTAACTCAATCACCCATATTGTTGCGATCTACTACGGACTATTATATTGTATCTACCAAATAAGATGTTATTTTATCATCTGTTTATTGTTTACCACCTCGACGAGACAACATGTTTTAAAATATACTGTTGGTCATTTCATTATAAATATGTATTGCTGGTAATTTTAAAAAAAATGTATTGCTAGCATTTTTATTATAAAAATGTATTTTTATAATTTTATGGTCCTTTGCTCTTTTTTTTGTGGGATCGCTATTTGCCTATAGCTGGGACCCTAACAGGTGTTACCACCCCGGTCAGTGTGAACCTTGAAATAACAGCATTTAAGACGTGGTTCCATACTTCCCAAAACCTCGAATATCCTAATGAGAGATTGTTGTTAGATGCACCTAGATCTATAAGGCATTTGATAAAGATTTACTGATTCATACGTCACACAAATGTATTTGATTTATGTGATCATGGCTCTCCACAACCTTTGTCTTTTGTTGATTGAAATGATTAATGCTTCACTTTTTGTACTGATTACGCTTGTCCTTCCATTCTTTGTATTATATAGGTTACTATCCGATTTCTCCTAGTTCTGTATTTCTAAAAGATTTTGTTTACTAGATATTTCTACAGTGGTACTGGGTTTTTGTTTTTTTCAATCTCTGACTATACTTCTTTTTCTATGTGCTCTTCAGGACTTGGGCGATAATGGCTCTTCACATCATTTTGTCCTTTGTACACCTTAGTAAAGTTTGTCTTTTTGTTATATCTCGTAATTCCTGTTTGATCAGAAAAAGTTAAAGTGACCAACAATTTGAAGAATGTCCACCGCTGTTGATGCTACTAGTATTAGTGCTTTTGCTAATACTACTAGGGTTAGTATTAGAAATTTTAATTGTCTTACCTTTTTTTTTATCTTTATTTAAAAGGTTATTTGACTTACACTACCGGCCATAATTATTAGGCCACCCCAGTATTTAAAAGAAATTGGATTTCATACTATTTTTTAGTATTTAGTGCAAAGTGAAAAATTGTTAATGAAAATAGAATGCTTCTTTTGTTAATACTGCACAATAACATGTGCATCAAATGAATTTATAAATATTTAATAATTACCTGTATTGAAGTTTCTTCAATGAAAAAAATAAAGAAAATTTAGGGTGATTTAAACGAGTTCATCTTTGCTTCCTTGCCTTGTAAAAATTTGCAAATTAATAATAACAAAAGAACCATTCTATTTTCATTTAGCATTACCCACTCATGGCTCTCCACAACTTCTTGTTTTTTGTTGCTTGAAATAATTATTATTCTTTTACTCTTTTGACCATATCGTACTTATTTCCTCATCCATTTTGTCAAATAGGCTACACGCTGACACATCAGTTCTCGTACGATCACAAAAGTTAAGCAACGTCGTGTCTGGTTAGTATCTAGATGCGTGACCACTTCGGAATTCCAGGTGCTGTAAACTTAGGAATACGAGGTGCTGTAATTTGGATGTGCGAATGGTATAAATCGGAGAGTCGAGTTTCAATTCCAGTTTGGTATTTTATATTTATTTACACCAAATACCCTTGCGAAATCTATGAATCCACCTCTTCATCTTCCAATATGTGTTAATTAGTAGGACTTGTATCAGTAAATCATTATTATCTACAGACACTTCTTACACAATAAAAATATATTCTGGCTTTAAATGATTTTCAAAAGGTTGATAAAAAAAACGAATCAATCAATAAATACAAGCAAATAATTACGAAAAACGTTGCAAATTACACAAAGGAAATATTCTATTGCCCAACAATACTGATAAACATATAAACCTAACTGATCATATACTAACAGATGACCAGAAGGACTTTCTAAATCTAGGATCAAATTGCGAACTCCAGCCTAAATCTGACCTCTTCACAAAGAAGGCTGAAATCAAAATCCTACAGTAATCATCTAATAATTAATAAAACTTCACCTAAACATCAGAGATCTTCTTAGGGAAGAAGGTATAAAAGATTTCACTACTAGCAATAACTATAACAATATATTCTAACAAATCTTCATCAAACTGTTGTGTCTCTTCGTCGCCAATTTGTTGCGGAGGTGTGGCGAAACTTCGTTGTAGTGACCGGAAGTAAGACACGGAACAAGAAGGTAGGTTCAAAACAGTGTATTAGTATAACAAGATATTCAAAGGAAGTGTTAATAATAAGTAATATAGAAATCCGAAGGTATGATTACGCTGCTTATTTCCTGACTAGTAGATGTCGTCAACTGACTGGTTAATCGCTTCCGTTATCTGGTGCAACTAACTGCTCTCCGGAAGTCACGCAGGTGACTATATATAACAAGAGGAAGAGCCCATTTCTTATAGGGGAGGGCAGCATAACACAAACAAATTGATAAAACCAATATAAAAGTAATTTTGGACAAATTGAATTATTATAAAGAATTACACTTCATAGATGATTGGTATAAATTTACAAAATTAAATAAAAACACCACAGCTACTTTAAAATTTGATCCCAACACCTATTTACTATTTCTCAAAAGAACTTGAAAACCTACTAGGATTAACTATCGGCGGACATATATATGAGATCATCAGATACGCAGATGACACCGTGTTGATGGCAGACCTGGAAAGAAAGCTGGAATAACTCTTAGAAGAGGTAGTAATTAAAAGAAAGAAGAAAGGATTAATTGTCAGAAGACAATATATGGTTGTCAACAATACAGCCAAAGAAATGTGCAACCTGTTAGGGATGTCAAAATCATGCAGATACAGAAACTACATTAGTTGTGTAGGGTTAGAAAACAGAAAATGTGACATCGAAATTCGACTGTGTATATGAATAACGAAGCATTCTTCTAGAAATGAAGCAAGGAGAAACGTTTTTTAAATGTCTTTAAGCAAAAAACAAAACGGCAGAGATATTCAACTGACGTATAATTAGAATACCATAAACAGAAGATGTGAACAGAAGGATGTTTTAAGGAAAATAGGAACTACAAAACATTTATACTTACAATCAAAACGAGAAGGAAAGCCTAGATAATCTGTAACTCGAAAATCGATGGTAAGAGAAGCAAACGTTAACATCGACTAAATTATGTTACAAGTCTGAGCAATATTAGAACAAGGACAGAGGAGAATGATAAATTCTTAGTAATTACTTAGAGAAACAGAAGACATGGAGTTATGGAGAGACATGATTGTTTTCATCCTGAAAGTACATGGCAAGGAAAAGAAGAATAAACATTTAAAACAGCTCTCTACTCGAATTATATCTTAGAAACAGCCACTAGACGGAAGCAAGATTCGAACCTTGAATCTTACTCTCCTTCCAGGACAGGTAAAGAGAGTCAGGTTCTATTTTTAATTGATACACTAAAAGACAATTTCTAGCGTTTGTCTATCTTCAAAATATAAAACCAGCTAAAATATTATGATGTTTTTGTATTATACATTTGTCTCGCATTCCAACAGCCAGTGTTTTTATAGACTTTATATTCAGCAAGAAGTATTCTTCGGAAACGGTTATGTCTTTTTGGCTTTAAGTTTGATTTTCTAGCAAAGGATATTACGGGAAAATCAGTAAACCACGCCAAAAGTTCATAGATTTTGACAAGCGAAATTTGTTTTGATATATCGGTTTTTCGAACTGTTATTCAAGTCGCGAGAACTGTCAAGTTTTATAAATTTGAAAAAGAAGATAAACGTGGCTATTTTTGTAAAGACCTAGTCGGTATTATTCCTGGGCGAAATGGTTGGCGAACCTCTTTGTGTTAGTGTCAATGCAGCACGATGAATAAATTTGAACTCTGAGTTGAAGCATTTATCAATGGTTTTCTGATCAGGTGCTGTATAATCGACTTAGAAAGTCGTAATAAAAGTCAATAATTTGAAGAATATTCGTATAAAAAACAAAAACAATATTCGTATAAAAACAAAACCAAACAAAAAAGAACAGAATATATCATGCTGTTATTCAGAAATAATATTTATATAACTTTTCAAAAATGTTATTATGTATCAAATCATAAAAAAGTATTTTGCTCATCGTTAAAGACCTCTTATAAGAAATGTAATTAGGTGTGATTGATTTGCAGTTCAATGAAATGCTGAAAGATAAAACCAATTTTGTTTTTATGACGAATATTCCGCTTTAAAATCTTTTTCTGACCAGTAAGGCTCAGTGCAGAAACCAAGAAATTAGAATCTTAATGAGTGACTTGAATGCGAAGGGAGGTAAAGAGAAGGAATGAGAGGCGACTGGCAAATTGGGATTAGGAATCCGCAGCGAACGAGAAGAAAAATGGGTCCAATGGTGCACAGCAAATGCCCAGATAATAACTAACACCTGGTTTCAAGAACACCCACGACGTCTATGGACATGGAGACGCCCAGGAAGGGACACACACACAAAAAAAGGTAGACTATATAACCATAAACAGGAGATTCAGAAACGCAGTGGTTCAAAGCAAAGCCTATCCAGGCGCCGACTGTGGAAACGATCACGTCCCAGTCATCTGCAAACTAAAGGTGAAACTCCGAAGATTGAAGAAGCCTCGTGTAGCACCAAAACTGAAAAATAACGAAAAAGGAGTCGGCTTAATACTGGACAAAGAAATGAAATGCGTTCTAGGATACTTTAAGTTCTTTGAAAGTCAAACTGAAATGGAGACCGTTCAACATAGCAATTGTAGTCATCTATGCACCAACAACCCAAAGCACTGAGGAAAAAATAGAATCTTTTTACTCCACTCTAAATAATGCCAAGGCTCAATGTAAAAGCCAAAAAAAATTAGAATCATCACAGGAGATTTGAATTTCAAAATAGGCAAGAAGAGGAAAAGTATGACAACTGGTAACTTTGCATTAGAAATCCACAACAAATGAGAAAAATGGGTTCAATGGTGCACAGCAAATGATTAGATAATAGCTAACACCTAGTTTCAAGAACACACACGATGTCTATAGACATGGAAACGCCCAGGAAGGGACACAAAGAACCAAATAGATTACATAACCATAAACAGGAGATTCAGAAATGTAGTGGTTCAATACAAAGCATATCCTAGTGCCGACTGCAAATTAAGGGCGAAGCTCCGGTGACTGAACCCAAGTGCAGCACAGCACACTCGTGAATGACCTCAACGTGCATAAAAAATACACTGACAGCGTAAAAAACAAATACGAAGAACAAATTGGAAAAGAAAACTCGAAATGAGACTCATTAAGGAAGCGATAGTGACATCAGCAAACAACATTGCCCCAAAAGAAATCAGATACAGAAGAAAAAAACAAGTAGATGACTGAAGAGATTCTTGACACGATGCAAAGAAGACAAAAATAATGCCAAGACATGGAATGGAATACAGGAAACTACACAAATAAATAAAGGGAAAATGCAGACAGGCTAAAGATGAATGGCTCAACAACAAATGTGCAGAACTAGTGAGATTGAGCAGGACTAATAAAGCAGACATGCATAAAGAAATAAGAGAACTGACGGGACAAAAAATCTGCTCCTCAACAGGATGTATAAAATCCAAGATAGAATGATCATAATGGAGAAAGAGGAAATATTCCAGCGATGGGAAGAATATATAAAAGTCTTTTTTTTCCACGGCAAGAGAGAGCAACGGATAATACACAAAAACGATGACGGACCGAAAATATTAAAGTTTGAAGTGGAAGTTACAATGGCCAAACTGGATAGAAACAAAGCATGGACCAGACGGCATCGTAATAGAGTTGCTAACAACCCTGGATGAATTCGGCGTAGAGAAAATTACAGAAATAATAAATGAAATTTAAAACAGTAGAGTAATACCAGGCGACCTAAGCAAGTCAATTTTCATAGCACTGCCTAAGAACCCAGGTGCAAACGAGTGCGAACTTCACCGAACAATCAGTTTAATGAACCACATTACAAAACTGATCGTCCGAATCCTGATGAATAGAGTGAGATTTAGAATCAGGCTAGAGATAGGGCAAGAACAGTGCGGGTTTGTCAAAGATACTGGAACGCTATATTTATGATTCGGATACGATCTGAAAGAGCAATACAAATAAGAAAGGACGTGTACTTCTGTTTTATCGATTATGCGAAGGTGTTCGACAAAATACGCCATAAAGAACTGATAGGAAAGACATAAAACTAATCATGAATCTCTACTAGCAGCAAACCGCCTGCATACGTGCAGGTAACGAATTCAGCAGATATACAAAGATAGAAAGGGGCGTAAGACAAGGGTGTGTCTTTTCACCGGATTTGTTCACCTTGTACAGTGAGATGATTCTGAGGACATTAGATGTTATGCCGAGATTCGTCATCGGAGGACACAGTTTGAACAATATAAGGTGCGCAGATGATACAGTGCTGATAACAACACAAAAAGGAATCTACAAGACCTCATACAGAAGGAAGATAAAGAGAGTGGAAAGAAAGAACTACAAATAAATTGAAAAAAACAAATAAAAAAGAAAACGAATGCATGGTCATCAGCAAAAAGAGCAGCCAAAAATGCCAAATACAGATGGTGGATACTAAAATCATGCAGATACAAAAATTTAAATACATGGAAAGTGTTCTAAAAGAAGATGGAAACCGCGACACAGAGAGCTGAAGGCGAATTGACATGGCGAATGATGCATTCCAGAAGCTAGAGTAGAGTATTAAGTAGAGTATTAAGAGACAGGAAAAATTCACTAGAAACAAAGAAGAGAGCACTGGATTGCTATATGATTTCAGTTCTCCAATTTGGCAGTGAATGCTGGACAATATCATCGAAGATGAAGGAAAAACTTAAAGCAACTAAAATGTGGTTCTTCAGAAGGATGCTGCAAATATCATGGATCGAGCATGTGAGCAATGATGAGGCTTTGGAAAGGATGGAAACGAAAAGGCAATTAATGCTGAGCATCAGGAAGAGACAGCTAAAGTTCCTGGGACATACAGTGAGGAAGGAAGATTTGAAGAATCTGATATGAATAGGCCAGATAGAGGGAAGGAGAGACAGGGGAAAACAGCGCGTAACGTAATTGACGGGCCTGAGCAGGTGGATGGCAGAACGGGGGTTGCGTGGTGCAACAGAAGAAAGCGCGCTGAGAACCACCAGGGATAGGGAAAAGCGGAAGGCCATGATCGACAAGGCACATGAAGAAGAAGAAGAAGAAGAAGAAGAAGAAGAAGAAGAAGAATTTTGACATTTTCGAAACTGTGTTTGTTTGAGAAGACATGTTCAAAAATACAAGGACACAAAAAGTATCCCCTCTCTCCTAAAAATATTCTACCTATTATTTCAACTTCTAAAATTTTACTTTTCAAGTTTATGTTTAATTTTTAATTTAAATCAAGTTAAATTATTACTGAAAAAAATATTATATATCTTATTAGTAAAGGAAACGCTGCATATTTTATTTCTGGTTCAATCATGTAGCGGACAGACACGGCCCTTATTATAGCATAGATATGAAATTGTGACGGAAGGATAGAGGGACTGATAGACGGACAGAGTGACTGACGTGGCTCTTATTATAGTATAGATTATTATTATTATTTGAGCTGTGTCTCTTCAGGACGTTAGTGTTCATGGCTCTCAACTAATTACGCTCCTTTGTAGCTTTTAATAAATTTTGTATTTTTGTCATCTCTTCTAAAACTTGTTCTGCCATCCATTTACACAAACTCACTTTGTAGGTTATGCTTTATTTTATTAATGGTTTTCTTACATAGCTTTGCAGTTAATCAGGCTTCAAACACCGGTTTCAGTACAAGCACTGGAGTCAAGCAACGTTTAGCATGGTCAGTGCCTAGATGGAAGACCGCTGGAAAATCTCAGGTGCTTTAAGCTTGGTTGTACGGGTGGTGTACTGGATGGGTCGGAATTGTTACTTGGTGAGCCGAGTTCCAGTTTCAATTCCAGTTGCAATCGTTAGATTTACTTACGCGCAAATAGTCCTGAAAAAAGTATGAGTCCAACTCTTCTCCTAAAAGCTAGAGGTTAATTAGTAAGAATCGTATCACTAATTATTATCTCCAAAAGAAAAAAAAATTCTTGAACTCTAAAATATTTCTGGCTTTAAATAACCTGCAAGTATTTTGAGAATCTGTAGAAAACGAATCATTCAATTGACAGTTGATCGATTTAATAAGTTTTGATAAAAGCCAATAATTTGATGATGCGAATGAAAAAAACCGTAATATATCAGGATATTATTCAGAAATAAGTTTTTGTAATATTTTTTCTTTTAAAACTATTACGTTTATATATATAAAAAAACTCTTTTGTTTATTTATCTATGAGGAACTCTTATAAGAATTGGAATTAGAAATAACAGACCTGCAGTTCAATGAAATGTTGAAAGACGAAACAAAAGAGAGAAAATTAACCACGTTTTAAAATGCCTTCCATAGGAAGCATATTCTATTTTAGAATCTTTTTGCCAGACCATATTCACCATTTTCAAGAGCGTATTTATGTGAGAAGACAATTCCAAAGATGAGATATTTCAAATCTGCTTATAGATCAGTTTTAAGAATATCATCATTTGCACTCAATTTTGATGACAGGTTTTTTGTTTTTCGATACTGACTTTATTGATCAACATTGTTATATTTTTATTACACAAACATATTTGATGGAATTTCAAAATTGTATCCTCTCGGGAGATTTTCTTTTGGGAGCAGTATCTACATCTTCCTAGGAATGATCTATGCTACCTTATGTGTTTTGAACTAAACGATATTGAACAAAAGTAAAATACAATGCAATGGAAAAGCAGAGTTCGAATGTTTACGTTTTCTGAAAACAAAATATTCTACTTTTTTCCGAAACAAGATTAGTAATGGTTACATGACTAGCTGTAGTAGAGAGCTTTTCGTTTGGTTCGATGACCATACATATTAAGCAGAGGAAGCGGAAGGGTTGCTTTTTTCGAAACTATAGCCTTTTAAAGGTGCAGATCAGCTGCTCCTGATACGATATCACTTTCTGGTGCTATTATGTAACTTTTTCTAACGCCAAAGTTTTAGGAAATAAATATTATCTTCTTGGTAAAGAACTGGAACTTCCGAAACTACTCAAAGAACTGAAATATTTTATTAAGAGAATTCCATAATGAAAAGAATGCATGGTAACTCAAAGATATAATCTCTTGAATACGGCAGATTAGTGAAAACCTATTAGTTAGCTGTAACAATATTTGACTGGTCCCCAAATAAGCGGGTGATCAGCCGATATCTTAATCGGATATTGACCTCTCCCGAAATCACATTCATATGATTGCTTTTGATTAGTTGTTGGCTTCAGGTTACGTAATTGAGTACTTTTCCAAATCAACTGCTTGGCTTCTTCAAAAGAAGCTTTTAATAGAGGACTTTTTCCGAATAAAATCATAGTCACAGGATTCTCTTCTTTTGATGAAGAGAGGCTATTGATACGTTTAATGCTTTACTATTTTTATTTTTATTGCTATACGATTTGTGTCATCGAAGGAGCAAAGCAAGTTTGACATCGGAAAAATCGCGTTCTCTGTGCTATCAGCCGAAAGATTATTTATTTTTACTGTTATGTGGCACAAGATCGAGTAGGATGTGGGAAAAGGCTGGTCTTCACTGTCTACCTAGCTAATCCGGTTATCAACCCATTCACTCTAACAATTTTGTACCTGATCACAAGAACCCACCCGACCCAACATATACCACATATTCACCTGGGTCCCATTAAAACAACTTTGCTGTATTTTTTTAAAAAAGATATGTACAAATGTTTTTTCCTTTCTTTTAAGAATTTTGATAATCTCCATAAAGGATCAAAAGATAGTTGTTGTGTTTTCGGGGCTATGCAACATGGATCGCACTTTCATAAGTGGACTAGACACAGATACTTGTATTCAATACTACGAAAGAGGCAAATTGTACTTTTAAGAAAGCAACCGAGAATCTTTTACTAGAAGGCTAACATACTCTCATTCAAAGGCATTATATGCATAGTAATGTTCTGAAAAGCGTTCGTAGAACTCCTAGGGTGAAAAGAGAAACTGATTTTAGTGACAGGCGTCGCAGTGGCAGGCCAGCTGCTGTGAATTGCAGTTAAATCACTTTTGCAAATAACCGAGGATTTTTTCCGGCGGCTCATTTTTAATACTAATATTAACAAAAGCCACACAAGACAGTGAGTTAATGTGTAGTATTGTATGAAAGTAAGAGATGTCAAGAATTGCCATTCATGAAGTTGTCTGGGAAAGTAAACGATTAAGCCTAGACTAGAAGCAGTTAAATTTGTTGTGATCGTCAAAGAAAGATCGATGAAGTGGCGACATTGAGATTTACCTAGAAAGAAAAATGTTGAGATAGCGTTAGTTTTTGACTAACCCCCGTACGAGGAGATGGAAGAATAATCTTCACCGATGCCAATAGAATAACGGGGCAAAGTTTGATTTCATCGCCCATCACAATCGGGCGTGATTTGTTTTTACTAAAGTTCATCAAATACAAGACTCGAATTCTTTTAATAATTAATGGATACTGTCAAAAATTGTCTAATAATGAATGAATTATGCGATAGTGCTAAAAGAGGAGATGGTAGGAAGTTAAGATGATGTGGAGAGACATCCTTATTATTGTAGTATTAAGCATTAAATTATTACTTTTTTTACGGTTCATCGACTCTTTCTAGGTTATTTAAAGTTGAAACGTATTTTCAATTGTATAATATTAATTCTTTCTTTTGCGAGTGGATATTGAATTCAACTTTTTTGAAAATAATACTATTTCTAGTCCTACAATGTAAACTATTGTCGAAGGGAAGGAATGGATTGATACATTTCATAAGTAAATATAACGAACTCAACTAGAAATCGTTTTCTATTACAGCACCATACATCCATAGTGTTCAGAAAAGCACTAATTCGGAAGTTTGTCTCCAAAAGTAGCAGTTCATAGCAAAAATATGAGTGAGACTTCTTCCTTACAAATGAAATACGAAAGAAAATGTGGGTGGTTTGACTCCGTGGTTGTATTAAGGTAAGTTCAAACCGTAAAGGTCTGAACTAGTGGAAATAAAGAATGGGGTTAATCTGAACATTTGCTGTTGAAATAGCGATAGAGTTTTCTATATTATTGTAGAGTTACGTAAGAAAAATGCTACGGTTTGGAAAATAAGTCATTACTCACAAGACGGCGTAAAAGATTATTTATTTATTATTGTATTGCATTTTATATACCATTAACCCTTTGCAAATTACTTAAAACCAGGAAACGTTTTTAGATTTAAAAATTTACTGATACAAATCTTACTAATTAACCCATAACTTGAAAAAGGTATTAATTCATTTCTTCTCTCTCTAGCAATGGGTTAAATAACAAGACAGATTGGATTTGATAACCTTGGTTGGCAAATAGTCTGCCGCAGAAAGTAATGACTAACTACTCGGGGAAAATATTCTACACAGTTAGTTATGTTTCTTTCGAGACATGATCGCCCATGCGTGTATCATGTAAGTTGACTGAATTCAAGTACTTCCAAATGATGTTGTTTATTTTAAATATCTTTTAATTTATATATCCATTGTAATTGTATTAATTTATTTGTCTGATTGTAACTATGTTGTTCTTTTAGGACGTTGCTGATATTATCTCTACATCATCCTGTTGTTTTTAATTTACGCATATAATTATGATTTCTTGAGAAAGTTAGTGGAGTGGTTTCTTGTTGCTTTCTCCACGATTCTGGATTCAGGGCAGTCTTTCGTTTAGACTGGCTGCCTCCCAAAGCCAGAAAAGGGCACCTCGACGAGGTGTGATGGTCAGAAAGTTTGTCTCACTAGAATCATTAGAAATGAGTTGTGAGTTCGATCCTCACATAATTTCGACCTTGTGCCACAACTAATCTGCGCTTAGAAAATCATCTCTCCCAAAATGAGAGAGTAATGTCTACTCTGATAGCACGTATCTATCTAGTGGATGAGTGGGTGATAGAAGATATGAATTCATAAGTTTTGCAAGGGTATTTGTGCGAAAGTGAGTGTGTTGGATTCGACGGGATTTCAAACTTGTTTTTAGATTTGATTTAAGTAAAACAAAACCAATTTGCGTTAATTGAATTATAATTAAAATTCGCGTCTACAGTTGTTTCTTTCTTGCAAAAGAATTCGCAGGAGTAAATTTAGGTAAATCGAAAAATTCTGAAGTAAAAACCAGGAAAGATTACAGAAAGATAATCGATTTCGCAACTCTGTAATGGCTAACTAGTTAGAACAGCAGCCTATCGTATTATAATTATGTTTATTCCTTCATTAGTTCCTTAGTTAACAGGTACGTTACGACCTACCAATACTTTATAAGGGACTATTTTTGGTGATCACGTGGAAAGACGGAAAAGTCATATGAGTAACGTTACTTGGTTTCGGTGATAAAATGAATGAAAGAAAAATAGAAGGAAAGAGGCTATAACTTTCATGTGAAATGTTCTCAAATGAAAATCTTTTCATTGCGACCAGCTTAATTCTTAATAACGGCCAACACTCATATTTATGATTCTTATTGCAATTCTTTGCATTCAGTAGGTAAGATATTAATCCTTCTCTTCTTTCTCCAGCTATAGGTTAAATAGCAAGACAAATTGGGTTCTATCGCCTTGGTTAGCAACCAGTCTACCACAAAAAAGTAATAACAACTTACTGTGGGAAAATCTTTTGCCCAGTCAGTCATGTTTCTTTCAAGACGTGATCACCCAAGCGGGTATCACGTATGTTAGTTAACTGACTGATTGATTGCAATAACGATGCGATAGGATAATTTCTACGCCAATTTTATTGCCGTAGATCTCGCCATGAGCTTATTCAATCATTAACTGAAGAATTAAGAGTCATCAGACAATTAAAAT
The DNA here is from genome assembly GCA_037127315.1 of Ascarosepion bandense. Classification (NCBI taxonomy): domain Eukaryota; kingdom Metazoa; phylum Mollusca; class Cephalopoda; order Sepiida; family Sepiidae; genus Ascarosepion; species Ascarosepion bandense. Next base: position 194,342 of record JBBBDQ010000701.1, on the reverse strand, counting down.
AGGAAAACCGTGAAAATTTCATGGGTATTTCAAGTTAGTATTAAAAGGATCGTGTATTCGGCGTAGAAAATGAAAAAGTAAACGAAAGCTGAGTTCAAATTTCTGTTGATTTTGTTTTGTTTTCTTTACGATAATGACCTTAGTAAATCTAAACTTATTTATAAATGGAACTTTGTCTCTGTGTGTGTGTGTGTGTCTGTGTGTGTGTGTGTGTGTGTGTGCCTGTGTGTGTGTATCCGTTACTTAAAGACTCCGAAATGGCTGAACCGATTTTCTTGAAAATTTACACAGTTGTACTATAAGCGTCTGTGAGTGTTCTTAGTTAGGTTTTGTGTCGAGGTACCCCCGATAAATATAGAAAATCGATAATCGAAAAAATCGGGTTATAGAAGGAATGGTCCGATTTTAATCAAATTTTATACACTCATAGACAAAGACATAAGAAACGATATTCAGAAGTTTCAAAGTTGCAGTTCTTACAATAGCGCAGAAAATTTGATATCGATACCAGGAAATCAAAATTTGACTTACATCCATTCATTTTTCTTTCAGTCTACGGTTTCGCTTTAACTGATAACATTTGCTTTTTTGCCTTTCGTGCCAACGTCCAAAGAGTCTGAGTTCCAGAACCATGAATTAGTTTTAAATCTTTCATTGCAAGTTTAGCGTAATGGATAACGAGTGGTGCAATGGATAACGTTTCGGACTTTCGAAGTTTCAAGGTTGCAGTTCTTACAATAGTGCAGAAAATTTGATATCAATACCAGGAAAGCAAACTTTTACACCCGAGCAACGCCGGACTATACTTCTAACGGTTTCTGGGACTCATTCGATGGTATGGCGACTATTAAAGTGAGTCCGATGCTTATCAGTGATTCAGATTCGGTAAAATAGTATACCCGCCATGATAGTCTAGGGTAAAGCATTACTATTGTCAATTTCTCTTGTTTTCCTTGTACCAGACTATGCTTTAACGGGCAAATATCGATCGGTTACAAATCGGTTTGTCTTTTGAAGGAAGGAATATGGACAAAAATAAATTTTGGGGGAAGAGGCATTTGGAGTGAAGTCATTTTCTCTGCACAAAAACATGCCAGATGAAGAATAAGATATTTTTGTATCGGAAAGCTTTTAGCTGATGCCATTTACCGACATAAAATCATGCACAGGCGGACACGGAAATTTGGCGTGGCATTTGTCAGCGCAGAAAATGAAATTGTAAGGCAGACTTCAAAATTTCGGAGGACAATAATCCATAGCTCTAGTAGTGCAATCAGTCTAGCTAAGTTCAAGTCATGTCCCAACAAATTATGGACCAACATGACCGACAAAAGCATGGAGTAGGCCTGAGACTTGCACTTGATTTAGAAAAAGCTGACTTGAACAAATAAAAGTAATCAGTATATATATATATATATATATATATATTGAACTTTTAACCACACACATCAAATTTTTCTTGCCATCCATAATCAATGAAACAGATATGGAAAAAGTTTGCTACCCAAGAATATATATATATATATATATATAAATCATCCGCATACAGACCTGTTTGGCTTTATCACAGTTCATCAGCTAGATTAAATGCTCGCCTCGGACCGAAACTCGACTGATTTATCAGCAGTTGGGATTCACCCACTAAGTAATCGGCGGACGTTCGAGAAAGGATGATTTCAAAGCGTATAATATATTTACACCTATGTATATACACCATCAGCTGAAAGTGCTCAATCTCGAAATAGAGAATCGCATAAAGCCGTAAATAACTGCATTTTATGAAATTTTCCCCTCTTCATTACTAGGGAGAGCGTAATGGGTGTGTGTCTATGTATGTGTGTGTGTGTGTGGATATATATAAAAGTGGACACTAAGATCAACACACACACACACACACACATATATATATACACACACATATATATATATATATATATATATATATATATATATATGCATAATGATGATCCACGTATACTGTCTTAATATGTATAGGAAAAACTACTAAAAAGTTGTAAGTTTAAAAATGTATTTTTTGACAGTATTTATTTATTTCTATTATATATATATATATATATATATATATATATATATATATATGATATTTCTATTATATATATATATATATATGATATTTCTATTATATATATATATATATATATATATATATATATATATATATATGATATTTCAGACCGTGTGTCCTGGTTGTTTGAAGTGTTCAGCTATAGAGAAATAGCATCTCTTGAATATATAAGATACAAATCCTGTATCATCTAACAGTTAACTAAAACACACAAATTAAAATTGCACACCCGCAAAATCAGTTTCAAACGACTAAAAATATTTTGGAAAAAGGCAGCTAAAGCAAATTTCACAAGTCAGAGTAAAAAGCAAAATTCTGATTCCTAATTGGATAAGAAATAGAAAATTTATATTACAACGTTAGTCAAACGTTTTTCAAACCTAAAGAAGAAGGTACCTCTGGGAACCGGTCACATGACTGAAATCCACTACTTAACCACGTCCGTAACCAGTCAAGAATCAGAATGGGAGCAGTATCGGGTAGGGTCTCGCCACAATGTAAGAAAGAAACTTCAAGCTGCATCGGTCACGTTCTGCCGACCTCTTCTTCCAACTTTCTTTTCTTCTTTTTCCCTCCACGCCGCCAAAGAGAACAACAACAACAACAACAACAACAACAGAACACTCAGTCTGCGATAAGTAATGTTTCTTTATTTATTATTTCTCGCCCTCTAGCTCAGGCATGTCAAACTCAAAGTCCCCTCAGGGCCATAGGAGTCGATTTGTATTGTCATGAGGGCCGCAAAAGTTGAACACTAAATAAAAATTTTTGCGACTTTTTTTTTCAATTTAGAAACATACGGGCAAATTGAAGTAATAGTGTACATGTAGTTCAACAAAAGAATATAACGAAAATTTTGACGATCTTCATCTATTTCAATACAATAGCAAAAATGCATTATGCATAAATTCAAAACTGACATTCATCAACAAAAATTCAAAGACTTTCAATTTTTTTACCCCGAAGCTTGACATCTCTTTTTGTTGACAATTTCTTGTACGTGTGGTTGAAATTTCTGTGTAGTGCCGAGGTTGATGAGGGATGACAAATGTTGATAAATCAGTCTTGTTCTTTGAGATGATTTTGTTGATTTCATGAAAGAAAATAACTGTTTGCACAAACAAGTGGAACTGAACATTGCCATGATCCTTGTGGTAAACTTTCTAAAGTTTCTAAACCTTTCCGGAAGGTATGAAAAGAAATCAGGTATTCCCACTTCCAAATATTTTGATCTGAGGGAGGAATCCGATTGAATTTCTAATGGTTCCATTTGCAGGTTTTCTTCAGCTTCAGAAACATCAAAACTAAATGGTCCTGAAAATAATGCAAACTGGCGTTCATATGATGCGAAGTTAGTAAATCTTTTCTCAAACTCTTTTGATAATGATTCCAGGTGAGTGTCATACTTGGCAAAACTCAATGTAGACTTCGTATCAGCACTCTTTTGCAGCTTTTTGCATGTAGCAAAATGGACCAAATTTTTACTTGAGACTTGCGACTTCCATAATTTCAATTTCAAAAAGAAACATTTGACATCATCATATAAAGCAGTGATCAGCTTGTTTCTACCTTGCAATTTTAAATTAAGATCATTCAAATGCGCAGTAATGTCCACAGCAAAAGCCAGATCCCGCAGCCAACTCTCGTCTTTCAGTTCATCGGTGCTTCGACCTTTCATCTCCAGAAACGTAATTATTTCTTGTCTCAACAAATAAAATCTTTTCAACACGTTGTGGCATGATAACCAGAATACTTCTGTATAGAATGGAACATCGGTGAACTCATTATCCAGATCCTTCAACAACTGCCTGAACTGACGATGGTTGAGAGAACGACCTCTGATAAAGTTCACTGTCTTTGTGACTAAACTCAGCACATGATCTAAATTCAGAATTTTTTAACACAAATTTTGCTGATGAATAATGCAGTGAAAATGTGTAAATGTCGAATCCGGACATAAATTGCGCATTTTTGTTTGTAACTTGACTGCAACACCACTATGTCTACCAAGCATATTCCCTGCACCATCGGCAGACAAGCACGCAAGTTTGCTCAAATCTACCGCATACTCATGAAGAACATGTTCGACTTTCTCAAATATGTCCTGACTTGTAGTTTCATGCATGGGGATCAGTTCAATCAGTTCTTCATAAATGTTGAATTCGTTGTCACAATCCCTGATGAAGACTGCAAGTTGTGCTATTCCAGTGATATCAACGGTCTCATCAATTGCAAGCGAAATTTTAATGATTTGTCTTTTAACTGTTGCTTCAAATCACTTGACATGTCATCAATCCGTTCAGCAACAGTGTTTCTGGTCAATGAAATATCTTTGAACAAGTGCGTCTTTTCTGGACGCAAAATTTCTGCCGTATTTACAAGACACTATTTTATGAAATCTCCTTCAGTGTAGGATTTCCCATTCGTGGCAATCATTCGACTGAGTTTATAGCTGGAAGTAACGGAGGCAATATTCCCTCTCTGAATTTTCGTGAAGTAGGTCTGTTGATGTGCCAAGTTGGCCTTCAAATTCATATTCAATTCAAAATTCTATGATAACTCCACCGGAGTATTTGATTAAATAATATTCATAACTCTATGGCTTTTTCGCTTATATCTCTCATATTTCCGTAGCCAAGGCAATGTCGAGCCATTTCTATTATCTCGAGCCATTTCTTAGAAATCGAATTATCATCGAACGATATTGATACGTTTTCAACTGTCACTCTCTTAGCGTCTAAAAAGAAATAGAAATCGATGTCAAAGCTTTGATTTCTGTCCGTTGATACGCATACAGGGATGAGTCTGCCAATGAGTTGTGGGAGAAAGGAAGATCATTTGTGAGGGCCGCAAGCGTGTTTACAATGGGCCGCATGTTTGACATGCCTGCTCTAGCCGACCTAGCAGAAAGAGGAGGGAACACGAGACTTTACATTCTGCTACTACACAACCATGAACTCTAAACTTCTGTGGACATTTTAAATATTTACATTTCTCTTTGAACAAATTTAACTACAAAACTATATGCATTTCCTCTATGAACATTTTTTCTCACAAATATGTTAACAAATTTCACTTATATCTTTCTTCTTACAATTTTGTCAATAAATCTTTACTTTAATGTACATACTAAATATTTTATCCTTCCACATTTTAACATCCAACCTTTAACTTTTTGATTTCTAAATTTTTGGGGCTTAACACAAGGCCACTTTAATAAGCATCACTACAAGACTTTCGATAATAGCAACTACTAAAATGGATAGCTTTTGCAACTTGAATAGAAAAAATACTGATATTTTAACGTTTCACATCAATTCAAATCGTCGTGAAATTCCTGTGTTAGTAATTATGCGTTCAATTTCTGGGACAAAGTGTGCAGATTCAGTCACAGTGGAAACGCGATGGATACTATCCGAACAAAAGTAAAAAGAGAACAATCCGAGATATCCCTGGACAGATAAACGGGAACAATCTATCAACATAGATTGAATAAAGTGTTCAGTTTAAAATTCCCTGGAGAAAGACGGTGGACACATCGGTCGAAATGATTTGGTAAAATAAAAAAAAAATTAGAATATTAGTCAAATGTTTTATTAAATAAATTCCAAATAACACAAGGTTCGAGATCTCGTAGATGTAGATCTTTATAGTAGAAATTTTAAAGTTGAATGAGGTGTAAGATATGACTAGAAGAAAAAAGTGGGAAGAAGTATCGATAATGAGGATGAAGTGGTTGCAAATAATGATAACTCTGCTGAAGAACACTGACAAGAGATAATTTTGAATGCAATTTGGAACATCTAAGTTTCTAAATTATATTAATGCCTGTCAAATAACCCGAGATCATTAATTTCTATTTGCACTGATTAAATTTCTTCATATAATTAAATAACTGAACTTTCCCGGTGACAACAATCAGAAATATATATATATATATATATAATGTCGCCCCCAGCAAGGTGTCATTAGTATGCAGTGTGGGATTAAAAGTGAGAGAGAAGCCTTGATTTTGTCAAGAATCTCGAGATGCACAGTAGGAGCACCAGACCAGCTATGGCTACAGTATTCAATGCACGGAAGAAGGTTTCATTTGTAAATATGCACGATGCATTTGAACGAAGAAAAAAATTCACGACACAGTAACCCAACTTTCCTAACAGTAGTTGCAGCTATTAATTCGATGTAATATATATATATTTAAGTAAAGAACAGGAAGGAAAAAGTCTCTTAAATCTGTCATGTTTCCCTTTAATAAGCTTCTTCAGATATTTTTAAAGACGAATAATATAAAGATTTTCTAAATAGTTTTAAAAAACGCAAAGAGGCGTGATTTCATTAGTCAGATACGCGTCATGTGTAATAAAGCAATACATGCTTATTTTAAATCTAAGTGTCAATCAGTTAAGTGCCATACACGCTTGGGTGATCATGTCTCAAAAGAGACATGACTGACAAACTAAAGAATTACGTGTATTTATATGTCGGTAACCTTAGTATGTGTGCGAACTCTAAAACGAAATACATTTCCGTTCAAAATTGTGGCGAAATAATGTATTCAAGTATCAAGCGATGGATGATTTTCTTTTTTAAAATACAATATGTCTGAGAGAATCATGTATGAATGTGTGTGTTTATGAGTCAGTAAAGTTAGTATGTGTGTTAATATATATATATATATATATATATATATATATATATATATATATATATAATATCCTGTTCTAGCTTATTACCGCTGACGGATGTAAAACTGATGTGAGATCAGATGAACTACCGTTGATGATATATTTGTTCTTGATAACATTTTTGACCAACATTATTCTTTGATCAGTCAGTTTTAGTTTAACCACGAAAAAAAAAATGCATTTATTAATAAGAAGAATTTAAATGAATGCATTTCATGACTCTAGTCAACCTATAAACTTTTCAGACCACCTAACAGAACCGTGTTCGTCAATTTCTAATTCATTTTGTAAGAAGGAAGTTTCAGTCGATTACCTGCTTTCTAAGAACAGCTACTTTCTAGGGGTCAAAACACTATGAAAGTTCAAAATGAGACTTTTATCGAAATATATATATAAAAATAGACTTTTATAGAAAAATATACATTTTTGAATGAAAATATTATCAACAATACATTTTTGAAGAAAAAATTATTGCCATAACACATTTTTGAAGGAAAAAAATATTCCCAGCAAAACATTTTTGAATACAGAACTAGAAGTCATTTTCAGTTTTCTGAAATAAAAATAATAAAAACAATGTTTTTAATAAAATCTGATTAAATCAACCTTCTCACTATAACTAAACATTAAAAAAAGAAAAGAAAATACCTTAAAACCCTACCTTCTTGGCATTAAATAACCCACAGAAGTTGATATGCCGTTAAACAAAACACAAAACACGAACTTATTTGTAAGAATGTACATTTCTTTTCTCAGGTATAATCCCAATAGGAACCCTAATTTTCGAAATAATTTAATAGAGAATCTAAACTTATTTATAAATGGAACTTTGCCTCTGTGTGTGTGTGTGTATGTGTTTGTGTGTGTGTGTGTATGTGTGTGTGTGTGTGTGTGTATCCGTTACCTATAGACTCCGAAACGGCTGAATCAATTTTCTTGAAAATTTACACAGTTGTACTATAAGCGTCGGCGAGTGTTCTTAGCTAGGTTTTGTGTCGAGGTACCCCAGATAAATATCAAAAATTGATAATCGAAAAAAATCGGGTTATAGAAGGAATGGTCCGATTTTAATCAAATTTGATACACTCATAGACAAAGACATAAGAAACGATATTCAAAATTTTCAAGGTTGCAGTTCTTACAATAGTGCAGGATACCAGGAAATCAAAATTTGACTTACATCCATTCATTTTTCTTTCAGTCTACGGTTTCGCTTTAACTGATAACATTTGCTTTTTAGTCTTTCGTGCCAACGTCCAAAGAGTCTGAGTTCCAGAACCATGAATTAGTTTTAAAGCTTTCATTGCACCCGAGCAACGCCGAGCTATACTGCTAGTATCTTAATAAGCATTCTTTAGTATATACTAAGTGATCACCGATGTTAAGCAACGTCTAGCCTGATCAGTACCTAGGTACGTGACTGCTTGGGAATACCAGGTACTGTGAGTTTAGCGTAATGGATAACGAGTGGGGCAATGGATAACGTATCGGACTTGCTAATCAGAGAATTTCAGTAGGGTTCGTTGCATTCAATTTCGTACAAAACCCTTTGGAAATGTGTGAATCCACCTCTTCCCGACCCAGCTAAGGGTTAATTAGTAAGACTAAATTATTTTTATCTGAAAAAATAAATCTTACAATTTAAATATTTTTTGACTTTATATAATCTGTACAAGGTTGGTAAATCTTACAAAAGGAATTAATCAATCGTTATCTAGTGAGTTTAGATCTGAAATTCTCACTAGAGCCTTGTATTGGGGGCTATTTAATGAAATAAATAACAATAATAATCAGAATTTGTTACAAGTTTTGTTCGGCCCACTTACATGGATAGAGGCCAATGTTTTTTTTTTATTAGAAATGTCAAGTAAGATCTCTGCAAATGACAGTCACACACAAGACACACTACTTGTTTTGGTCTCATCTTTTTGACAAATTGCACAATTGCCAGACAATTTTCAAACATGCCTTTCGTCTGCCTGCATTCTCTTAGTTTATAATCTGAGGCTTCAAAGAACTTTCATATATATTCTCTTTCTTTTATGTTCCATGCCTCTCCAGGATTAGGACTTGTCATGGTTCATCACAATTTCTTATCTTTCTTAGCCGTAAGCAATATTTATCTTTTTATTGTCACTCCTTGTCCTTTTTCTGCTATCCATCTGCACAAACTCTTTTGGTACGTTACTAAATATTTGCATCTACCTACTTGAATTCATCTATCCTGTGAGTGTCAAGTTTTCAAAATCTTTTCTTATTATGTGTCCTTGAAATTTCAACTATCTTCTGATTGTAAGTTCTTTTTGTTCATCGTTGCTCACATATTCTGGCCACGGCATTCTCAGCATCCTGTTGTTCCCAGGTCCACCCTGACCCGGAGTGGTAGCATCTGTTAGGGTCCCATACATCTGTGATCCCAAGTTTTCTGTTTTATCTGTGAGGAAATTGCTCAGCATTACCCTATAGGGCAGTGGTTCTTAACCTTTTTTGTCTTGTTTCTTCTTTTCCAGTCACGTATTCACTTGTGGATCCCTACAACGGAATAAGTTAAATCAGCAAAAATAAAATATTTTTCTGTAAAAAAATATATTCATGTAAAATGCCTTGCGTTATTATGCTGATTAAGCTTTTAACTTACTCATATAAAATTCACATGAGTACTGAACATATAAATAAAGCTTGCGATTCAAACATAAGCGTTACTTCATTTGACACAACTGTATATGATATCTCATTCATCTTCTTATTAATGACGTTGTGATTTGCACTTCCAATGGGAAGAAACATCTTACAAGTAGAAGAAAGCAAGTTTAAAACTATAGATACAATTATAGGGCGTGTGCCGCACGTCTAGCACATTATAAATATACGCCGGTACAAATTTGAATCTTTTGGATCTCTTGAAATTCTTTCATGGACCCTTACGGGTCCATAGACCCCTGATTGAGAACGAAGGCTGTAGGAGAACTGATACAGTTCAGCACACTGTTTGTAAATAATTTTCCAATTTTCTCGTACTCCAGAAGGCAACTTTTGCTATTCCAACGTCTCCTTGAATTCGGTTATTTTATTGTTCTCCTCAATACTGATTTTTTCTTATATTCTTTCAATATCAGTAACCCCTTGCATCCTGGTAGCTTTTCGCCTTGTTTGAGGTGAAATGGTTATAATCATAATAAAAGCAGTCAAAGACTGCAAAACCTTCACCAAAGCAATGCCGACATCATTTCAGCGATTAGCAAGAGCTGATTATTAAAACGAGAATGACTGCAATGAAGTTGACCGATCTCATGAGTGAAAATACAAAAAATGAACTAGACCGCCTTCAAAATTAAACGCACAGTTAAAATGAACAAATGAAATGTAATAAATGGGAGTAAAAAAAATAAGGAAAGAAAAAATAAACCCAGAAACTTTATCCGTAACGGATTGACCCCCAAAATATAGTCAGTTCGCCCCAATGATGAGGTCAATCATCACTGTATGTTTCATCTGAATCCATCCAGAGGATCTTGAATTATAGTTAATGACTCATTTATTTATGATTATTTTAATGACGTTTCTAAAAATTCAAAATAATAATCTTGCCTTTACGAAAAAAACAAAAACAAAAAAAACAGTGTTTATTAAAATTAAAGGTTCTAAATAACGCTACTTATTTTCTGAGATGCTAGTCAATTTTTAGTTGAATTTCATTTTCATATCTGACAAGCTTTTTTCACATTTATTTGGCTGTCGTCTTTATATATATATATATATATATATATATATATAGTAAAACAAATCAATAGTATTAAAAATTAGGCTCCAAAGAAGAGTTCGTGGAAGAATTCATTTTTACTTTTTAATATCTCGAAATTGTTTTTTGACTCATTTTTAAAAATGTATTCTATTTTTTACTTTATTTTTCATAAATTTTAAATTCATATCATAGATAATAATATTTTCGTGGAAGAATTAGTGTGTTCAGAAAATTTAATGACGTTACTCAATCGAAGCGAGGTAATTCAATACTTGGCTTGTGGGTAGCATGTGAAAAAAAATATTAGTAAAAGAAAGAAAAGATAACACAGAAAGTTTATGCCGTACCAGATCGAATCCAAAATCTAATCAGTTCGTGAGGCCATCATCCCTGAAAGTTTTATCCGAACCTGTCCAGCGGGGCTTGAGATACCTTGACCACGGACAGATAAAGAAAAAAAGCAAACAAACAAATACGATGGAATACAATACCTGACTTAATGAAATAAGGTTATAATGACTTCAAATTATAATAAAAGACTTTGTTACAATATGGTAATCTTTACTTTGTTTTTAAAGAAAAGTATTTTTTTTAAAAATCATATCACCCCAAGCAAGGCGGTAACGCCACTGATGCGCAGGGGGCTACGTAAGGGTAAAAAGAATGGAAAAGAGAAAGCCGGAAACCGCATCCTAAACAGGAAACAAGGGATGAGCCTCTTCACCTGTTCAATAGATGTGGGTGGAGTGTGAACCGGGCGATAGTTTAGTCTATCTACTCCAATTGAAAAAAAAATAATAAAAGGAAAAGAGTGAAAAGATTGGAAAAGAGAAAACCGGAAACCGCATCCTAAACAGGAAACAAGGGGTGAGCCTCTTGTGGGTGGAGTGTGAACCGGGCGATATTTTTAACTGCTATTTTCCTCGGGGTTCTTGACAAAATACAGCGGAGAATTTGTAATGTGATCGATACCGACTTGGCAGACCGCCTGCAGTCACTCTCTCACCGGCGTGATGTGTCTCCCCTGTGCCTCTTTTATAAAAACTTTTACGGCTTCTGCTCCAGTGAACTTAGATCACTGGTGCCCCCTAGGTACGAATTTGCACGAGATACTAGATTAGCAACTAGGTCCCACCCTTTTACAGTGAAACCGATAAAATATAACCGCATTTTCTACTCCAACAGCTTCTTTTATCGCACTTCCCGACTGTGAAATTCCCTTCCACATACTTGCTTCCCTGACAGCTACAATCTCCAGGAGTTTAAATGTAAGGTCAATAGACACCTCCTAACACACTAACTCGCATCCATTCTCTCAAACACTCTTCCCATCTACGCAACCCTCATCCTCGGTATCCTTACTCGTCTATCACCCTCCTTCTGACATTTTCTATATCTAAACACTCTTTCTCATCACTTTCCCCTATGTAACCCCCTCCGCAATAGTGGCAGTGGAATGCCTTGCTTGGGATGAAATGATTAAAAAAAAATATATATTTATTTTGTCGATTTGCGTTATTATTCTTTAGAGAGGTGCCATCGATTGATTAAATAGGAATATTTTTGGGTACACCAAAAAATTTCTATGAATGCTTTTTCTTATTGTCACCGATTCTAAAAGAAAGTTTACTACCTTTAACCAACAGCTCACAAATAACCTTCGAATCTCGAACTTTGCATTACATCTTGACACAGTGTGTACGTTTGGAAATTCAAATTGCTTCAAGGAATTGTAAAACATTTATCCCACTGTGGAATAATTCATTGTTAATAATAATCTAAACTTATTTATAAATGGAACTTTGTATGTGTGCGTGTATGTGTATGTGTGTGTGTGTGTGTGTGTTTCCGTTACCTATAGACTCCGAAACGGCTGAACCGATTTTCTTGAAAATTTACACAGTTGTACTATAAGCGTCTGCGAGTGTTCTTAGCTAGGTTTTGTGTCAAGGTACCCCCGATAAATATCGAAAATCGATAATCGAAAAAATCGGGTCATAGAAGGAGAGGTCCGATTTTAATCAAATTTGATACACTCATAGGCAAAGACATAAGAAACGATATTCAGAAGTTTCAAGGTTGCAGTTCTTACAATAGTGCAGAAAATCGATTATATATATATATATATATAAAAGGCAAGGTGTTTGTGTGTGTGTCTGTTTATCTGTCTGTATGTCCTTTATACAAATCCATAATTTTTATGCGATTCTCACCAAACTTCACACAAATATTCTTTAGGCTGAGTCTGAGCTCCAGGAATATGGATTAGTTTTAAAGTTTTCATTACACCCGAGCAACGCCGGGCTATACTGCTATTGAATATATAAACAAGTATAATAAGTATTATTTGAAAGGATTTCTTATTCATAAAATGTAGGGTAACTTTCCATAGCGTAATTTCAAGAAGAGATTTACAAATTACAGAAAGATAACAATAATTTCTTGCTAGTCAAAAATTAATAATCTCTCCAGTTATCATAAAAACAAACACTTTCGACTACTTTAAAGTATTTGCCATTCATAGCACAGTACAATTCTTACTCCAAAATTAATAATAATGGTTGAAAGCGCTTTAGATAATAAAAATGAAGATGAAAGTAAATATCAGTCAAAAATGAATAATAATGGCTGAGAACGATTTAGCTAATGAAAATGGAGATGAAAGTAAATCCTAGTCAAAAATTAAAAATAATGCTTGAACATTCTTCAGCTCATGAAAAACGAAGAAAATAAATACAGTGATTGGCTATCTGAGGCTAGATACACTAGAAAAGAACCAATGAAATAAAATAAAAACGATATACGTCAATCTGTCTCGAAATTGGGTAGAATTAATGGTAGACAGATCAATGTGATCGTCTGCTGCTCAAAAACACTATAACAGCTTAAGAAAGTTTCTCTCGAGGTTTTTAGGGAAACAGAATGAATTGAATTTATGATGATCATGCTCAAGAATTTTAATTAATTCTTTTTAAATATTTTTTTTTACGCCTAATCAACCCTTTGCAGGTTATTTACAGCCGAAAAATAATCTTAGGTTGTAAGAATGTTTTGGAGATAATAACGACCAGTTGATGCAAAACCTATTAATTAACACATAGCTGGAAAGAGAGGAGTTGGTTTCATGCCTTTCCCACGTGGTGTAGTAGATATCGGCTCGGAACGTGATATCAGGGAGCCCAGTTCGAATTCCAGTTGAATTCGTTGCATTCACTTACGCGCAAATACCCTTGGGAACGGTATTAATCCGGTTCTTCCCTCCAGGTATGGGTTAAATAACAGGACAGACTGGGTTCTATATCCTTGGCTGGCAACCTTCTATCGTAGAAAGTAATGACAACCTACTGCGGGATAATCTTCTGCCTAGTCAGTCATGTCTCTTTCGAGACATGATCACCCAAGCGTCTATCACATATGGCATTTAACTGACTGGCTGAATATAAAGAACCTAACTGCGATTTAAACACTGTTCTCTGATTCTCAATCCCAACCGTTATCTAAGCTTCCAGCACCAATATTCGTAAATGGTCACCCATCTTGATACTGGCTAAGATCGACGTTGTTTAACTTCGGTGATCATCTAAGAACCGGTGTTTCATCGTGATACACAGTAAGTATTTCACAGATTGCAAGAACTGATTTATCTGAAAGACTCCGAAAAAGTATTCCGAAGAGCTGTATTTAAATATATATAAATTTGTGTATTCTTCATAATCTATGACGTTTTGCTTGTCCTTTAAGCGCATCACATAAACTGAATCTATCAGTTTTTAGAATTTGTTTTCTCTGGTGTTATTTTTTCTATCTTATCTATGTCGGTTTTCACGTACGACATATATGTCTGGATAATATAAAAGAAAGAAAAAACTTGCCCACTCTGTGACACATATTCTACAGACTACGATGTCGGATTTTACAGACTATTATGTTTTGTTTTCAACTGTCCGCATCATTTGTTGACCTTTAGAAATACATTTCTATTGTTTTCGTTTTTTAAAATTCTTTTTCGTGTCAATAGAATCACAATCAAACAGTTACTATCAAAGTTTTGTGTTTGTTTTAATATCAGAAAAGATTGGAATTCTACCCTTCACCTGGTGCTTGATCATCCATCATTGGGATCCGTGTCCGGATGAGGAAGGAACAGCTAAAATTTCAAATTTTAAAATAACTTGAAAAAAAATTTATTTTAAAAGTTTTTAATTTATATTGAGTTTAACCCTCTAGGGCCATTCGTATCATATTTGATACAGTATGAAAACAAGCCTTGAAAGAAATATTTTCCTGAAAAATTTTTTAAGAGAAATATTTTATAAATTTCAAATGAAAGCAGTACTGACTGCTCAGTCAATGAATACCAAATGTTTCCTTATAGGGAAATACCAAATGTTTCCTCATAGGGAAATACTGTATCAAATATGATACGAATGGCCCTAGAGGGTTAAAGTAACAAAATAATTCAGTGAATTAAAAATTACTTGTTTTAAAATCAATTTTAAATATCTCTAAAACTTTGTGAATTGAGGAAATCAATTTTATTTTTTCAAAATGCCAAGAAATTTGAGAGTTTGTTATTTGCAGGACATTTTTATTTTCATTTCACCCCAAGCAAGGCGGTACCGCCACTGATGTGCAGGGGGCTACGTAAGAGAGTTAAAGTTTGAAACAGGGGGAGAGTAAAGACTAAGACGAAGCAGCTACAGGGGGGGGGTGAAAGAGAAAGGGCAAGAGAAGGATGTGAACACAGGAGTGAAGACAGTTGCAAATGTAGAGAGAAAGGAAAAGAACAAGATACATGGGGTGATGTAAAAAGAGCTAGAGTTAAATGGATAAGAGATGGGAATTGACTTTGCATTTAAATTCCTGGAGGTTGTAGCCATCAGGGAAACAAGTATATGAAAGGGAGTTCCACAGGCGGAAAGTGCGAGAAAAGAAGCTGAAGAAGTAGAAGTGTCGTCTGCATTTGGTTGATCTAACTGTAAATCGGTGGAATTTTGTTGCCAGTCTGGTTTCTTGTGGAGGGGAACCAATGACCTAAGTTCGTCAGAGCAGAAGCCATGAAAATAGTTATAGACGAGACAGAGGGAAGTCACATCCCGCCGATAAGAGTTGAAATTCTACGGAGTTTGTAATTTGAAGACCTCAGTTTTTGACATCAATTGTAATTTTTGCCCAAATCGGATTTTCTGTACAAATCGGTCTTTTGGCAGGAATTGGGCTCATAGCCCGAATCAGAGTCAAAATGAAAGCTGAAACAGAGGTCCACTGAATTTTGTTCCAGAGGCCGAATTGGTCCTTTGTGGGGGCGGGGGCTAGCTTAAAAGTCCGCACAGCGTATTTTAGCTTACTCAAAAGCTAGCAATTTAGCTTAAACAGAATGTTAGAGTAATTGCTTTTCATCTAAAATTTCAGAAAATTTTATCGTAAGCTAGAAAATTGGAAATTATAATTTCAGTAAATCAGTGGATATCCTGTTCAGCGGATATTCATTTACAGGATAGTTTTGAAATAAGAGAGACATCATTAAAAGCAGAATTGTAGCGAAGACCTGCCAACCTATTGTAAATCTAATGATGTTAAGTGCTAATTGTTAATAATTGGAATATTAAATGACTGCGCACAAAACATTTAAGACATTTTAACGATGATTTCGAAATAATTTATTGCACTACAAATATTAATAGGAAGTTTTTTTTAATTGTTTAGGAAACTTTCCTGGTTCTATTGTTAATATGAGACATGATATAAACGAACCGATGGAGATGCATTGGCAAATGAAATAAATTAACCTCGTTGTGGTAATTGACATTTTGCATTTCCCACTTAATCGGATCTAATTCAATCTTAGGATTTTTGTGAGATTTATCGGTTCACGTTTAAAAGATTGAATTCAAATGGTATTTATTTATTGAGTGATTTTTTACATCTTATCAACCATTTGCAGGCTATTCAAAACTAGTAAAATTGTTTTTAGATTGTAAACATTCAGCACAAAAGAGTAGCCCGAAATGCCAAATACAGGTGGGGGATACTAATATCAAGCTGGTACAAAAATTTGGATACCTGGGTAGTGTTCTAAAAGAAGACGGAAAGTGCGACAGAGATCCGAAGGCGAATTGGCATGGCGAAGAACGCGTTTCAGAAGCTAAGTAAAGTATTAAGATACAGGAAAACTTCGCTAGAAACTAAGAAGAGAGTACTGGATTGCTATGTGATGTCAATTCTTCAATACGGCAGTGAATACCGGACAATATCATCAAAGATGGAGAAAACGCTTGAAGCAATTGAAATGTGGTTCTACAGAAGGATGCTGCGGATATCATGGACTGAGCAATGATGAGGTTTTGGAAAGGATGGAAACGAAAAGGAAATTAATACTAAGCATCAGGAAGAGACAGCTAAAATTCCTGGGACATGCAATGAGGAAGAAGGGCTTGGAGAACCTGATCCTAACAGGCCAGATAGAGGGAAAAAGAGACAGGGGAAAGCAGCGGATAACATATTTGAAAAGCCTGACCTGGTGGATGACAGAACAAGGGTTGTGTGGTGTAATAGAAGAAGGCGTGCTAAGAGCCACCAAGGAGTGGCATAGAAAGCCATAATCACCCGCGTCCCGAAAGGACAGGGCACAAGAAGAAGAATGATTTATTATTAATTAACCGATATCTGGGAGTAGAAGAGGTCGATTCATATATTTCTCAAAGCTATTTGCGCATAAGTGAAGATAATGAACCCAAATGGCTTTGAAACACGGCTCAATGATTTTCAATTCCTAGTCATCATCCATTACACCACCCGCACATCTAATCTCGCAGCATGCCTTTTCTTGTTTATAGCCGAATTCAAATTTAAGCTGCATTCACTTACGCGCAAATACCCTTGGGAAAGGTATTAATCTATCTCTTCCTTCAAGTTATGGGTTAAATAATAGGAAAAAAATTAGGTTTTATATTCTTTGCTGGCAAACAGTCTACCGCAGAAAGTAACGACAACTTACTGCAGGATAATCTTCTGCCCAGTCAGTCATGTCTCTTTGGAGACATGATCGCCCAAAGCGTGTATCACGTATGGCACTGAACTGACTGATATCTCGTTGGCTGTCGGAGTTAGGGTTGTGTGTGAATGAGCACATATGAAAGTAAATCTCTCAAAACGAATATCTAGGCAGCAGTAGTGAAAAGCTGATACATCCATTGACAGCCTTGACAGTATTGCGATACTTGTTTCTTCTATGTAATTATAATTTATATTGTTTTCATGGCGGCATTGTATTATCCTGGATTCTGCAGGAGTGAATTTGATATCAATTGGAAGGTAGCTAAGTGGCTGAAAAAATTCGTCTGAGTAAAAAGAAAAAAGATATTACTTTCAAACTCTAAGAAGTTTAGACATGGTTTATTACTGCGCATTATTTTCAAACCTGATTCTTTAATGCTAAGGCGAAATCACAATATTTTCCTTTGTTTTCTATTAGACCTGAATTTTTCTTTCATGAATATAAAGCTTAAAACTTGGCTTTCGCAATCGTATCAGACTGTGGCGTTCTTAAATAGAAAATAGAGAAAAGATATATAATTAACGTCATCTAAATGCAACACACAAAGTAAGCTGAACAGAAATGTTACATTAAAATGTACTGAGACCTGGTTGAGAAAAGACCTATCTTTTAGAAACGATCTATGGCTTGGGAAACAATCTATGACTTAAGTAACGATCGATGCCTTGAGAAACGATCTATGAGATGAGAAACGATATACGAGGAGAAATATTGAAAGAATTTAGAAACGACCTATAACTTGAGAAACAGTCTATGACTTGAGAAGAGATCTATAATTCAACAAACAATCTAAGACTTGAGAAACGATCTATGATTTGAGAAATGATCTATGCTTTGAGATATGATCTATGAGATGATAAAAGATATATACCGGGAAATGATGAAAGAATTGAGAAACGAATTAGGACTCGAGTAATGATCTAAAACGATTTATGACCTGAGAAATGATGTATGACTTGAAAAATGCTCTGTGACTTGAAAACCGTTCTATTACGCGAAAAACGATATACCACTTTAAAATGATCAATGTCCTGAGAAATGATCTATGACTCGAGAAACGATCTAAGTTATGAGAAATGATCTGTGAATTGAGACATAACCTATGACACGAGGAAGGATATGACTTGAGAAGCGATGTATGACTTGTTTTATATCTCTCACTTATCTTCCTTATCTCTTTCGGGATTGCCACCTCTAATTCAGATGAGCACCGCCTGCTAACCCTATATTATAGTTCAGATTGTCTATATACACATATACAAGCCCACACATGAACAAACGCAAAAATTATAGGGTGTTTGAAAATATTTTCCAAATATCTTTTTGAACTCAATATTCATTGTCAGTATTAGCTAGTTAGAGACTGTTTGGAAAAAGATGTCCGAGTTTAGAATAAACCTTTTAACTATGTTCTAATATATTATTGTAAGTGCACACAAGTATATTTCTCATTCATAATAATGAACGTGTCCTCATTGTTAATTTCATAACTATTTCAGAGTTGAATTTAAAACCTCATATATTCCTCATCTTGAACATTTAAAAAACAGATATGGGTATAAATTTTTGCATGGTCATAATACTTCTATGACTGCTGCCAACAATAAAAAGCACGTGGTGAAGAATATCCTTGTGATCAAACAGTCAGTCAGTTATGTGCCACACGTGAGCGATCATGTGTCTTACGATCCATGACTGACTAAGCAGAACATTTTCCAGCAGTAGGTTGTTGTTTCTTCCTGCGGTAGACTGATTTCCAACTAAGGCTAGAGAACCCCGTCCGTACTGCTATTAAATTCATTTTATTCACGTCAGTCGGTTAAGTGCCATTCGTGATACACGTTTGGGCGATCATGTCTTTTTCAATCTAGCAAAAAAATTTTCTCGCCGTAGGTTTCCATTTCGTTCTGCTGTAGACTGGTTGCTAACCAATGCTATAGAACAAAGTCTGTCCTGATATTCAATCCTTAAATTCACATCAGTCAGTGAAGTGCCATATGTGATACACACCTGGGCGATCATGTGCCTTACGGCGCATGATTGACTAGGTAGAACATTTTCCAGCAGTAGGTTTCTATTTACTTCAGCGGTAGACTGATTGTCAACCAAGGCTATAGAACTCAGTTGGTCCTGCTATTCAATTCATAGCTGAAGAGAGAAGAGAGAAATTAATACTTAATTAATTTTCCAAGGATATTTGCGCGTAGGTGAATGCAACAAATTCAATCGGAATTCGAATTAGGCTTTCCGATTTCTCAGTACTGAGCCGATTTCCATTGCTCCACAACTCTTATCTGATTAGACAGTAAGGCGCGAATCTCTTAAATTTTGCATTGTGAATACGCATCTTGAAAATAAAGGTGATAGATCAGCAAAATATTTTCTTTGATTTCTTAAACTTTTCAGATTCATTTTTTGATAAACTATGAATTTAACTTTGGCCATGTAAATAATTTTACATCGATCAAAACAAATAAAAACCCAACATCGCAAAATCCCATGAATATATTTTTGTGTGAAAGAATCTTTTTATCTCAATGCTATTTCGGACGGATTTTTGGCTCTACAAATCTGCATGTGAATGGGTTTTGTCTTCTTGTTACAAGATGACTTTCCGGTGTCCTTTTTTCCTTTCATTACAACACGTCGAAGGTGACGATTGTATAGAGTAGCAGATTCACAAGCCTTTGACAGCTATAAAATTCATAATACAGAAGGTCTTTTATAAAGAATAATAACTTTGCCCTCAAGTGTTATAGTTAGTTGTTGATGCTGCAGGGTGTTTCGCATTCACTTACAATTTCCGACGCTTTAAAATAAACCTTGTGTAACTTCTTTCCATATCTAAAGAAAGTTTTCGACATATATATAATGATAAATGCACACACACACACATATATTGAGCAGTATGAGCACTATTGAGCACTATATATATATATATATATATATATATATATATATATATATATATATATATTGAGCACTATGGAGGAATGGTAGACTTACAAAAACTACGCATCGTTCATTCACTAATGAATTTGCAAACTCCCTGATTCAGGCGTGCGTTTACATTATATATAACCTTCGCCTTCCTCTACCGAGCGCCCATAGCTCTGAGGTAGAATCGCCTATAGCTCAGAGGTAGAATCGCCCACTGATGTCAAGTCGGTCGTGATTCAATCCTGGCTAGAAGCAATCGGATTTTTAACCGTACCGATGACCTGTGATACAGCGAAACAGATCTGTCTGAAGATGACGATGTATATATTTATATACATATATAGTTACAGTGTAGAACACCCGTTCGAAGCAGTTACTAGGTGGAACACCGATGGCGTTATTTATATTTCGTTAAAACATTACTCGCTATGAAATCGATCTTTCTCTGACGTACGCCAATGGGTGAATATCCGATTGCTGATAAAATCAGTCAGGTTTAGGCTTGAGACAAATAGTTAATCTAGCTGTGATACAACGAAACAAGCCTGTCTGCGGATGGTTACTATTTAGTAATGAATTGAATTCTCTCAGTGACTGACATATGAATACACCGCATATATATAACACGCTAAAATTTCCCCTCTTTCATTCTATGCATCCATGGCTTAGGGAGTAGGGACTCTAACTGACACCAAATTAGTTGAGATTCGATCCCGGCTAGAAGCAAGTGGATTTTTCTAGCCACCCTGATGAGCCGTGATACAGCAAAACAGGCTTGTATGTGGATTACTTATATATATATATATATGTGTGTGTGTGTGTGTGTGTGTGTTTATCTGCATGGTTACATAATTCTAAATGCTGATTAACTAGTTTTGACACACCTAAATGCATTTCCTCCAGCCACTACTCCCTAATTTTCTAAATAACCATGAATCATCTATATTTTCAAAAATAAATCGTTTTCACTATTTATTTTAACATATCACCTGAAGAAAAACAGTTCTGTTCTGAAACATGAAAACTTTTGTGTAGTGATATTATGCGTTTATAAACCATTGTAATAACAAAATTGAAATATATATATATATATATATATATATTTTAAATTATATTTTAGAACATCGACAAAATTTTATATATACCCACTACAAATCGTACATTTGTTTCGACATTGAAACTACCACCTGAGGAGACATTGTAGTTTCAATGTCGAAACAAATGTACGATTTGTAGTGGGTATATATAAAATTTTGTCGATGTTCTAAAATATAATTTATAATAAATATTCACAGCTCTATATATTATATATCGAGCACTGTTTTAAATTAATGTTTTGGACATTGTAAAAAAAAATTCTTCGTTCTTTATTTCTCGGATATATATATATATATATATATATATATATATATATATATATAGTATTGTGTTACGATAATGCTTGCCGGCAATATCGTTGGTTTTTTTTTTCAGTAGTTTTACTGATAAAACGCATTTTGACCAGAAGATTTGTTTATCGTTAAGTGCTCAAAATCAGGGTGGAGATAGAGCGTTAATAGTTTTAGTGGAAAAAATTTGTCACTTTAACTGAGCAAGCCCATACCGACTTCGAAGTTTTGTGAGGAGGACACCGTCTTGATGCCCTCACTCATAGGAAAAATCAAGCCCGAGTGAATGAGGGCATCATACTGGTGTCCTCCACACGGCACTTCGAAATCGGCATGAACCTGCTCAGTGAATGTGACTAATCTTTTGCAGTAAAGCTATATATATATATATATATATATATATATATATATATATATATATATATATGCCCTTAATTTTATAACTACCGGCTACTCTTGGCCTCTCGAACAAGCTGCTTCCATGTTTAGCGTACTACTATTCTCTTCTTAGCCTTTTTTAACCAACCTTCCTTACCTCTTCATGTTCTTAACTGACCTTTTTTCAGGTCTCACTTGAATTTTTTTTTTATTTTACGCTCGACTGAGTTAAATAATGCGGCTTCTAAAAACCTGTTGATATGGCTATTTCTAAAATGAATTTGAATTTACATATGATATATATATATATATATATATATATATATATATATATATATATAGTCATCCGCAGACAGATCTGTTTCGCGGTATCACAGCTCATCAGTACGGTTAAACTCCGATTGCTTTTAACCCAGGACTGAGACCCGACCGAATTGGCATCAGTCGGCGATTCTACCCCTGGGTTACGGGCGTTCGGTAGGAAAAGTCAGACTTTTCAGCGTGTATATTGTCATTATACTCGCCCAATAGCCAGAGTGATCTAATACATTACTGAATGAGCGATGCGTACATGCCAGAGTAGCTACTGTTTTTCAAAGTCTACCATTCTTCCAGAGTGCTCAATCAGGGTGTGAGAGCGTAAATAGTCATCCGCAGACAGATCTGTTTCGCGGTATCACAGCTCATCAGTACGGTTAGACTCCGACTGCTTTTAACCCAGGATTGAAACCCGACCGAATTAGCGTCAGTCGACAATTCTACCTCTGGGCTATGGGCGCTCGGTAGAAGAACGCAGACTTTTTAGCGTGTATATTGTCATTATACCCGCCCAGTAGCCAGAGTTCTCTAATACATTACTGAATGATACGTATGTATATGTAGTTACATATGGTGATCTCTATTTTACTCAAATATTTTTGTTAAGGCCCATAACAAATGAACCTTTATGTGTGTTCTTCTATTCTTCAGATCAGAGGTTGCTTTGCTTTGATTGGTCCACTCTGTCATTGTAACAACGCCTCCCTGATTAAGGGGGTTTGGTTACTCTTTTAACCTTTTAAAACCCTCAAACTTGTAATTGAATTCATCACTTGATAAGAAAGGGTTAGTGTCGAAACAAAATGGCTACTTTTATTATAACATGTTATATATATATATATATATATATATATATATATATATATATATATATTAATGAATCTTCACGATGAATGACGGACTAGGAAATGATGAAACACTATTTGTTCTCATGTCATTTGTTCTCATGTAACTTCTTGGTGTCTTACATAATTCTCCATGATAAAGACAATTGCAGACCTCATTATTTAATACTAAATAATATATTATTTAATAAATTCAGTATCATATTCTTATATGGCATATAACACCCAATCCTTATTTAATACTAAAACATGGGCAATGTTGGAAAAGTTTAGCTTTACTTCTTGGTCTGAAACCACAATAAAAAAAAATCATTGCCAGTCGTGTAGTTTTTATGGATTTTATTCATTTCTCCCTTAAATCCTTAATATGATCAAGTTTTCGTTTCCGGTTCTCATAAACTATTTTAAGCACATTTAGGTTTGGATTTTACCAACTCTTGTATCGATTCCACGTCTTTTAAAATTGTTTTTCAAGAAGAAGTCGATCTGCTGAAGGTAATGGGTCTAATACAAAAATCTGTCATATATGTATGTATGTGTGTACGAATGTATGTATGCAAGAGAAATTCAGGTAGTATGACACTGTTCTGGCATCCTTCCATTAACCTTTTAGTTGAAACTTCCGTATATTTTGCAAACTTTTGCATATTTATGACTTTGCCATTCGGCCATGGAATATTTTTGCCACATCTCGTCTGGTGCTTCTGTTATGCATCTAGAAATTATTAACAATATCCATAGAAGAAACTGAAACATTATCGGTCTTGATATGGTATTTTGGTTTCAGTCACTTTATGACCGCATTAAAATAACTTCCCTTTGCCTATTCTATAAGTATTTACACGTTAATACTTTTTAATGATCTTTCGCCTGTCATGGCTCGACATCACGAATTTAAGCGCAGTTTTGAATTAACAACTTTGTCAACATACTTAACAGTTTAGATTATTATTGTAATCATATCAGTTAATTTCCAAACCTTATACACCCTTGGGCGATTATGTCTTTTTTAAGACATGACCGACTAGACAAGATTTACCCTCAGTAGGTTACCATTACATTTTGCATCAGACTGGTTGCCATCCAAGGCTATAGAACCTATTGCGAGATGGAGAAGAGACGTATTAAATTCTTTTCCAAGGGCACTTGGGCGCGAGTGAATTAAACGAATTCAACTGGAATTCGAACTCGCTTCTCCGATTTCTCATTCCGAGCCGATATCCACTACAACACAACACTAAGTTCTCTGATAATTGTTTCTTCCTTTGCGCTTATCACTTGTAGAACTCTTTTTCCCGCTTTCCGCTTTCCCTTCAACTACGATCTTCATAAAATCGAATCTTTCGTCTCCTTGAATCCTGTTCTTTTATTGTCATCTCTGATTCTTTCGGATGCGCATTCTGGTGCAGTGGATATCAACTCGGAACGAGAAATCGGAGTGCCGAGTTCGAATTCCACTCAAATTCGTTGCATTCATTTACACGCAAATACCCTTTGGGAAAGGTATTAATCCGTTTCTTCCTCCCAGTTATGCGTTAAATAACAGGATAGGGTTCGATAGCCTTGGTTGGCACCCAGTCTACCGCAGAAGGTAATGGCAAGCTACTGTGGGAGAATCTTCTGCCTAATCAGTCATGTCTCTTTCAAGACTTGATCACCCAGGTGTGTATCACGTATGGCACTCAACTGACTGACTAATTCTTTCTCCCTATAAACTCCGTGCTTGGAGTGAAATGATTTTGAAAAGTCTTTGAACTCTGCACATCGTTCATATCTACTGCTTCAAACTATATCTACAGACTTCTATCTTCTTCACTTCTGCTGCTGTCTTGCTCAACATGAACAAAAACAACACGCTTCGTCGCACTAGTATCTTGTCTATTGCTGCTTTTTTCTGTTTTCTCAGCATAGGATAAAAGAAATACTAATCACGGAACACAAAACTTAAAGGAATACTGACTACAGGACCCTTAAGGTAAAGGAATACTGAACACAGTTTTCAACAGTGTAGCCACTCTCTATGGGACACCCAGTGAATATTAAACTCACTATTCAATATTAATTGACCTAACGAGACAAGTTTGCTAACCCTTACACTACGTCGAACTTCTCCCATATATATATATATATATATATATATATATATATATATATATATATAGTCATTCGTAGACAGATCTGTTTCGTTGTATCACAGCTCATCAGTACGGTTAGACAGCCGATTGCTTTTTACCCGACAGAATTGGCGTCAGTCGGCGATTCTACCTCTGAGCTACGGGCGCTCGGTAGAAAGAGGCAGACTTTTTAGCGTGTATATTATCATTATACACGCCCATAGCTGCGAGTGTTCTAATTCATTGCTGACTGAACGATGCGTAGATGCCAGAATAGCTACTGTTTATCAAAGTCTACCATTCTTCCAGAGTGTTCAATCAGGGTGTGAGAGCGTAAATAGTCATCTGCAGATAGATCTGTTTCGCTCTATCATTTCTGGTGGAAATAAAGAGAAAAACTGTCCAACATTTGTATATTTTTATTACGCTGGTCCTTGATCTATGCTTTCGGATCCCGTGAACCATCTTCAGAGTGGTTATAGTGACATTAACATAAATATATTCACCAACAAAGATGATATTCTGTTATGTTGACATATCTCTGTATCTTACTTTCCGTCTTCTGTTAGAACACATTCTAGGTATTTAAATTTCGGCACCTATTTGATTTGTACAACGATTTATTGTCTGCCAAGAATCAAATAATTTTTAATGCCATTTAATTACGAAACATTTAAACATTCTCCATTATTATGCTCAGCGATAATTTATGATTCATGTTGTAGATGTCTACAGAAAAAAGAGGTGATCTGAATTTCACTTAGCACAAGGTCCGAGAGCAACTCAAAGTAAAAGGTTAATATGATATTTTGTTTGTATATATATATATATATATATATATATATATATATATATATATGTATGCATGTATACATGTATGTATGTCTATATATGCTCTCTTTACGATTGAGCTCTCTAGAGAATAAAATTTTAAAAACACTTCTGCGATATATGCGTGACTCTTCAGAAATGAATTGTGTTCTTTCGGTGACTGGCGTGTGTATACACTGCTTATATACAACACGTTAAAATTTCCCTGCTCTGATTTCATGCGCCTATGGCTTAGTGGGGTAGCTACTCCGACTGACACCAAATCAGTCGGGTTTCGACCCCGGCCAGAAGTGGATGTGTCTAGTTGCACTGATGAGCTGTGATACAGCGAAACAAGCTTGTATGTGGATGACACACACACGCACACACACGCACAGACATATATATATATATATATATATATATATATATATTGTGGTTAATGAACAGACAAAACTGAAGAAATTCTTTATAACAGGTATCTGATCAATAAGAGCACATATGATTCTATTTCATGACAACGCAAGGTCGCATACAGAAAAAAAAATGGAAAGAGGTTGGTCTGTTCTGCTCCACTCGCCATACTCCCCTAACCTGGTCATAACAAAATAGTACCTTTTTGATAGCTTAAAAAATGCATTTATTGGGAAAACTTACTTGAATGAAAACCAGCTTCAATGACGCTCAATTTGAATGTGATTTTTTTGTTGTTCGCATCTGTATTAAATGGTTACGCTTTAGAAATTCAGTGCAGACAAAGAATTCATTCTTACGGTATCTTCCACCTTTCAAACGTCAAAGAACTCATTATTCATGATTCGCACACAAAAAAACTTTATATGCCTTAGTTCACATCTCAATCATGCGAACTCAGGTTTCGCATTCAGCTACCCACTGTTTAATAATTTTTCGAGATATCCAGCGTCGTCTTACAATCGTCCGTGAATAGCATTTTCTGGAAATCCAGTTTCAATTCTTTTTCGTTGACAGGTTTAATGAGGCGATTTGACTTCAAAAGAGGGGAAAATAAATTTTTTGTGCATGTCGCTTAATGCGTCAGTATGCAAAATCATGACTTCTTCTGCTCATCTGAAGCTCTGGTGGCTTCAAAGAATTCCATATCATTCTGAAATGGGTTGCTGTGTGTCTCGATTTTCAGTTGGTTTTTCCTTTCGTCGAGCACAGGTAATGATTTCCGTACCTTCCATGTGCCAGGATAAGCAATGTATACAACTATGTTTCTTCTTTTTTTATGTGCCGTGTCCCTTCTGGACGTAGGTTTTCCACATCTCCCTACCTCTTTTCGTTCTTAATGCACCTTCTCTTGTTATTCCACTCAATTCCTGATCAAGTCCATCAAGTAAGTCATGCGCTGTTTTACCTTGTCTCTTTTCCTCTTTGTCCCTCTATCCTTCCCGTGAGCATCAGGTTTTCCAAGCCCTCCTTCCTCATTACATGTCTCAAAAATTTCAGCTGTTTTTTCATGAAGTTAAGTATCAGTTTCCTTCTAGTGTCCATCTTCTCCAAAACCTCGTCGTTGCTCAAATGTTTCGTCCATGGTATCTTCAACATCCTTCTGCAGACCCACATTTCGGCTCTTTCAAGTCTTTCATTCATCTTTGAGAAGATTGTCCAGCATTTATTGGCATATTGAAGGAAAGATATCACATAACAATCCAGTACTCTCTTTTTTGTTTCAAATTAAATTAAATTTTCGTGTCCCTTAATACTCTACTCAGTTTCTGGAAAGCATCCTTTGCCATGTCAATACTCCTTCGGATCTCTGGATATCACATTCCGTTCACTATTAAAACACATTCCAGATATTTAAATTTCAGCACCTGTTTGATTTGTACAACGATTTATTGCCTGCTAAAAATCAAATAATTTCTAATGCCTTTTAATTGCGAAACATTTGAAAAATTCTCCATTATTATGCTCAGAGATAATTTATAATTCATATTGCATATGTCTACAGAAAAAAAGAGATGATCTGAATTTGTTTATTTTTTACTTAGCACAAAGCCCGAGAGCCACTCAAAATAAAAAGTTATTGAATGCGGTAGTTTAAAAGAGATAACGCTTAATCCAAGATTTGAAGTGGTTAAAATTGTTGCAATAGGAGAAGCATCCTCTCGGAAGCAGAAGGTCTTGACGATAAGCTGTTCGAATAGTACTTCCTTTTTTACCGATGGAATACGAAGCGAATAAAGATTATTCGATCCTGCATACGCGGTCTGATAGGTATTAACTGTGAAGGTTTGAACTAGTGGAACTAAGGAATGTTACTAGTCAGAATATTTGTCATAGCATAAGTGGTAGTAGAGTAGCGAGAGGCTTGCGATATTTCGTTTCTGGGAAAGCGGTTAAAGACAATTCATCATTCACAATACCCGAGTCTATCAAATTCAGCCCATATAGATAGCAATATACTGATTAGCTGTTCATCTGAGGTTAAATTCAGGAATAACAAGAAACCATAACAAAATTGGAGTTGGAAAAATCAAACATGGCCGCCCATGTGCGAGGTGAGGGATACACATTACGTTTTTATTAATGAAATCCTGGTAAATGATTAAAATTCGTCTTAGGGTGTGAGAAAATATAAACTATAAGGACCTTGTTTTTAGCTTACTGGAACTTGAAAAATAATTTCACCCAAATAAAGGCAATAAGGCCACTAAGATGCAAGGTATTATTAAGAGTGAAGCAAACTGTGAAAACGGTACTGAACAGAAAGGACAATATAAAGAACAGGATTCAATTAGACATAACATTGACGCTGGATATACATTTGTAAAGTAAAGCATTAAACAAGAACAGGGTTCCATAGGCTAGAAGTGCAAGAGAATAAATTTTGATTATCGAACTTACGGCTACATATAGCCATTTCAACAGTAAAATTATGAGACCCAGCTGACAATTGAGTACTGCACTTAAATTTGAGTCGAGATACCAAAGAGGAAAGAGCATCACACGAATTACTGTGAAAACATTTGTAGAAAGGGTACAGGGTATCTATGTTATGTCAGTTAGGAAGCGATTGTAACCGAGATGCCAGATAGGGACCAAGAGTATTTCAGGTTTTTCAAACTACAATACAATGTCTTTTTCTATGTTTAGCAAATTGGGTATTGGAGAAAATACCCAGCGCAGGGTTATTTTTTGGAATTAGGTGGGTAGTTGATTAACCCGAGAAAACTAATCATGGGTATATTACCTAGCGCAAATGACGCCATTTTAATTACAATTTAATTAACTTTTCAGTACCTGATTTTCTTTCCTAAATAATGTTTTTAAGTTCTTAATAATGTTAATTAAAAATAAAAATTTTGAAATGCCTTTATGTAAAATATTTCAAATAAAGATTTATATTTAATATTTTTTGATATTTTCAAAATCGGGTATGATATACATATGGTTAGTGTACTTTTACTTGATGGTTAGTGTTCCAGGGTTAAATTAGAAAGACTGAAAAAGATTATTCTGTTTATTATATATCGTTGGCACATTTTTCTCTGAAAGAATGTTTCCTTTTTTTCTAACAGAATAACACCTAATAAGGGTCAAAGTTTTTTTTATAGAAAGGCTGTCAATACAAGTTGAAAATAGTCATTTGGGGATGTGTAATGTGTAGTTGAATAACAGGTCTCTTTAAAATTGATGATTGTGCCAAGATAAATGTCGAGAATTATTTAAACTCTTGGACGGAACGTTTTGCGAGTGGTACAAGTAAAAAGTGTTCATTTAAAATCTTCGATATCTTTTCATTAAAATATACTTCAGTCAGTTTTGTGCCATACGCGATACACACTGGGGCGATCATGTCTCAATAGAGACATGACTGACTGGGCAGAATATTATCCCGCAGTAGGTTGTCATTACTAGACTGGTTGCCAGCCAAGGCTATAAAACCCAATCTGTCTTATTATTTAACCCATAACTGGATGGAAGAGACGGATTAATACCTTTCCCAAGGGTATTTGCGAGTAAGTGAATGCAAAGAATTCAACTGGAATTCGAACTCGGCTCCCCGATTTTTCGTTCCGAGCTGATATGCACTGCACCATAACGCATGTGTATGTTTTGCGATAATATTATTTCCTAAGTAACTTGAAATCTACCTGAATAGAAATTTGGGAAAACTATTGATAGTATTGATCTGTCTATGTATCTTTGCTTATTTCTATCTTACAATATCAATTTATTGACGATACGACGGTTGTAGAAAGTTTTCTGAAACTTCTTTACGAATGCCATCAAATACGGTAGTTAAAGTAATTTGCTCAAAGAAAAAAGGAAAACGTTGCAGTTGACATGTGCACACAATATGAATTAATGATTTCTTCACAGAAAAGGACCAAATCAGCTTATTTGTGAAGAAAAAAACTAATTCAGTGTGTTTGTACTTGTCAGATTTTGTTTGTCATCTGCTGTGCACGCGTAATCAAATTTGCATTGAATTACTGGAGCTTTTTAGATCAAAACATGTTCATTAATTTTGGAGCGAGTATAGAGCTCAACGGAAAACACATCACAAAAGAAAAAAATTGATATTTTTTAATCATTTCACCTCAAGCAAGGTGGGACCATTACTAGTCTGCAGAGTTACAGTGAGATATTGAAGAAAGGATAAAATATGAATGAGATTCAAGAAGATAGAAGATGGCAATTGACGTTGCATTTAAATTTTTGATAAAACCATCAAACGTTGAAAATGGTTTTATAT
The DNA here is from genome assembly GCA_037127315.1 of Ascarosepion bandense. Classification (NCBI taxonomy): domain Eukaryota; kingdom Metazoa; phylum Mollusca; class Cephalopoda; order Sepiida; family Sepiidae; genus Ascarosepion; species Ascarosepion bandense. The sequence continues at coordinate 163,247 of JBBBDQ010000701.1, read as the reverse complement.
TTCTGTATAATGAGGAGAGAGAGTCAAGGAAGATTGTGAGGGGAGAGAGTAGAGTAGAGGAGAGAGAGAATACATTACATTCCTCAAAGCCATTTCTGACAAACCGTTTTCTAAAATCAATAACAACAGTTTAGAGAGAGAGAGAGAGAGAGAGAGAGAGAGAGAGAGAGAGAGAGAGAGAGAGAGATGGAGAGAGAGACAGACAGACAGAATGAGGAGAGAGTTAGAAAAAGAGAATGTGAGGGGAGAGCGGAGAGAAAGAGAGAGAGAGAGAGAGAGAGAGAGAGAGAGAGAAAATACATTACATTCCTCAAAGCCATTTCTGACAAACCGTTTTCAAAAATCAATATCAACACTTTAGAGAGAGAAAGAGAGAGGGATGGAGAGAGAGACAAACAGACAGACAGAATGAGGAGGGAGTTAGAACAAGAGAATGTGAGGGGAGAGCGGAGAGAAAGAGAGAGAGAGAGAGTGAGAGAGAATGATTACATTCCTCAAAGCCATTTCTGAATGACAAATAGTTTTCCAAAATCAATATCAATAGTTTAAAGCTGACGGAAGTTTGCAAGCAAATTACCTTTTAATAAAGTGTTTCTAAAAATTGCAATGTTAATAACAAGTTCAGCTTCATCATAACTCTTCCTGTTATCCTTTACCTTAACAGGAGCTAGATCGAATCGAATACTGTTGTTATATTTTGGCGGGAGCTGCTCAGACCTCACTGTTCAGACTTGATAGTGTCCAAAAGCGTCTACGAGCCCTTGTGGACGACGAATTATTTCCCAACCTCAAAGCTCTCTCCCACAGACGGAATGTGGCAAGCCTCTCGCTGCTCTATCACTTATCTATTCCTACCAATAAAGCCTTCACGGCAAAGACTCGTCATGTTATTTACTTAGTAGCAAACACCCAGATTTCTTACTCCATTTACTCCATTTACTCTATCAATGAGAAGCATGTAACCCTATTTTCAGATGGATGGTATTAATTTTAAGTGATTTTTAAGATGAGAAAAGATTCTGCTAAACTAGAGATTACAATTAATTTTGTCGGAAAGAGTAGCCGAAGTGTTAACAGGTTGAAAAAAAAACCAAGATGTGGATTTTACTGAGTGCAAAATTATTTTTAAGCGAATTTATCAAAGTGATTCGAGACAAAATATCTGTCAGTGGGTTTTGACAATGGGTGACCTCCTATGTCGAAATGAGGCCTTGACAATTTCCTCTGTGTTGGGTTACCAGGACTGATAATAAGAGTAGGCAGACAAATAGAGGGAGTGTGATTACTATTGGAAGTCGAAATGGTTAAATGTAATTGTTTACATTTCGAGCTGGTAAATGTTATGCAGGGAGGGAAATGAAAACCTTGCATCCCTCTTTCTCACCCGTTTGGGGTGCTTGTTTAAGAAAATCAGAATGCAAAAACGAAATTAGTGAGTTGGCTCCCGTATCTTAGAAGAAGAGTTTAGAAAGAGATTTAAAATACCGTCGGCCGGGAAACTTGCCTTCTGCTATAAATAGAAGACGACGGGAGAGAAAAATATTGCAAATTCAACCAAGTACTCGTCTCATAGAAATAATACAACACGAAAATTCTACTGAAATACCAGCCAACGGATATTTCTTTTCTGTCACTTATTTTATCTTGCTTGTAATCTTGTAATTATTCGATATATATAAATATATATAAATTTACATCGTGTCGTTGCGGTCTTGAATCTGGTTCTTATCATATACCAATCCCTCGATGTCTAGACCAGCCTCGTCAAGTGATCCTTTTTTGGCTAATCCGAGATCAACAACACAACGTGGGAGGAATAGGCCAAAGGCCAGGGAGGTTGACTGGACACAGCCAGGGGTCGTGTTATAGTAAGTTTCACTCGAACAGCTTCTTTCAAGAACCAAGATTCTGTGGGACCTCTCTCAAGAAGATGTTTCTTCAATCACTATAATCTCAACCCGTTCAAGGTAAGGGATAAACGTTATCTTTCACTCCAAATCACACAAATCGACTCCTAACGTAACCCTCTACCTCGAGGGGGAGCCGTGTTTTGTAAAGGGCGAACTTTATTGTAAAAATACTAATGTTTAGCTGTTAATCTCGGGTCAATAATTAATTCGCGTCTAGGTTTGTTATAGAAATTTAATTTTAAATAATTATGTCGAATCAAAAACTGTTTTTATTTCCATAGGTGGCATTAAGAACTTACAGTATCGGACACAAAGGAAAGAACTATATTCCGTGCTGAGGTAACCAAATCGTAAAAACTCTTTTATTCACAGTGCTAACCCAATGAAGCTTAATTTCAGAAGGAGCAATATTAAGAAGTGCTTGCAGAAAGTGTAAAATTATTAAGTCTTTTCGTATCTGCATTTGTTTGCGCAATCACTACTTTGAACCTTTCTATGTTCAGGGCTTCAAATATCTTTACCAGTAGATATGTTTACTGTCTGTAATAAACTGAACTCTTTCTCTTTCTCTCTCTTTCTCTCTCTCTCTCTCACTCTGGTAAATGCCAGTTTCTCTCTCTCACTTTCAATGGACGGGTATGTATAATTTCCATCTTTATATATATATATATAGATAGATAGATATACAGGGCCGTAGCTGATACTAAAAAAACACCGGACACAGAGAAAATTGCCCGGATTTATTAGTTGACAATGTGATGACGTCATCAGTGTCATCCGTTTTCAGAAACTATGATTTTTGTGGATTTTTTTTTGGGAGGCTATTTCAATGGAATTTAAGGCATAGAACGTGAACGAAAGTAGGAAATCGGGTTCGGACTTTCTGAGTATAACCAGTCTTTTCTCCCAAAATTAATAAATAAACAAATTTTTACTGCCTTCATTCGGATATTTTCTTCGTTTTTCTTTCTTTCTTTCTTTCTTTCTTTCTTTCTTTCTTTCTTCGTGAATTGTTTAGTTTGATTTCTGACGAAGATATTTTTTCCTTATCCGGATGTTCACTATGTTTGCATGGATCGGCCCGGACCAGTGCCCGTGTGCCCGGTAGTTAGATACGGCCATGTATATATATATATGAAATGATTTGTTTGAACAGTATTTTTGATCGATACTCGTATTTAAGTAGATATTCTGTTTATAATCAAACAGTATCATATATTTATTTCTACCAGCCTGATTATTTACGATAAATTTTTCTGTTACGAAAATGTGGATAGGGGTTGCAGGTTCGAAACCTTCCGAATGACACACATTTTCGTAACAAAATAACCAGTTTCGTTAATCTTCGTTATATATATATATATATATATATATATATATATATATATATACACAAAACAGTGATAGGTAAGATTTAAATTAGATATGAATTAGACCAGTAAACAGTTGAATTAGAAAGTGCTCAATAAATGTCTGAAGGGAAATGAAGCTTTAACATGTAGTGACTTTAGATATTTAAGTTGGCGAAGATCAGCAGATTAAGCTGCAAATCATCTGAAGAAAAACCGAAAACGTCGAAAGAGTAGTTATTTACAAGATGGATTAGTTATCCGTCTTACTAAACAGGTATACTTGGATACGAGCGGTTAACCATATGTATGATAATGTACGAAATAATTATAATATCTTCAGTTTTGTATGATACAAAGCAGTGCTAATCCTCGGTATGACGATAAATGACATCTGATCGGAAGATTGTAAGTTTTGAGGAAGGTGGAAATGCTTCTTAATTGCTGATGCTTCTAGGGCCCACGTATGGTCAAATAGTGTCCCTGCAAGCAAAACGAAAACGCTATGAAAATATAAAAATATATGTTTATAGTAAAATGACCGATAATACATATAGCTAATGGTATGCAATTTCGTTTAAATTTTTTAGGTTTTAGCATTAAATAACCCAAAGAGTTTGGTATTCCGCAATATATATATATATATATATATATATATATATATATATATATTATGCTCTCATTACGATTAAGCTCTCTAGAGAGGAACATTTTAAAAATAGATACCACTTCTGCAATTTACGTGTTCATCTCTAGTAATGAATTGAGTTCTCCCAGTGGCTGGCGTGTGTATACGTCGCATATATATATCACGTTAAAATTTCTTTTTTCACCTTTCATGGGCCGATAGCTTAGAGAGTAGATACTCCAACTGAGACCAAATTGGTCGAGTTTCGATCCCGGCAGGAAGTAAATGGATGTCTATCCACACTGATGAGCTGTGAAGCAGCGAAACAAGATTGTATATGGATGATTAATTGTTATATATATATATATTTGGGCAGCAATCTTTCGTTTAATCATATTTCATTAAAAACGACCGACAAGGAAGATTTTATAAATTTTTTATTTAATTTTTTCTGTATTCTTGCATGTTTCCTGTTGGAGATAAAGAATATAAAATATTCCAGAATTTTCGACTTTCCAAAAGCTTTCAACTTCTTCACAGGCCATTTTCAAGGATTTTATTTTTCCGGTGTCGTTATTATGTCTTCATGTTTGACTGTAATGTAATTTTTGTGTTTTATTGTTATTTGAAAAGAAGAGTTCTTTAAAGCTGTCACGTGATGTGCGTGGCTGGGCATCACGTGAGCACCTGTCTATTTAATAAAAAACTTTCAAAACTTTATTCCGACTGCTAAATAATGAAAAGTTGATGACAGGAGAAAATTGTTTAAAATATAGTGCCTCTCTGATAACAAGGTGCCTTTGATATTGCGATTTAAATAATATTTTTGTATTTTCAACCAACATTTTTGTTAAGGGTTCATGTAAGTTATGAGTTAAATGTTTTTTTTTATTGTACCATTATTACTAGATAGATGGCATGTAAGTCGTCTACTCAGAGAAGTGGTAGTATGGTCAATATAGGTAATTGATTAATGCCAAGAAACACAATCTTAAACAGGGCATCGAAATTCAAACCATATGTTAGTCATTGCTAGTTTAGATATGATGGTGTTATTATTATTAGAAACAACAAGGTTTGCCGTCTCCCATTTTCTATAATTTATTATAAATTTTATGTTATTTTGAGGAATTACAAAAGAAATACGGTGTTTAATAATTATTTGTCTAGAATATTCGTATCTATCGAACTATCGCCCGGTTCACACTCCACCCACGTCTATTGAACAGGTGTATAGGCTCATCCCTTGTTCCCTGTTTAGGATGTGGTTTCCGGCTTTCTCTTTTCCAATCTTTTCACTCTTATGTAGCCCCCTGCACACCAGTGGCCTTACCGCCTTTCCCGGGGTGATATGATTAAAAAAAATCACTGTGCATTTGGTTGCAATAAAATATGTTGATGCTTTTGTGTTATTTTTAATACTAGTGTCATGTATTTTTCGTAAGAATGATTTCATTTGTTTATCAATGATGGTGTTGAGAAAATTATTGTTGACTAGTGTTTGTTTTATGTGTTTTAGTTCTCTCAAAAATATTCTTAGAGAGGAGGAATTTTGATGTCCCCTATTTAAAAAGTTTGTTATTACTGCTATTTTATATTTTCCCGGGCATTGACTATTATAGTCAAGAAGACAAGAGTTCTTACCGCTGTTTTTTTAACAAATAAGTGATAAATTCGTTTGATTTTAGCTCTATATTGAGATCAAGAAATGGGATTTTGTCATAGTCGATGAGTTTATAGGTAAATGTCAGCGATGAGTTATTCTAAAAATTTGATTTTAGATTTATGAATTGTTCTTTATTTTTTTTATCAAAACAAATATCATTGATGTACTTGTGTAAATATCCGTTTTTTTGGTTGTTTTCAACACTGTTTTCGATATAGAAAAAGTAAAGATTTTAGAAAATATGACTTAATGGGTTCCCATACTGACACCATTAGTTTGCATGTACACTATTGGCCATAATTATTAGACCACCCTAGTTTTAAAAGAAATAATGTATTTCATACTATTTTTAGTACTTATTGCCAAGTGGATAATTCTAAATGAAAATAGAATGGTTCTTTTTTAATACTGCACAATAATATGTGCATCAAATGAACTGTTCTTGTGTCCACTTTTTGTGATCTCTTCCCTATGCCAGTCTCTTCTTATTGCCAGGCCGAAGCAAATGCTTCCTGGCTGCCTTGTAAAAATTTGCAAAGTAATAATAACGAAAGAACCATTCTATTTTCATTTAAAATTATCAACTTGGCAATAAATACTAAAAATAGTATGAAATACATAATTTCTTTTTAAAAAAAGGGAGTGGCCTAATAATTATAGCCGGTAGTGTAGATGTTACAATTATAGTCAGTAAATAGAGTTTGTGTGGTGCGCGCGGTGAGTAAGTAGTTTCCGGAATAATTGCTGGTTTGATTTTTGGAGGAGGGATTAATGGGTGTCTGTAATTGTTAGGTATGTTTGAAGAAATTATATGATTTGAGGTTTTAGGTAGTTGGTATACCGGTGTAGGTATTTGTGATATGATGGGTCTTAATAGGAAACTGGTTCATGACTTTTTACGTTACCGTAAAGATATCTCGGTTGACAATCACCAACAATTTTCTTGATTTTTAAACTACTAACGTCCACGTTGTTCACTGCGATTAATGTATTTACGTACTTTTTTTTAATGAATAAGATAAATTGTAGGAACATACATTATTTAAATGAGCAGATAACAATCTTTAACAGCAGGCTAAACTTCAGGGATTTTTTTAAAAATAGATTTAGTAGTACCTCATGAGTAAAGTGAGTGGAAAGCATAGTTTAGAATCAGGATTTTAATAATTATGGTATACTAAGGTATATTATAGTTTAAAAAAACAAATTAAGTATTGTCTGAGTCATTTAATTTGGTAAAATAATTTTAAAGTTATATTGGAGCATAAGCTATCGATGAAACATTGTAATTAATTAACTTTAAATTTTTTTTAAGGAGCTGGAGTTTTTTTTAGGTTGGAATTAGAACTGAATAATTTTAGTATACTAAAGTATATTGTAGTTAAAAAATCTACTAGTATTTTATTGGACTTTAATTTTTGTAAATGAAATTTTATAACAATTTTCTTGATTTTTAAACTACTAATGTCCGTGTTGTTTACTGCGATTAATTTATTTACGTACTTTTTTAATGAATATGTGGGTGTTTTTCTTGATTTAGTAAATTTTCTTGTGTCATCTTTGATATATAGAAGTTTTTGGTTGTAATCTTGTCGATTGAGAACTACATACCTTTTGTTTTTGTCAGTACGTCTGATGATATTGATGTCTCATCGTAAATCTTTTGTAACTAATTTTAGTTTGTGAGTATATTATTGCGTTTTTTGGAGAACAGTTTTTTTAAACCTTCGGCTTTTAGATGATCTCTCAGAGTTGGTTGTACCGTAATTAATTAAATTTTCTGTAGTTAGCTGTTGGATAGATTGGTAGAGTATTTCAATTTCAGTTTTCTTTTGAAATGAGTCATATCGATGCTGGAGGTGACAATTCGATCCGATATTCAAGAATTCTATTTGGTCATCAGTGAGTTTTTTATCGGACTAGTTTACGAAGTTACAATTACCATTAGATAATAGTATTTTTCCAGTTGACATATTATAATTTTTCAAATTAGTATTGTGTTTTTGGTTTAGTTCTAATGAGCTATTGATGTGGTTGAGATAACATTCGGTAGTTAATAATTCTGTAGTAGCCATTGTATTTTGTAGAATATCCTTGTGCTTTTGAATGTTCTTTCTGTTTCCATTTTCTCTAAGATTTTGTCATTATCCTTGGCATCCTTTAACAGAATTACATTTCTATTGCCTTGAGTCTCTTATTTATTTATGAGAAGATTGTCCAGCTGTAACCCTACTTCTACACATGAAAAAAAATGTAATACTTAGTTTAATAAAACGGAACGAAAGAAATTATTATTAGTGTTATTGTTGATTTTGCAGTTTCTTGTAAATCGCGGTATGAGCACTGATTAGAAATACTTAATTCTTGGATGCTTGTAAAATCTGGAAAATAGAAAAACTAGCTGAAAATTGGGGAGAAAGGAAAAATATATATTTTGCATTGTTATTCAGAAGCGAATTTTTGGCCAGTGGAAGTGAGAAATGGCGATAGTCAAAACAAATTGTCAAAAGCTTTTGATGAGGTTAAGAAGGCCAAAACTTTGACTATGAGAATGAAAATGAATTATAAATTTCACTGGAGTTAAAGTTTCCAAGCTAAAGGCTGAATTTGCTGACGTAATCAGCTGAATTAAGAAGACGAGGACGAAGAGAAATTATATCAGAGGAGAGATTGCTGTTCATTAGTTAAACCAAACCCCCACCTTGAAATGTGTAGGTGGAAATTATTTCATTTGTTAAGAATTTGATTTGCATAACGATACCCCGGGTCTCTCAGCATCCCCCCAAGAGAATTTGGGACAAGTATAAAAATCGAAATCCCAGTGAGAAAAATCACTAGAAGCTACCGAGCAAAAGAGGCGAAACGAATTTACCACCGCTGTCGCCAAAACACCCCACTTCGGCCGTTTCTCTAAAGTAAAGAGCCCTGAAAAGACTTTTGTATTTGGAAAATTGAACGCTATGATTATTCTTAACGAAAACTTTGCTCTGCTGTGAAAATTGAATTCGACGATTATATATTCTCCTTCTGTTGATAATTTTATTTTTATTGATTTTTTAAAATATATATAAAGACTCTTTCCACAACTTATTCAAGCATTATCGAAATTATTCATTTATTTATTTTTTTTGTGCCGTGTTTTTTTTATAAGCAAATGTACACGCGCGTCCAGCCTGGTTCGAACTGGTAAAGACACAGCTAGCAAGATTTCGGCGTGCCTTCCTTGGATCAGAATTCACAGCGTGGGCAATAGACCTCTCAAAGACCAGCTACTGTGTCGAGGCCAATCATCACGACTAGCTACCCGAGGGTGATGTCACACAGCATTCTTTGCTATATAGGATGACAGATATTCAATCGCAGTCCAGTACTTTTTTGTTTGTAACTAAATATTACTGTTTCGTAATAGGTGGATCGGTTTTTGGAAGGCTTCTTTCGCAATCACCACACACCTTCAGATTTCGGTACCGTACTTTACGTCCTTTTCTAAAACAATTCTCAGATAATTGAATTGTTTGATTCCTGTTACTCCGATTTATAATTCGTATGTTGGTCCGTTCCTTTTACTAAAAACCATGCATTTTGTCTTCTTTCAATTGTTGTTTAGTGCTTCCTTCTAGTTTTCCTTTACTAGCTTCTGCATCTGTCTTCCCGTGTCAACTATCAACACTGTGCCATTTGAATATCTTATTTTGCTAATATTGTATCATGGTAGGACTTATAATTCTCTCAGAATCGTTTCACTGTATAAGTTGAATAAGTCCGGTAAGAAGAAACACCCTTGTCTTACAGCTCTTTCAATTTTCGTATATTTACTGAAATTATATTTCTCTTCGTATGCAGATGGTTTGTTTACAGTACAATTGCTGGATTATTCCAATGTCTTTCTCAAATATTCTAAAGTTACATAGCGGTTCCAAAAGTTGTTTGTACGTTATCAAACTCTTTTGCATAATCTATAAAACTGTCATGGTGGCATCAACCATTCAACGGATTGAACTCTTCCTACAACTACGTATACTTTCCCTCACAAGAGGAGAGAGATCAAGAGATCAGTAGATCAGCAGAAGAGAGATAGGCAGTGATAGCCAAGACTGCTACCGTACAACTATTGTAAGTCCAGTTACTGTATTGCTTCCTAACCCGTATTTATCGTTCTACTAACAGAGTTTCAAGCATTTGTATTTTGCTGTGTTTAATGTATGTATCGTTATTTCTTAGTTTGGTTGTTGTTATATTATTGCTTGCTGGACTTTTTAATCGTGTTCACGATAAAAACAAAGATAAATTTTGCTTTTGTTTTGTTCTTCAGATATAATTCTGAACATAAGTATTGCCTTCCTGGTTCCGGTGTTATTAACGAAACCACATTATCCTGTTTCCGGGATAAGTAGGTTTCGCACTCTATTCATCAGGATTCGGATGATAAGTTTTGTTATATGGCTCATTAGGCTGAATTTTAGATGGAGGTCACATTCGTTTGCATTTAGCTTCTTAGGTAGTTTTACGAAAATGAATTGACGCTGTTGTTTATTACAGTTATTATGTCTGTAATCTTGTCAATGCCAAAATCATCTAAAGATTCTAGAATCTCTATTACAATTCCTTGTGGTCTTGTTGCTTTGTTTCTGTTTAGTTTGGATAGTGCTTATTTAACTTCAGATTTTAATTATGTCTACTGCACGTTTTTATTGTGGAGAGTTCTACGATATATTCATTCCATATTTTTTTTTAATCATTTCACCCCAAGCAAGGCATTCCACTGCCACTATTGCGCTTGGGGCTACATAGGGGAAGGTAAATAGAAAGAGTGGTTAGATATAGGAAATGTCAGAAGGGAGGTGATAGATAGTAGGGAGGATGGGAAGAGTGTTTAAAAGAATGGAAGCGGGTTAGTGTGTTAGGAGATGTCTATTGACCTTACATTTAAACTCCTGGAGATTGTAGCTGTCGGGGAAGCAATCATGTGGAAGGGAATTCCACAGACGGGAAGTGCAAGAAAAGAAACTGTTGGAGTAGAAGTTGCGGTTGCATTTAATCGGTTTCACTGTAAAAGGGTGGGATCTAGTTGCTAATCTATTATCTCGTGCAAATTCGAACCTAGGGGCCACCAGTGATCTAAGTTCATCGGAGCAGAAGCCATGAAAGTATTTATAGAAGAGACACAGAGAAGCCACGTCGCGCCGGTGAGAGAGAGACTGCAGGTGGTCTGCCAAGTCAGTATCGATCACATAACAGACCCTCCGCTGTACCTTGTCGAGAAGCCCAAGGAGAATGAAGTACTTTTTATTTCTCTAAAATCAGAGTACCATCCTTGGATTTTATACATCCTGTTTATGAGCATATATTTTGGTTTGTTAGTTTTTTTATTCTTTTATGCCTACCGGCTAGCAATCGAGATCATCCAGCCTCAAAAATAAACAAGAAAACAAAAAAAAAATGTATGCAATTAAAATCTTTGTCAGATTTAAAAGGATAAAAACAATTGAACATATTACACAGAATATAGGACATTACACACAAATATTAAAACAAATTTTATCTGTCTGTCTCACGGAATGTTAGCAAACCGGTAGGACAAAAAATAAGCCTACAAAAGGCGGATGAACTCTTAAGAAGTCAACGTCCAGCTAATTAGAGGTGGTGTCTCGATAAAACACCGTGAAGAAAGGTAATGGAAACTACTCCACTATTCCTCGCGAGTATATTCATGGACTTGCACAACAATATGACAAACCCTAACGGCATGAAGTGGGTTAAGCTTAAGGACACTGACTCCTCGCCCGGTAAGGAACGACATGCGCTACAGGTGTCACCAGACCGTTATCCTGCGGCAATTGGCATTAACGGCGGAAAGAGGAGAAATTTCCTCAGAATTTATCCCTCGCCCGGAATGAAAGGACATGAGTGACACGTCTCACCGTGCTGTTATCCAGTGACTGTACACAAAAAACAAAAAATAAGTCTTGGGACGAGGAATGTCAGAACCATGAACAACTGTGTACAGCTGGAAAACGTGAAGTAGATGATTAGTTAGGCATATGTGAAACGAGGTAGCCAAACAATGGAGATTCCATCAATAACGACCACTGAATTATATACGAAGGAGATGAAAATAATTAAAAAGAAGAGGGCTTTATACTGGATAGAGACACAAGGAAATGCGTTTTGGGATACTGCTAGATATCTGAAAGAATTCTAGGAGTTAAACTGAACAGGAAGTATCTCAATATATCCATAATGGTTGTATATGTATCGACAACACATAGAACAGAAGAATAAATCGAGTCCTTCTACTCCACGATTGATTATGCCAAGGCACAGTGAAAATCACAAGACATCAGAATCATCATGAGAGATCTCAATTCCAAAGTCGGCAAATGGAGAGAATGTGAAACAGTCGGCAATTTCGGACTCGGAGAACGCAATGGCCGTGATGAGAAATAAGTCCAAATGACCAGTTTATAACTAACACCTGGTTCCAAGAGCACCCCAAATGACTCTGAAAATGGAGAAATCCAGGAGAAGAAATTAAGGACCAAGTGGAAGTCCATGATTGCCTACGTCCTGAAGGACACAACACATGAAGAAGAAGAATCAAAATGCGAGGTCCGCTTCGAAAATAATACCTAAATTTTTATTACGTATTTGGCGTGGCATTAGAGTTTGGATGACTTTGCTATAACAATGGCAGACTGATCACAAATGTTTCAAGAAGTTGGGATATTACTAGGCCAACTTCCAAAAGAGAAGAATGCAGCAATAATAATGGAAAAATAATTAAGAAACCTAATAACGGTATAGATTTGACAAAATAACCAATAAGTTTTGACAGAAATAATAATCTAATTGCAATAAATCTAATTGCATAGTTCCTTGATATAGAAATTTCAACAAAGCCAGTAGCAATTTTAATAGTAATTCTAGGAAAGAAAAACAAATAAAAATATAAAAACATTTTCTGTTCTTCTGATTTATATTTTAGATGCCCAAATAAAAACAATGTTCACAAAATGACTTTCTTATTGTGATTGTAAATTGAATCCCTCGATACTAAATGTTTTCACGCAACAATTTTTTTAATGAAAATGTATTAACGTTCATTAAGTCATCATGATTAGCCATTATTATATTTTCGACAACATGTCCTTCAGTAATAATTCAGAAACAAATAAGCGTAAAAATTTAAATAATTAACTTAAAAAAATACAAAAATTCCTGAGATAATATATGTGATAGAAACATATTTAGACAGGTTTAGATAGATAGATAGATAGATAGATAGATAGATAGATAGATAGATAGATAATGAGCAGACTAATATAGATAGATAGATAAAAAGAAATAAATAAAGAAACAGACTGCGATAGATAGATAGATAGATAGATAGATAGATAGATAGATAGATAGAAGAGCCGACTGATAGATAGATAGATAGATAGATAGATAGATAGATAGATAGATAGATAGATAGATAGATGGTAACAATTTTTGTGAGATTAGCAGTTATTACGGAGAAGTTAGCATTATTCTCAGGTTTTAAAATATTTCTCTTTAAACAGATTGTCATGAAATATGATAGACAGGTAGATAGAAATATAGATATATATGAACACATTTGGATAGATAGATAGATAGATAGATAGATAGATAGATAGATAGATAGATAGATATAGATAGATAGATAATGACAGACTAATATAGATAGATAGATAGATAGATAGATAAAAAGAAATAAATAAAGAAACAGACTGAGATAGATAGATAGATAGATAGATAGATAGATAGAAGAGCCGACTGATAGATAGATAGATAGATAGATAGATAGATAGATAATGAGCAGACTAATATAGATAGATAGATAAAAAGAAATAAATAAAAAAAGAAACAGACTGAGATAGATAGATAGATAGATAGATAGATAGATAGATAGATAGATAGAATAGAAGAGCTGATAGATAGATAGATAGATAGATAGATAATGAGCAGACTAATATAGATAGATAGATAAAAAGAAAGAAATAAGAAAAGAAACAGACTGAGATAGATAGATAGATAGATAGATAGATAGATAGATAGATAGATAGATAGATAGATAGAAGAGCCGACTGATAGATAGATAAATAGATAGATAGATAGATAGATAGATAAATAGATACATAGATAATGAGCAGACTAATATAGATAGATAGATAAAAAGAAATAAATAAAAAAAGAAACAGACTGAGATAGATAGATAGATAGATAGATAGATAGATAGATAGAAGAGCCGACTGATAGATAGATAGATAGATAGATAGATAGATAGATAATGAGCAGACTAATATAGATAGATAGATAAAAAGAAATAAATAAAAAAAGAAACAGACTGAGATAGATAGATAGATAGATAGATAGATAGATAGATAGATAGATAGATAGATAGATGGTAACAATTTTTGTGAGATTAGCAGTTATTACGGAGAAGTTAGCATTATTCTCAGGTTTTAAAATATTTCTTTTTAAACAGATTGTCATGAAATATGATAGACAGGTAGATAGAAATATAGATATATATGAACACATTTGGAGAGATAGATAGATAGATAGATAGATAGATAGATAGATAGATAGATAGATAATGAGCAGACTAATATAGATAGATAGATAGATAGATAAAAAGAAATAAATAAAGAAACAGACTGAGATAGATAGATAGATAGATAGATAGATAGATAGATAGATAGAGAGCCGACTGATAGATAGATAGATAGATAGATAGATAATGAGCAGACTAATATAGATAGATAGATAAAAAGAAATAAATAAAAAAAGAAACAGACTGAGATAGATAGATAGATAGATAGATAGATAGAAGAGCCGACTGATAGATAGATAGATAGATAGATAGATAGATAGATAGATAGATAATGAGCAGACTAATATAGATAGATAGATAAAAAGAAATAAATAAAAAAAGAAACAGACTGAGATAGATAGATAGATAGATAGATAGATAGATAGATAGATACATACATACATAGATAGATAGATAGATAGATAGATAGATAGATAGATAAGAACAGGCTCATAGATATATATGGCGTGGCATGAATAAAGTGGCTATATATGAATATAAATATATTAAGAATAGAAAAGGTACAAAAAGCTAATTGTTTGGTCAAAGTCACACACAAGCAGACAGAGAGAAAGAGAGAAAGATAGATCCATAGATAGACATAATGAACAGAAGATTTAGATAGATATGAACAGACTGACACACACACACACACACACACACACACACACACACACACACACATATATATATATATATATATATATATATATATATTATGAACTATCCCGTCGATTTCGACGTATGAGCATCTAACTCGGTTAGACTACCACACAAAGAATTGTTTGACGTGGCGAAGACCTGTGTAGAACCATCCACACTTTTTGGAACTGCTGATAACAAACAGTCAGTGCAGACGTCTGCCACAGATCGCATGAACAACAGACCTCAGTTATTTAACCCATAACTGGAAGGAAAGAACGGATTAATACGTTTCCCAAGGGTACCAGTGCGTAAGTGAATGCAAAGTGTTCAACTGAAATTGGAACTTGGCTTACCGATTTCCCCCTTCGAGCCGACATCTACCGCACTACAACGCACATCCGTCAATAACGCTTACAGCACCTGGTATTCCCAAGCGGTCACCCATCTAAGTACTGACCTGACTAACTTCGGTGAACGAGCGAGAACCGGTGTATTCAACGTGATATGACCGTAAGTATATATATATAGTTGTCAGTCCGTAAACGGTGAGGAGAACCCAACAAGATTTCCTTAATATAAATTATTAATAGGTAAATACATATAGATATGAAGTTTATAAAGGAAAACTCAAACACCTTTATGAACTTCATATCGCTCTGGTTAACACCCAACGAGCTCTCTATATGTATTTACCTATTAATAATTTATATTAAGGAAATCTTGTTGGATTATCCTCACCACGGATACTACCCATATTTGGAACTGGACTCTATCTCTCTTCTTTCCTTCCTCCTTCCCCTTACATTTATTGTCATTTATTTATTT
The DNA here is from genome assembly GCA_037127315.1 of Ascarosepion bandense. Taxonomy (NCBI): domain Eukaryota; kingdom Metazoa; phylum Mollusca; class Cephalopoda; order Sepiida; family Sepiidae; genus Ascarosepion; species Ascarosepion bandense. Next base: position 147,607 of record JBBBDQ010000701.1, on the reverse strand, counting down.
GCTTGTAATCTTATGTTTTATTTTAAGAAAACGTTCATTCCGGCAGAAATTTTATGCCAGATGGAGGAAATATTGTAAAAAAGTTTGATGATATGAGCTAATTAAGCTCATTGAAATCAACTATAGTTTATAACTAATATGACGTGTTGAGTTTTCCTTTATAAACTACACACACATATATATATATATATATATATATATATATATATATATATATATACTCGATTTCTCACGCTATCCATATCTATGAGTCGGTTCCTATCTATCTATTTATCTATCTATCTCTACCAGGCTTTCGACAATAACAGTGAAGCTCGAACTGTTGTCTAGGATGTCTCCAAAGCGTTTGACAGAGTCTGTTATGCTGGTCTTCTACGCAAGCTGCAGGGCTATGGTATAACTGAACGCTTGTTTGCTCTAATCCAGTCATTTCTTTAAAATCGTACAATGAAGGTAGTATTGAACAGACATACCTCCCGATACTATCATACAAACGTGGGTGTTCCCTCAATGCTCTTTTCTACGTCTTACGCTTTTCCTGATCTTTATTAATGATTTCCCCGATGTAATCAGTTCCCAAGTAGGCATATACGCTGACGACACCACCGTTTACTCTGGCCTCGATCAAAAATCTGCTAAAACTGACAAAGCAAACCTCGCTGTTGAGCTTGCAAAGGACCTCCAATCTATCGTAGACTGTGGTAAGAAATGGCTAGTGAATTCTCATGCATCTAAAACAAAGCCGCTATCTATTAACCGTCACAGACAATCGCTCATACCCCCCATTAGCATAGATAAGGCTAGCTTCCCTGAAAGCAAAACACTGCATATCCTCGGGTAAACTCTCTCAGCAGACCTCAATAACTATATAACTATAAATCCGCTGCTAAGAAGGTCGGTTCACTGTGTAGGCCCAGAATCCATCCTGCACATATATAAATCTACCATCCGTACGTGTATTGAATACTGCTGCCACATCTGGTCGGATACCCCTGCTATTCACCTCGGTGTTCTTGACAAAATCCAACGGAGGATCTGAAATGTGATTGATCCAGACTTGGCAGCTCAGATGCAGTCACTTTCTCACTGGCGTAATGTGGCTTCTCTCTGTCTCTTCTACAAATACTTTCAAAGTTTCAGCTCCGATAAACTTAGCTCACCGGTGCCCACTATGTAAGAATTTAGAACTAGACTAGATCCCACACTTTCACAGTGAAACAAATAAAATGTAACCCCAACTTCTACTCCCAACTTCTTTTCTCGCACTTCTCGCCTGTGAATTTCCCTTTCCGTATACTTGCTTCCCCGACAGCTACAATCTCCGAGAATTTAAATGTAAGTTCAATAGTCATCTTCTGTCTCACTGACTCGCATTTTTTCTCTCATGCTCTTTTCTCCGTTCACTCTACTCTCATCATACCAGTATTCTCATCCTTCTATTACCCTCTTCCTGACACCCCCTATAACCTGTCCCTCTTTCTCATTAATTTCCTCATATATAACCTCCAGCGCACCAGTGGCGCTGAAACTGCCTTATTTGAGGTGAAATGATAAAAAAATATAGATAGATAGATAGATACGAACAGTCGTAGATAGATTCGAACAGGATGTGAAAGATAGATAGATAGATAGATAGATAGATAGATAGATAGATAGATAGATAGATGGGAATAAACTGAAATATATACGTTCATGCATAGATATGAACAGACTGAGATAGATAGATAGATAGATAGATAGATAGATAGATAGATAGATAGATAAGAGCGAGATATACAAATAAAAATAGAAGCAATTGCTCGAATGTGGTAGAGTAGACATGCATAGATAGATATGAACAGATTCATAGAGAAACAAGGAGATAGATAGATAGATAGATAGATAGATAGATAGATAGATAGATAGATAGATAGATAGGAAGCGACCCATAGATATGGATAGCGTAACAAATTGGGTAAATATATATATATAAATATGGATCTTCTTTTTCTTCTTCTCGTGTTGTGTCGCTTCAGGACGTAGGCCATCATAGACTTCTTTTTGGCTCTGTCTCTAGTCACTCTCAACATTCCTCCTCTTGGTATCTCTCCCAAACCCCGCTCCGCCATTCATTTGCTCAGGCCTATAAAGTATGTCTCGCGATGCTTGCCCCTGTCTCTCTTTCCTTCTATCCATCCTGTGATTATTAAATTCCCCAAGCCCTCCTTCCTCATTACGTATCCCAGGAATCTCATATGTCTCTTCCTGATGTTAAGTATGATATTTCTGCTCGTTTGCATCCTCTCCAACACCTTCTCATTGTTCACGTGCTCAGTCCATGGTATCCTCAGCATCCTTCTGTAAAACCACATATCTGCTACCAAAGCCTCTCCTTCATCCTTGATGAGATCATCCAACATTCACTTCCATACTGAAGGACAGATATCACATAACAATCCAGCAGTATTTTCTTTGTCTCCAATGAAATTTTCCTGTCTCTCAGTACTCTGCTTAGCTTTAGAAATGCATCTTTAGCCATGCCAATGCTTCTTTCGATCTCAACAACGCACTTTCCATCCACTTCCGACCTGCAGTTGACATTTTTGGGGTCCTCGTTTTGCAGATGAATATACATTCAGTTTTCTTGAAATTTATGCTCAGTCTTGTCTTTTCGCTTTCTCTTGCCATCTTCTGTAGGAGGTTCTGTATTTTCCTTTCCGTAACTGCTATCAGCATTGTATCATTTATTTCTCTCGGAATTGTTTCGCTGTATAAATTGAATAGATCCGGGGAGAAGACACATCCTTGTGTTACGCCCCTTTCTAATATTGTATACCTGCTGTAGTCACTTTCTATCGGTTTGCTGCCAATATAGATTCTTGATTATCTTAAAGTCTTTTTCGAAGTTGTTGAGCATCTCTATTAAGTCTTTGTGGCGTACTTGAACACATCCTTGTCTTACGCCCCTTATACTCTTCGTTGCTCTCTCTTGTCGTGGAAGAGATCTCCAATATATTCATTCCATCTCTGAACGATTTTTATACAAAGAATAAAAGAAATGCGTTTGGTAAATGTGAACAGTTGGAGAAACTCGAATAGCTAATGTCACACATAAGCAGTCAGACGGACAGATAGATAGATAGATAGATAGATAGATATGCAAAAGAAAATTTAGATAGATAGAAATGAGCAAACTGATATATATATATATATATATATATATATATATATATATATTCTTTATTTGTAAACAAGTTATTACACGACCTAGGTTTCTACCACGTGGCGTCTTCAGGCAATTTCCAATAAATGATTTTACCATTTTTAAGAACGTTCACGTCACTCGTTTACAAATGAAGAATATTCAAAAGTTCTACAATATAATTCCATTGAACACTTCTTAATACAACTTTGTACGTGTCTAACGTTATTATGACAAAAACTAAGTAATCAAGTATATATATATACGCTCTCACACCCTGATTAAGCACTCTGGAAGAATGGTAGACTTTGAGAAAACAGTAGCTACTCTAGCATCTACGTATCGCACATTCAGTAATGAATTAGAGCACTCTGGCTAATGGCGTATGATACATTATACGCTAAAAGTCTGCCTCCTTCTGACGAGCGCCCATAGCTCAGCGGTAGAATCGCCGACTGACGCCAATTCGGTTGGGTTTCAATCCTGGGTTAAAAAGCAATCGGATGTCTAACCCTACTGATGAGCTGTGAAACAGATCTCTCTGCAGATGTATATATATATATATATATATATATATATATATATATATATATATCTGCAGATGTATATATATATATATATATATATATATATATATCTGCAGATGTATATACATATATATATATATATATATATATCTGCAGATTATATATATATATATATATATATATATATATATATATATATATATATGCACACATTACCGGCCATAATTATTAAACCACCCCAGTTTAAAAATGGTTCTTTTATTATTATTACTTAGCAAAGTTTTGTTTGCAAGGCAGCCAGGAAGCCTCTGCTTCGGTCAGCCAATAATAAGAAGAGACTAGCATGGGGAAGAGAGCACAAAAACTGGACACAAGAACAGTTCATTTGATGCGCATATTATTGTGCAAGAATTAAAAAAGAACCTATCTATTTTCATTTAGAATTATCCACTTGGCAATAAATATTAAAACTTGTATGAAATACATAATTTCTTTTAAAAAACTGGGGTGGCCTAATAATTATGGCCGGTAGTGTAAATATATATGCATATGGTGGTTTCCTATATTTGGATAGGGATCGCAGATTCGAATCCTGCCGAATGACACACATTTTTGTTAAAAAAAAAAAAATTATAGTAAATAACCAGGCCGGTTGAAATAAATATATAATACATTTTGATTATAAACAAAATATTTACTTAAATACGAGTATCGATAAAAAATAATGTTCAAACAAATCATTTCAAATTGTCGGTTGTTTATAACCAGTTTCGTTAATCTTCGTTAATTTCCGTAATATATATATATATATATATATATATATATAAAAGCAGGAACCGACTTATAGATATGGATAGCGTGAGGAATTTATTAAATATATACGAATATGGAGACTAAGAATAAAATGAAATTGAAAGGCAGAAAATGTTTAGTATATCTGAACAGTTGGAGAAACTCAAAAGATAATGTGTCACTCAGACAGATAGATAAATAGATATAAAGAAACTAAGATATATAATTGATTGACATAGGTTTTCATAAAAATATCATAAACATTAAACAATGATGAGGAGATTGTTTTCGTTTTTCTTAATGGCGTAGATATCTACTGGGAATTACCATTTGTCAAATATTCAAAGAGGAGACTATTAATTTTAAATATCAAATCTAAAACTTGCGTTAGTTTAAAAAGGCATATCCCAGTGGAAAATATATTAGCATTTAGAATAAATATGCAAATAATTTCAACTTAGTTACTTGACAGTGATTGAAAAATCGCAGAGGTAAAGTTCAACGAACCATATACATTTTTCTGCACATATAGTACACTAGCAGTATAGCCCGGCGTTGCTCGGGTGTAATGAAAGCTTTAAAACTAATCCATGGTCCTGGAGCTCAGACTCAGCCTAAAGAATATTTGTGTGATGTTTGGTGAGAATCGGATAAAAATTGTGGATTTGTATAAAGGACATACAGACAGATAAACAGACACAAACACAAACATCTTGCCTCTTATATATATATATTATCGATTTTCTGCACTGTTGTAAGAACTGCAACCCTGAAACTTCTGAATATGTCTTTGTCTATGAGTGTATCAAATTTGATTAAAATCGAACCACTCGTTCTATAACCCGATTTTTTCGATTATCGATTTTCGATATTTATCGGGGTTACCTCGACACAAAACATAGCTTAGAACACTAGCAGACGCTTATAGTACAACTGTGTAAATTTTCAAGAAAATCGGTTCAGCCGTTTCGGAGCCTATAGGTAACGGAGACACACAGACACACAGACAAAGTTCCATTTATAAATAAGTTTAGATGTGTATTTGTGGTGGATGCAGATTGAGAGTGAAGTTGAGCAAATTTCTGTCATAATTTATAATCTACTTTTCAGACATTCTTACTATCAATGTAGTTTACTCTTCAGTCTGTTATGCATGAGAAATCGGGGAGCCGAGTTCGAATTCAAGTTGAATTCGTTGCATTCACTTACGCGCGAATACCCTTGGGAAAGGTATTAATCCATCTCTTCCTTCAAGTTATGGATCGCAGAGGTAACGTTCAACGAACCATATACATTTTTCTGCACTAGCAGTATAGCCCGGTGTTGCTCGAGTGTGGGACAGATTGGGTTCTATAGCTTTGGCTGGCAACCAGTCTACCGTAGAAAGTAATGGCAATCTACTGAGGAATAATCTTCTGCCCAGTCAGTCATGTCTCTTTCGATACATGATCGCTCAAGCGTGTATCACGTATAGCACTTAACTGACTAACTGTTATGTACCATACGTTATACACCCCTGGGCGATCAAGACACATGACTGACTGGGCAGAGGGTTTTCCGCAGTAGCTTACCATTTCTTCCTGGGGTAGACTGGTTGCCAAACAAGGCTAAAGAATCTGTTATGTTATTAAACCCATAACGAGAGAGAGAATAGACGAATTAATACATTTCGCAAGGGTTTTTGCACATAAGTGAATGGAATGAATTTGACTGGAATTCGAACTCGGTTCACTGATTTATCGTTACGATATCCAGTGCACCACAACGCACATCATCATTCTTAGGTTTTTTATTTCTTCAAATAGACTAATAGACTTTGACCTGAGCCATAAAGAAATTGAAACTTGAGTCCAGAAAACAGTTTGATCAACGTCTTGCAGCTGATCATTCTTTATTCTATCTAGTTCAATGAGGGAATAACTGGCTTGGTACATCCGATATATCAAAAGCCGAACTAGTATCGTTTCATCACTGTTCAAACATAGACTGTACTCCAGTCACTATAAACAATTTTACTGTGAACGAGGTCAATTGCTTTGCAAATCTACTGGGTTTCAAGTTAACTTCATATTTCAAGTTGAACTCATTTATACAAAGTATTACTTAGAAGAAGCAAAGAAAATGATTAGCTCTCAACATCGCTTCAGAAAATATCTGACTCCTGAAATTATTTTTATTAAACGAGTCAAATTTGGTTAAAGAATGAGGTACTGCTGCCATATATATGCTTCATTTCATTTTCCAGTTTTGACAGAGTTCTTAATCATTATTCCGACCCTTGTAGAAGAAAACATGTTTTCCACTCTACAACCTCTTTCCTACAGTCAGAAATTTTCTAGCTTGTCATTATAGCTATTTTCATAGCGAATGCTCAAATGAGTCCCTTCTTTAGTTTCACCAGTTATCTTTACTTCATCGATGGATAAGAATTTTTTTATGTTCCAAATGTAAGCAGAAAGTTTCATTTAAATAATTTTTCCAATAACTGTTACTTTATGGAACAGACTGTCGGGTGAATAATTCAATAAACATTTAAATCTTGATTTCGTCAAGAGTCAATTGTAATCTACCCTCCTTATCCTCATTTTTACTACCTACCGTCTGTTCAAGGCATATCATAGTGATCATTCATCGTTACAATTTCCATTCTACTTTGAGTGCTTCTCGAGCCTTGCACTGGTTACAATTTAGTAACGAACCTATTATACTTAAAACATCAACACGCGTCTTAGTAATGTTTATACTTGTGATTGTCTTGGCGTTTTGGGGGTGAAACAGCTGATTGCACAGACAGGTTTTTATGAAACGAACTCCAGTCCTATCAAATGACGGGATCTTTCTCCACAGTTTTGAATTCAGAGTTCTTTTTTCCATTAGACTGGTTGCCAACCAAGAATAAAAAGCGCAGTGTCTTTTAACCACAATTGGTGGTAAGAGAATGATCCATGCCTTTAAAAAGAGCTAGGCCAATGTAACAGACTCGGTGGGAAATTGAACTTGGTTTGTCGATTCTTTTTTCGAAGGCTTTAATCCTTATGTGATCAGAGGAAGAAAGAGAATAGGTTAAAGAGGAAAAGAAAAAACAAGGGGAAAAACAGAAAAATAGCGAAGAAGAAACAAAGTAGCGAGAAAGAAATAGAAATGAAAAATAAAAACGAAGAAAAATGTTTGAATGAAAAGGAATATAAAAACGAAAGAAAAGGAAAGTAACAGTAGAAAAGAAAGAAGAAACATCGACGTTTGAAGAAAATCGAAAAGAAAGAAATGAAGAAAAATGAAAAAAAAATGAAAGAGAAACACAGAAACAGGCGCAAACAGTAATCGAAACACAAAGGGGAGTAGAAAGGAAAAAAGAAAGAAAGAAAGGATTTAAAGCAGTGGAGACAGAAAGAAAAAGAAAAAGAAAGAAAAAACAAAGTTGGAATAAAAGAAAAAACAAAAATGAAAAGACGTTAGTGGGAGAAAAAAGGTTGAAATGACGGAATAGAATAAAATAGAGAGGGAGGAAAGGAGAGATGGAAAAAGACGGAGAAAGAGGGAGAGGGAAGAGAGGGAAAGAGAGAGAGAGAAAGAGAGTGGGAAGAGAGATAGGGAAGTGAACAGAGTGTACAAAATATTTGGACTTTTCATCATATATGAAATGACCGTAGCTTTTGTGGTTAGGGTCATTTGCGTCGCAAATACAGAGACAGTCCATAAAGTACGGAATCGTGTCCAGCGCAAAAAAAAAAAAAAAAAAAAAAAGGAAAGAAAAGCAAAAAAATCAGTGCACTGAACGAATATTAATTGATTCTGTGCACAAGACACCTGCCAGATTTGGTGTGCGTGTCTCGAATGCAAATTATGGTATATTGTAAAATGGTTCGATCGTCTGTCAGGTCGGAAAACACACTTGATAAACGGCAAATAAGGAGTTTGAAAATTCTTTAATGAATACAAACACATGCACATAAACAAAAATGTGCACATACATACATGACGGGCACACATGCATGCATGCAGATACACAAATATTACGATTGAGCTCTCTGGGGAAGAAAGTTTTAAGAACACTTTCCACTTCTGCAATACGTGTGACTCTTCAGAAATGAATTGCGTTCTTTCGGTGACTGGCGTGTGTATAAACTGCTTATATACAACACGTTAAAATTTCCCTTCTCGGTTTGTCTGCGCCTTTGGCTTAGGGAGTAGCGACTCCGACTGATACCAAATCAGTCGAGTTTCGATCCCGGCCAGAAGCAAGTGGATGCGTCTAGCCGCACTGATGAGCTGCGAAACAGGCTTGTATGTGGATGACTAATATATATATATATGGATTAAAAAAATGAATCAGAATTCAACAAAATAAGTAAAGAACAGGTAGGCAAAAAGAGTCTTTCATCATTTCCTTTTCAAGATTTTTTTTTTAGAGTCGAATGATTTACAATTGTTAAAAAGCTTCATTTGTCTTATTAGATTATTGACACTTTAAGGACCTGTTCTTTATATATATATATATATATATATATATATATATATATATATAAAAGTCATCCGCAGACAGATCTGTTTCGCTGTATCACAGATCATCAGTACGGTAAGACTCCGATTGCTATTAACCCAGAATTGAAACCCGACCGAATTGGCGTCAGTCAGCGATTCTACCTCTATGGGCGCTCAGTAGAAGAAGTCAGACATTTTAGCGTGTATATTATCATTATACACGCCAATAGCTGAGAGTGTTCTATTTCACTGCTGAATGAACGATGCGTAGTTGCTAGAGTAGCTACTGTTTTTCAAAGTTTACCATTAAATTTTGATTATTGTCACTAGTGGATGTACATATTTAAGTAGATGCATTGCTTATTTATTAAACAGCATATTTATTTATTTTCATGTCAGTTAATTAAATGCCAATAGTGATACACACTCGGGCGGTTAGGTTTCGAAAAAGACATGACTGACTGGGCAGAAGATTTTTCCGCAGTAGGTTGCCATTACTTTCTGTAGTAGACTCGTTGGTAAAAAAAAAAACAATCTGTCCTGCTATTCAACACATAGCTGTAGGGAGAAGAGGTGGATTAATTCTTTTTTTAAAAGTATTTGTACGTAAGCAAACGAAACGATCCGATATCTATTATACGACAAAGCACATCATATATCAGTCAGTTAAGTGCCGTACATGATATACGCTTTGGCGATCATGTCTCGAAAGAGACATGAGTGACAGGGCAGGATATGTTCCTGCAGTAGGTTGCCATTACTTTCTGCGGTAGACTGGCTGCCAACCAAGACTATAGAACCCAATCTGTTTTGCTATTTAAACTATAGCTGGAGGGAGAAGCGACGGATTAATACCTTTTCTCAGGGATATTTATGCGTAAGTGAATGCAACAAATTCAACTAGAATTCGAACTCGGCTCTTCGATTTCTTATTTCGAGTTGATATCTAATGCGCAACAGCGCACATCCACATGCTCGTAATATACATAAACAAAATCACATACGCGCACACATACAATACATACAAAAAATCGCACAGAGCAATGGTCATACTTAAAAAATTAACCAATTTTTATATACACATCGGGTTTAGGACCACGTCACGTTGAAACACTCGTTACCGCACGATCACCGTTTAAACAACGTCAAGCCAAGTCAATACTTATATGGCTGACCGCTTGGGAATACTGCGTGTTCTAAGCTTTGATTTTAGGATGATGTAATGGATAATATCTCGAAATTGTTATCACGGTAAAACACTGGTTCTCGTACGATCATCGAAGTTAAGCAACGTTTAGCTTGGTTAGTACCTAGATGGGTGACCACCTGCATATACTAAATTTTGTAAGCTTGGGTGTACGGGTATGTAATGGATATCGACTCGGAAGTGAAAACGGAGAGCCAAATTCTAATATGCCTTGTTTTGCACTGGATATCGGCTCAGAACGAGAAATCGGGGAGCCGAGTTCGAATTCCAGTTGAATTCCTCGCATTCACTTACGCACAAATACTCTTGGGAAAGGTATTAATCCGTCTCTTCCCCCCAGTTATGGGTTAAATAACAGAAAAGATTGGGTTCTACAGTATTCGCTGGCAAACAGTCTACCGCAGAAATTAATGTCAACCTACTGCGGGATAATCTTCTACCCAGTCCGTCATGTCTCTTTCGGGACATGATCGCCCAAGCGTGTATCACGTATGGCAATTAACTAACTGATTTACGCGAAATTAACCTTGAGAAGGATATGATTCCACCCTCTTTTCCACATAGCTATGAGTTAATTAGGATAAATTATAGTAATACAAATCATTAATATCTCGAAAAAGAGTCTTACAATTTGAAACTATTTTCTAGCTTTAAATAGCTTGCAAAAATTTGATAAACCGTAAAAAAATAAATCAATCTCTGATTTGTATTTTATTTCAACACTTTGTCGGCTGTTTCAAGCCGAAACATATTTGAGATTGTAGGGATTTTTTTTTCCGTACTTGTAGTTCCCAAGCGCTCCCCATCTAATTACTGACTGGGCTCGACGCTGCTTAACTTCGAACGAGGACAAGAAAAGGATTTTTTCATAACCTCACATTAATAAGATCAAACATCGGAAGAAAGCTACGAAAACACGTCCTCGGTTCAGTCGACGTGCAAAAGAAAATATATTTTTACGTATGAATAATTTACTCTCATGTTTATATCAGACGTTATTAAAATTACAAATGTTCAGTCAGTTAAGTGCCATACGTGATACACGCTTTGGGCGATCATGTCTCGAAAGAGACCTTACTGACTGGGTAGAAGATTATGCCGCAGTAGGTTGCCATTGCTTTCTGTGGTAGACTAGCTGGCTAGTATTTTTGGGGGATCAGTTTATTACTTCATAACAATATAAAACAGATCCTCCACTTTATGCCCAGTAGAAGTTTTAATTGTTTTCAACTATTATATTCAGTCAGTCAGTTAAGTGCAATACGTGATACACGCTTTGGGCGATCATGTCTCGAAAGAGACATGACTGACTGGGTAGAAGATTATGCCGCAATAGGTTGCTATTGATTTCTGCGGTATATTGGTTGCCAGCCAAGGCTATAGAACCCAATCTGTCCTGTTATTTAACCCATAACTAGAGGAAAGTGACAGATTAATACCTTTCCCAAGTGTATTTGTGCGTAAGTGAATGTAAGGAATTCAACTTGAATTCGAACTCGGCTTCCCGATTTGTCGTTCCGAGTCGATATCCACTGCATCACAACGCACAATACAAATGTTACCAATCACAAATGCTCGTAAATCTGGATGGCATTGGTAGCAATATCATACTGCACTTTTAAGCCCGCACAATATCTCACGTTAGACTTTTTGTTTTTATAGCTAATAAATCCACTTCTGGTGAGCTTGTTAAAATGTGACTTAAACGGAGTAAATAACAACGACTTAACTATTTCGCTATATTTCTGAAATGTATTGAAATTATTTTCACTATTTACATCGTTCGGGCTATTATCCTCACTTCTGTTGTCATTTTCACAACTTTTAGGAAGTTGTACATTTCCACTTTCGTCAGGTGATTGTAATTTCGAATTGAATCCTTTATTTCGTTCACAGAGGGAGATTGATCTCGTTCCACGAGCTATACCTCTTCCAGATGTCTCCCTTTAATTCAACAGGAAGTTTTTTTTGTTCACTTTTGCTGTAGGAATATATTAAACTCACAAGTCTTAGTCAAGTCAATTGATCCAATCGAAACATTTTGGAGAATTAAAGAGGGATAAGTGATACTAAGAAATCTGGAAGAAGCATGACTTGTGGAACTAGAACAAGCCGCCCGGTCAACGAAATAAAGGATTCAGGTCGAAATTCCAATTATCTGAAGAAGGTTGACGTGTAAAACGGCCCAAAATGGTAATGGTCCGAACAATGGGCATGCCTCCCAAAACTACCAGACGAACGCGGGCGTCCCTCAAGGTTCTATCCTAGGTCCCACGCTATTTCTGATCTACATTAATGATCTCCCCGACACCATTAGATCCCAAGTTGGCATGTATGCCGACGACACAACAATCTACTCCCGCATCGATCAGAAACCATGTCTGGACGACAAAGTGAACCTCGCTGCCGCACTTGAAAGGGACCTCCAATCCGTAGTGACCTGGGGTAGGAAATGGTTGGTAAATTTCAATGCCTCCAAAACAAAGCTGTTATCAACTAACCACCATAGACAATCGCATCTACCTCCCATAAGCATGGGACAGGCTAGCCTCCCAGAGAGTAAAATACTACGCCTCCTTGGCCTTACACTCTCGGCGGACCTCAAATGGAATGACTATATTGAATCCATTGCCAAATCTGCTGCTATGAAAGTCGGCTCCCTGTGCAGGGCCCGGAAATTTTTCCCACCTGAAACTATTCTGCACATATACAAATCTACCATCCGCCCGTGTATTGAATATTGCTGCCATATCTGGTCGGGTGCCCCTGCTGCTCTCCTTGGGCTTCTTGACAAAATACAAAGGAGGATCTGTAACGTGGTTGATACTGACTTGGCAGACCGGCTGCAGCCGCTCTCACACCGGCGTGATGTAGCTTCCCTGTGCCTCTTCTACAAGTACTTTCATGGCTTCTGCTCCGATGAGCTTAGATCACTGGTGCCGCCTAAGCACGAATTTACACGAGATACTAGATTAGCAACTAGGTCCCACCCTTTTACAGTTAAACAAATAAGATGTAACCGTAAATTCTACTCCAACTGCTTCTTTTCTCGCGCTTCCCGCCTGTAGAACTCCCTTCCACAAGTCTGCTTTCCCGACAGTTACAATCTCCAGGTGTTTAAATGTAGGGTCAATAGACACCTCCTATCACACTAACTCCCATCTATTCTCACAACACTCTCATCTACCCAACCCTCATTCTCGGTATCCTCACCCGCCTATCACCCACCCTCTGTTATTTCCTATATTTAATCAGCCTTTCTCCACTCTACGTAGCCCCCTGCACAGTAGTGGCAGTGACATGCCTTGCTCGGGGTGAAACGCTTATAAAAAAAAAATAAAAAAAAATGTCAGTCAGTCAGTTAAGTGCCATACGTGATACACGCTTTGGGCGATCATATCTCGGAAGAGACATGACTGACTGGGCAGAAGATTATCCCGCAGTAGGTTGCCATTGCTTTCTGCGGTAGACTGGTTGCCGACCAAGGCTATAGAACCCAATCTGTCCTGTTATTTAACCCATAACTGGAGGAAAAAGACGGATTAATACTCTTCCCAAGGGTATTTGTGCGTAAGTGAATGCAATGAGTTCAACTGGAATTCGAACAATGTAAATAGTGTAAATAAATGACTAAATAGTTAATTAAATAGCAATGTCGACTGTTTTTTCCTTTAGTAGTCAGTCAGTTAATTGCCATACGTGATACACGCTTTGAGCGATCATGTCTCTTTCGAGACATGACTGACTGGGCAGAAGATTATCCCTCAGTAGGTTTCCATTACATTCTGCGATAGAAAGAGACGGATTAATACATTTTCTAAGGGTATTTGTTCGTATGTGAATGCGAAGAATTCAACTGAAATTCGAACTCGCCACCCCGATTCGATATCCACTGCTCCACAAAGCACATCTGTAAACAACATAAAAAAAGAAAATTTGAATTCAAAACCATAGTGAAAGAAATTGAAACCCATCTTACTTAATAGTACATAGCAATTGACAGATAATAACGAAAAGAATCGGCGGAGAGACCCGATAGCCCAAACTCTGATGAAACATGGAATTGAAAAAAGATTAAATCAATATTAAATTAAATTTCATTTCGAGGCTATATATTCTGTCTACGAGCATCGCGTTTTGGTACCGTGCACGCATGCGTCTAATGTTAATACTTGGGTTCTACACGGTAATATTTATACAATGGTCATTTATTATGAACACAAACGAAAGGTTATTAACTTTTCATGTCGTTTGCATATGAGCGAACTCTGAAAAATATCAGCCGGGAGAAGATTGCCAGTTAACGTGTGCGAAGGCAAGTGCAGACAAACGCACGCAATTGGCAGACAGGAATATTGAAAGAAACCAAATATTCAGCTCCAAGGTAGTCGACCTTTTTAAATTTAGACGTTGACTGGCAGATATTCCAGTTTGCTTCTGGACTAAAAGTAAAAGTTACTACAATTTCCTACGAAAGTTTAACTTTCTTGTTACCAAGAAACATACCGCAAATTAGGTGGTAAGAGAAAATTTAGAGAAACATACTGTCTTATCCTTCTCATCCACCATTATATATATATATATATATACACACACACACATATATATATATATATATATATATGATTTCGACGTATGAGCGTATATATATATATATATATATATATATATATATATATATATATATATGAAAATCTCCCAGAGTTAACCTGTAGAAAAGACAATATTTATAATATAAATAACAATAGGAAAACTGTAATAGCTGCCAACGCGTTTCGTTTTTGCATTGAAAAGTCCACTTTGGATGAAACGCATTGGCAGCTATTACAGTTTTTCTATTGTCTTTTAAACACACACACACACACACACACACACACACACACACACACACACACACACACACACACACACACACACATTAAAAATCTACTGAACAAACCAATCATGGTGGAAACCAAGGTAGCGAAATAATTCGTTTAAAAATGTTCTACATTACAATTGTATAGAACACTTTTTGATATAAATGTGTACTGGTCTAACCCTATTAGGACCAAGAACTAAATATTAAACAATCAATCAATCAATATATATATATATATATATATATATATATATATATATATATATTGGTCATAAATTAAAAAACGACTTGAAGGTAAATCCCAAAGGATCCCATTAATATTAAACATTAACAGGATCCAGGCAGAGGGTTCAATCTAATTTAATTTATTTATTCACAGAGCCAATATTAATTACATATAAAAAATTCAAATGTTCTTAAATCTGATGGCCATTTTGACGGGTGAATTTAGCCCCCATCTGATCAGCGAGACCAAAGCATTATGGGAAAATAATTTTTTTGCTTTTTTTTGTGTGTAAAAAGCAGAAGGGCATGGAAAAAGAAAAAAATGGGGCAAATAATACTAACGAAAAGAGACACAATAAAATGAATTAAAAATGAACTTAAGAATTTGTAAGCAAATGCCAAAATGAAATTTAATATAGTATTTGATCGTCTTAAAAATCAGCATTTTCTGAATACAGCAGAACACACACACACACACACACACACACACACACACACACACACACACACACAAACGCACGCGCGTATACACGCAGTTATAATATTTAATAAACCAATAAATGACTTTTTGGGTTGACAGAGTTCGAGAGTTTCGCATGAAAACGCTCATTAGGTTCAGATGTCTTTTAAATCTATTGAACTTTTTATAATTTTATATTTATACTCTTCGGAAAAAAATCTAACGCTAATTCTGAAATTTAAAATTCTTAACACAAGGGATCTTTTTCAAAACACGTCACGACATTCAACTTACTTTTTTCATTCTTTTAAAATACATATATACATAATAACCAATGAGTTGGGATCAAATATTGATCGGAATTCAGCAGAATGATAAGATAAAGAACACTTGGGAATTGTTTATCAATAAAACACGTTTCACCTTTATTAAAACTTCATCAGAAAATGAGATATGATTATAAATAAAGAAACTTTCAAAATACTGAGAGCCAAAGTAAATAAAACTGGGCCTGACTAAATCTCATGAGAAAAAATAAAAAAGCCACCATACGAATATTTTCCTATTTACCATTAGTACGGATGAGACTAGAAATCAACACACTATGACTCCTTGGCCCCACTCTCTCAACTGACATCACGTGGAACGACTACACCGAATCTGTAGCTACATCTACCGCTTGGAAGGTTGGGTCACTCTGTCGCGTTTGAATGTTTTTCTCGTCAGAATCCATCTTACTCACACACGCGCGTATCTAAAAACGAACATACTCACATTATTTCTATATTTTCATTTCACGAATTCAATATAACTGCAGCTATTTCGCTCTTGCAGGAAATTTCGAAAAATCATTTCCATAAAATAAATGAATTCAAGAGTAGTTGTAGTAATATTAGACGAATTCCACATTTTTTTGGTTCGCTTCAACGTTTAGCGGAAAAAAAGAAAAATATAGATAGTTGCTGACCCTACAAGAAGGCTCATTCGTCTTTTGATAGGCCATGTTTTACGCCAGCTCTGTGCTTAGACATAGTATAGAATTGTTTGAACATAATAGCTGAATTTTTTCTCGTTTTTTGGTTTGCTTCAACATTTGGAGGAAAAAACAAAAATATCTTGATTATTTGACGAGTTTGAATGAATTGCTACCGGAACAAAGTATGACGGGGTGGATTAAAATCGTCAAACATTACTTACAGTAACAAAAAAACAAAAAAAACAAAAACAGGAAATTGTTGAGAAACACGATCTTCTACGAGGGTCATTCAATAAATAAGGTGAATTTTTCGGTATAAGGACTTCTAATACAGATAGAAGCTTACTTTAAAAAAAAATTCCTTTACTTCTTTTTCAAAGGGATTTAATGTTTTTTGCAGACTGAAAAAATGTGTTTTGGAGATTAACAAAGATAGCCGACCAAGAACCATGCTCCAGGATTAAACTGAAGTCACTTATCAAGTGTTTGGTTGCAAATAGGTGCAAACCAGTTAAAATTCATAGGAGAATGTCGACTGTGTATCGTGCCACATGTTTTAGCCAAAACATGTCTACAAGTAGGCTAAATTGTTTAAAGAAGTTTGAAAGTGACGATGAAGTCAAAATTGCTGTGAGCGATTGGCTGAGACATCAGTCCAAATATTTTTACGCTGAGGGAATACGGAAGCTTGTGCACAGATGGAAAAAGTATGTGACACTGCTGGAAGACTACGTTGAAAAAAAAAGTAAGGTTTTATATGTATTAGAAAAATTCACCTGATTTATTGAATGACCCTCGTATATTACCAGATTCCCATTATGTGACGGCAACATCTGTCAAATCCAACGCACGAGGGGCAACATTTACTTTTTGCTTTGTCTAGATTTTAGTTTTTATGTCTTCTGTGAAACACTACGCCTGTTCTGCTTTGAAAATCACTACCGTATTTTTTAATCTTTCATGAATAAAATATATATATTAGGTTGGCCACTTAGGAAGTGCAAAAGGAAAAAAACATTTTATGTAAAAACACCAACATTTATTTTTCAAAATAAAGTCTATCATTCTTGACGATCATCTGCCATTCGATTTCGTCCCAAATACCAGTCCGTTTGCTTTCAATAAAAAAGCTGTAAACAAGCTTCCTTCACTTCATCAAAAGAGTTGAATTGCTAATCACGGAGGATGTGTATCATTAAGAAGGTTAAGTAATAGACACTCGGAGCAGCATCGGGACTGAATGGTGGATGTGGAAGAATTTCAACACCGTCCATCTGTGTGAACTTCTTAGTCAACCTGGCAGTGTGAAGCCTCGCCTTGACCAAAGCACGATGCTCGTATTTTTACGTGGTCTAGCTGATGGTTGATGGCACGACCATGTGAAATAAGATCGAATTGGAGTACTCCTTGTAAATTCCACCGGACAGAACACGACTTTTTATTTTCTTCTCGCTTCCCGAGTGAGTCAGGACTATATATATATATATATATATATATATATATCTGTAATTCACGTACAAGACTGTTTTGCTGTTTCACAGCTCATCAGAGTGGCTAGACATTTACTTGCTTCTAGCCAAGATCGAAACTCGACCGATTTAGTGTCAGTCGTAGTCACTACTCCATAAGCCTTATGCGCATAGAATGAGAGAGGGGGAATTTTAACATCTATAGCACGACTCGGAGTTTCATGCCCTATGCAATCATCAGGTGTTATTATGAACTGTAAAAATTTTAAAAATTTAATCCCAGTATTATTTTTATTATATATATATATATATATATATATATATATATATATATATATATACGTTAACATCGCAAAAACCAGAAATTGAAATTCCGGAAATGTTAGTTCATAATGCGTACCTTTATGATTGCATGAAACTGCGAGTTGTGCTTTAGACGTGGGATATTATGCATATTTATTAATATGTACTTTATAAATCTGTTATAATACATTGAGCATTCTTTTATTAAAGCCTGTAATATATATATATATATATATATATATATATATATATATATATTACAGGCTTTAATAAAAGAATGCTCAATGTATTATAACAGATTTATAAAGTACATATTAATATATATATATATATATATATATATATATATATATATATATATATATACACGGTTATTAATAAATAAATAAATAAATAAATATATATATATATACACGGTGTCCCAGAAGTCGCGCATCATATACTAATTTTTATTTTTTCTATGTTATAGATTTGATCTGATATGGGTTAGAAACTAACAGTACAAGAAAGAGTTAAATTGCTTTTCATGTTTGGAAGTGATAGGACAACATACCACTCTGTAGCTGAAGAATTCAACCGCAATCATCCTGAGCGATAAAAACCATTGAGCCATACCACTGTTTGTTGTTTGATCAAACTCATCCAAGGAACTGGATCAGTTGCTGACTGTGAGAGATGCGGTCGACGAAAGAGTGCAAATGATGAAGAAGCATCCACTATGGTCCTGACTAATGTTGCTAGAAACCCTGTGAAATCAGTAAGGAAAATAAGCCAGGAGCTAACGGTTAACAAATCATCAGTACATCATTAATGCAGAGGGTGAACAATTTGAGCAGCTCTTATGATTATGATTCATAAAATTGATATTCATATATACTTTTACAAAATCTGGGTTGTGCACGACATCCGGGGCACCCTATATATATATATATATATATTCAGGTGAAGAGGATCCAAGGTTTTACGATTTTGAGTCCCCTGTTAAATGTAAATCATTTTCAAAACCAGCATACAGCATGGCCTGATGACAAGATTCTATCTCGAAGCGATAAAATTTCCCGTGTTGTAATGTACAATTAAATTTATAATTATATGATTATATAGATATATTTGTGTGTGTGTGTTTGAATGTGCTTATACGTGTTTGTATATATATATATATATATATATATATATATATATATATATATGTACATTTACGAGGGTCATTCAATAAATAAAGTGAATTTTTTGATATAAGGACTTCTAATACAAAGAGAAGCTTTTTTTTTTCATTTACTTCCTTTTTCAAAGGGATTTGTTTTTTTGTAGATTGAAAAAAAAGTTTGAGAGTTTTGGAGATTAACAAAGATAGCCGACCAAGAAGCATGCTCCAGGATTGAACAGAGGTCAGTTATCAAGTTTTTGGTTGCTGAAGGGTGTAAACCAGTTGAAATTCAAAGAAGAATGTCGACTGTGTATGGTACCACATGTTTCAGTCAAAAATGTCTACAAGTGGGCTAAATTGTTTATAGAAGGACGGAGCAGTCTTGAGAATGAAGATAGGCCTGGAGGCCTACAGAAGTGAGGTCTCCTGAGGTGATCGAATCAGTCAAGGACCTCATTCAGTCTGACAGAAGGGTGTCAGTGAATGACATTGCTAGGACTTTGAGCCTGTTAGGACAGCACACAAAATTGTCCATGATGTTCTTGCCTACTCGAAAGCCTCACACAGCAGCAGCCTAAACGGTACAGTCCATCAAGAAGCTGGGCTGGGACTCTCTCATCCCCCTTACAGCCCAGACCTTGCCCCTTCAGACTTTCACTTGTTTAGTTCCTTGAAAGAGTTCAAGAGAGGCACGAACTTTGAAAGTGACGATGAAGTCAAAAGTGCTGTGAGCGATTGGCTGAGACATCAGTCCAAAAATCTTTACGCTAAGGAAATACGGAAGCTTGTGTACAGATGGGAAAAGTGTGTGACTCGGCTAGGAGACTACGTTGAAAAAAAGTAAGGTTCTATATGTATTAGAAGTTATTATACCGAAAAATTCACCTTATTTATTGAATAACCCTCGTATTTATATTCAAACAACCATGTGTGTGTGTGTGTGTGTGTGTGTGTGTGTGTGTGTGTGTGTGTGTGTGTGTGTGTGTGTGTGTGTGTGTGTGTGTGTGTGTGTATGTGTGTGTGTGTGTGATAGAATAAAAATGATTAAAATAACGGTTGAAGTCGAAGATATTTCAGAGAATAAATTATGGAGAAAATATACGCATAAAAACAAGACAGGCCATAACTTTGATTTTATAAATGCCACTCTAATTAGAAAATACTATAATTATTTACGTAGGAAATACTTCGAGTGCGTTTCGGTAAATGTTTTGCAGTCTGTATCAGTGTGCTGTTTCTTTTCAGGACGTGAGCGATCATGTCTCTCGGCAATATGCAAATCCTTGTAACTCTGTTTGTCTCTTTATTATCCCTCCTGCTGTACCGTTTATTTACACACTCTAGTTCGGTATATTACTCAAAGTTTTTATCTTCAACATATTCTGTGAATATGTCAAATTCTCTAAGCACCGTTTCTTCACTGTTGCTTTCTGATATTAAGCACGTTACCTTTTTGTTCCAATTGCTCTTAAAACTTTGTTCAAATGTTCAGTCCAAGGTATTAAGTTACTAATAGACTGTTGTAACCCTGTTTAAGGGGTCACAAATAAAACAGGAACACGGGATTAGTGTAAACAATTGTATTAACAAAATAACGAGTAAAGGTACAGTATGCCATCTTGTTCGTCTAGCTGACGAGCAAGCGGTGTTGGATATCAAAGTCTCTGTTCGGTAAGTCACTCAACGGGTGTCTGACTCATACAAGACTGGTGCTCTCCAGTTGACTACTAGTCACATGGTATTTATGCAGGTTGAGTTAGTCCATTACTATGTTAATGGGTAGGTCCGCCACAACCCCCTCGCAAGCTGTTACTCCGAAGGACTATCAGGATTTCTTTCGTTTAGGATTAACCATGAGTGGATCTGTAAATTTCCTCTTCCTTCCAGATCGACGTGGCTTTGGATTAGTTTGAGGGGGTTCAATATCAAAAGTGTCGTAGACGGTTTCTATGGCCTCTACATCTTCTTGAGGCATATCACTTTGGTCCTCAGTCAGACGTTTGCGTATCTGATTTAGGTGCCTCTTATGTACAAATTTGGGTCCCTGGATTATATAGATCATATTGCCGATCCTTTCCTTAATTTCTCCTAGTTCCCTAAAAGAAACATTATTCAAATGGAATTCGAACTCGGTACCCCGATTTGTCATTCTGTGTCGATTTTTTTTTCAACTTTTCGTCGTTTTAATTGTTCTTAATTTCTGTTTGAATTTGTAATTTTTAGCCTTAGCTTTCTTTTGAAATTGAAGTTTTTAATTACTGGCATTAATACTGTTTGCTCTTGATCTTGGCGTTTAAATTTCGTTTAAAATAGTGTAAGTTTTTTTGTTTTAATAATATCGCTGTTTAAAAGGATTTCTATGAATTTCTAAGGGTACAGCAGCGGTCATTCTCTCCCCTCTACCCTAGGTGGTGAGGCATGCGCTCTGGACCATTCTGTCTTTTATCTGATTTCAACTAGCCAAGATGGAGGAAGAGACATGCCAAATATATCTGTGAAAATTTAAAAATGGTATCCTACCAGATGGACACCTGTTTAACTATTTCAGTATGTCTTAACTATCTGGTATGTTGAATCCTGCATGTTTTTTTTTTTTTAACTTTTCGTCGTTTTAATTGTTCTTAATTTCTGTTTGAATTTGTAATTTTTAGCCTTAACTTTCTTTTGAATTTGAAGTTTTTAGTTACTGGCATTAGTACTGTTTGCTCTTGATTTTGGCGTTTAAATTTCGTTTCGACTTTAACTAAGTTAAAAATTAATCTTTTTTTTTTTATTGTAGTAGATAGTACCCACTATCACCCGGTTTTACACTCCCCCCACTTTTGGACGGGAGTAGAGGGGATTGCCT
This sequence comes from Ascarosepion bandense, assembly GCA_037127315.1. Lineage (NCBI taxonomy): Eukaryota > Metazoa > Mollusca > Cephalopoda > Sepiida > Sepiidae > Ascarosepion > Ascarosepion bandense. The sequence goes on along the minus strand of JBBBDQ010000701.1, from coordinate 125,129 downwards.
TGTTTCTTTTTTAGGAAGGGGTTTCCTGTTCACTTCCCCTCTACTTCGGGTTTAGCGATAGTTCGGCTGGAAGCTCTTTGCAGTTATTGAGCATGGTGGCAACGCCTCTTCATTGTGAGATGGGCATTTCGTTCCTGGTTATCTGGTTACTCCAATGTCCATATGTATGGGCTTGATGCTTATATCGGCGAACACCTACTTCCAGCCAGGGTAACATTTCTTGAATCCCTGGATCATGCTTTCATGTGCATCCGTCTCTCACTTCTAAGATCGATTAGCTATCTCTTCTTCCTCTACCGCTCCCCCTCCACCTCTCACTGTTCGTTCATTTTTTTCTTTTTTTTCCAATTGGAGTAGATAGACTAAACTATCGCCTGGTTCACACTCCACCCACGTCTATTGAACAGGTGAAGAGGCTCATCCCTTGTTTCCTGTTTAGGATGCGGTTTCCGGTTTTCTATTTTCCAATCTTTTCACTCTTTTTTTTCCAATTGGAGTAGATAGACTAAAGTATTGCCCGGTTCACACTCCACCCACGTCTATTGAACAGGTGAAGAGGCTCATCCCTTGTTTCCTGTTTAGGATGCGGTTTCCGGTTTTCTCTTTTCCAATATTTTCACTCTTTTCACTCTTTTCTTTTTTCCAATTGGAGTAGATAGACTAAACTATCGCCCGGTTCACACTCCACCCACGTCTATTGAACAGGTGAAGAGGCTCATCCCTTGTTTCTTGTTTTGGATGCGGTTTTCGGTTTTCACTTTTCCAATCTTTTCACTCTTTTCACTCTTTTCTTTTTTCCAATTGGAGTAGATAGACTAAACTATCGCCCGGTTCACACTCCACCCACATCTATTGAACAGGTGAAGAGGCTCATCCCTTGTTTCCTTGTTTAGGATGCGGTTTCCGGTTTTCTCTTTTCCAATCTTTTCACTCTTTTCTTTATTTTTTTTCAATTGGAGTAGATAGACTAAACTATCGCCCGGTTCATACTCCACCCTCGTCTATTGAACAGGTAAAGAGGCTCATTCCTTGTTTCCTGTTTAGGATGCGGTTTCCGGTTCTCTTTTTCAATCTTTTCACTCTTTTCTTTTTTTTTCCAAATGGAGTAGATAGACTAAACTATCGCCCAGTTCACACTCCACCCACGTCTATTGAACGGGTGAAGTGGCTCATCCCTTGTTCCCTGTTTGGGATGTGGTTTCCGGCTTTTTCTTTTCCAATCTTTTTACTCTTACGTAGCCCCCTGCGTATCAGTGGCGTTATCGCCTTGCTCGGGGTGATATGATTAAAAAAAAATATCCACTGTTCCACAACGCATATTAGTAACATTGCAAAGCTCATAATCTGAATCCTGATGAACAGAACGCGCAGCAGAATCAATCTAGTGACAGAAAAAGAAATGCGGTTTTGTCACGGACAGTAGAGCAAGGATCGCAATATTTATTCTTAGAATGCTATCAGAAAGGGTAAAACAAAAGAAGAAGGACGTGTACCTGTGTTTTATAAACTACGTAAGGGCATTAGACAAAGTACGCCACAAAGACTTGATAGATATGCTCAGCAACGTAGACATATTTGTGAAAGATATTAGTGTAATCAAGAACCGCCTGCATACGGACCGAAAATGAGTTTATCAGATATACAATGATGGAAAAGGGTGGAAGACAAGAATATGTCTTCTCACCGGACGTGTTTAACCTATACATAGAAAAAATTATGAAAGAACTAAAAATCCTACCAGGATTCGTTTATGGTGGTCACTATCTCAACAATATTAGATTCGCAGATCACAGAGTGCTGACACGGAAAGTAAAATACAAGACTCCTGCAGAAAGTAGCAAGGGAAAGCGAGAAGAAAGGGCAACATAAACTATAAGAAAACTGATTATCAATGAAAAAAAGATCCCAAAATGCCAACTACAAGACGAGGATACCGAAATCAACCTGGTACAGAGATTTAAATACCTCGGAAGTGTTCTAGCAGAGGACGGAAAGTACGATACTGAGATCCGAAAGCAAATTTGCAGCCAAGGATGCATTCCAGAAGCTTAGTAGGGTGTTGAGACATAGGAAAATTTCACTAGAAACAGACTACTGGATTTCTATGTGATATCTGTTCTTCGGTATGACAGTAAATGCTGAACAATCTCATCAAAGATGAAGAAGATACTTGAAGTAACCGAAAGGTGGTTCTACAGAAGGATGCTGCGGTTACCGTGGATCGAGCATTTGAGCAATGATAAGGTTTTAGAGAATTAAAACGAAAAGGAAACTAATAATTAACATCAGGAAAATCAGCTAAAGTTCCTTTGAAATGTAATGAGGAAGGAAGGCTTGGAAAATCTGATACTCAGAGATCAGATATAGGGAAGGAAAGACAGAGGAAAGCAGCGTATAACATACTTAACGGGATTGAGCAAGTGGATGGTAGAGCGGGGTTTGGGTGGGGTAACGGGAGAATGCGTGCTAAGAGCCATTGGGGATAGGGAGAAGTGGAAGGCCATGATCACCTACGTCCTGAAGAGACACGACACATAGAAGAAGAAGAAGAAGAAGAAGAAGAAGAAGAAGAAGAAGAAGAAGAAATTTAGTCAGCGACGACCCGACCATGCGCAGGTACATTTTGTTAGTTGATTGTGATATGTCCCGCAATGGGATATATATATATATATATATATATATATATATATATATATATCATTCGAGGTAGTTAAGTGATTTAGGCAAATGCAACCGGGTAGAACAATCTAGTACGTAGACGTAATAGACGGTACTCGTCGTATGCAGTATCTTTAGACATAGGCGTAGTCAGTAGACGTAGATCAATAGTGGTAGACTTCTAGATCTCTAGTGGAAGATCTCTGGACGTCCTTGCCTTAGTCTATATTTATGGCTGACACCAGCCAATCACATTCAAGTGAGGGGAACCGAAGTGTATACATATTCGTTACCTATTCATTACATCAGGTTGTTTAATTTTCTACGGTTTATTAACCCTTTTCGGTTTATCTAAAGCCAGAAAATATTTTTAAGTTGTGAGTTTTTCTTTTGGAAACAGAGATAATAATGGATTTAGTGATACAAGTCGTACAAATTAACCCATAGTTGAAAGAGAAGCGGTAGTTTCGTGCCTCCGCCAAGAGTATTTAGTGTATGTCAACATAAAGGACACAACACGAATTAGATTTATTTGTTTAACGGAATATCAACATTTTAGCGGTCATTTAATGACGAAATTTAATTTTCTTGGAAGCTTTAAAGCAATAAAAATATTATGTATGCTATTCTGCTTCCACAATTGAGTACATGGCAGATGATACTCAGCTTTTGTGCTTATACATGTTTGTGTGGACATACTAGAGGTGGAGTTGTTAGTGTTTTATGTTGTAGTCTTGCTGAAGTTATATTTTGGAATACAGATTGATATCTTTAAGAAATTGTAGTCTATTATATTGATTAATATCAAGAAAGAGTTGTTTCATGTTGGTTGTTTGATTTTGCTTATTAGCATGCTTCAATTTCCTTTTGCTTTAAAAATCTATGCATTTAAAATGTAATATACTTACGGAAATTATATACAGTATTATTCAAAAAATAAAAAGTGTCTCCATGTGCAGTGTAAGAGACACATTTAACGGCATTTAAGTATCATGTAGGGTGTGGGTCGTATTGCAGTGAAAATCAGTTCGGAACGAGATATCGAACTGCCGAGTTCAGATCCCATTTTAATTATTTGCATCCAATTACGCGCAAAAACCTTTTTGAAAGATGTTATTCGGTATCTTTTTCCTCCCGCTATAGGTTAAATAGCGGGACAGATTGGGTTCTATAGCTTTGGTTGGCAATCAGTCTACCGCAGAAAATAATGGCAACCTACTGTGGAAAAATCTTCTGTCCAGTCAGTCATGTCTCTCCTTCGGAATATGATTGCCCAAATGATTGCTTAACTGATTGTATATAGATTGAAGTAGATAGTTAAAAATGACACGAAAGAAAATTAGGAGTGAGGAAAGCGTTGGTAGGACTATGGAGATAAGAAATCTGTCTGACATTTGCATATTGATGATTTATATAGAAAATTGAATGATAATGGTTTGGCAACATGATGTACTGGTCACAGAAATGATCCATTTTCGCCAACTAATAAACAATCTTTATATGGCCTCCAAAAAGTCATGAACTTCATATTCACTTCGTTAATTAAGTTCTCGTACTGGTTACGTTTTTATTATCAAACTCCAAAGATGTGTTAGACATCTGTAAATGCAAGACGAAAAGTCAGAAGCGTTAATGTAAATCCTGTGTCGAATCTAATTTCAAAATAAGCCCCACAAAGAAGAATTTCCGCAGCCTTTATTCAATAATAAATTCATTATTCTTATGGATCCTATCAACAAAGCAACGTATAAAGCCTTTTCTCAAATATCCAATCTCTATATATTTCAAGATGTGTCGCAAAACTCTGTAGATGGGCGAATTCATTAACTTGGTATTATTTATGTATAATATAGATGAATAAGTAATTTAAGTAATGAGCACATTTAATATTTGGCGTTTAAATTAGAGTACCATTCAATTGTCAAAGACAAAAAATAGCACCTGTGCATGTGGTCAGAAATTAATCCTGATTTTTTTGAGAGAAACACTTGGAAAATTAGTGTAACACTATTTATATCAATTGCTGTCATATCGTACGAAAGCTAACATTAGATACTAAGATGTGATATACACTGATGTACTTGTACATCGATACGAACACACATTCAAACTCAAGCTTGTCTATCCGGATACTTGTCAGAAGCCGATGATTAAGAATTCAGTCGAGTAATCTATTGTTAAAGGGTTCGATCCTCGCTATTTCACACATTTAACACGACGTCAGATTAAGGCAAATATCTTCATGTGATCAGCAATGATCTTGTTAAATTTCAGATGATAGAACACATTTTCTGTGGAAAGTATTACGAAACTGGTACAACATACAATCGTCTAACTAGAGGGGGAAGTGGCTATCACAGTAGAAATGAATTGGTGTATCTTTACCGCATATCAATGGTTATTTAATTCAGGCAAGATTTTTAGCATAGGCTTTAAAAAAGAAATCTGTATTCTTTATAAGAAATCAGTTTGTAGATCAGGTTTCATTGACATATTTTTCTAAAAAGAGTTTTAGTCAAGAGTATGTCTTCTTTGATTAATTTATTGCTTTAATTTTTGACGACATATTGACCTCAATGGTTATTTAATGTCGACAAGATTTTTAAGATAGCTTCGGAGGAATAAATATTAATATTTGTTTACAAAAAATATATTGCTGGTACTTTTGCTAGAAATAATTATTTTTATATTTTCATAGTGCTTTCACCCCACTTTGGAAAGGTAACGATTTGTTCATAGCTAGGATCCGATCAAATGCTACCACCCTGGGTCAAGGTCCACCTGGGAACAACAGCAATTAGGTGGTGGTTACACGCTCCTCAAAACTTCCTGATCAGAGACCTTGCTGCCATATATAGTGAATCGTCGTATTAAGAACGTCCCGATCGGGTGTTGGTGGTGGGGCGTAGCTTTCTGGAGAGTTGCAGTCGGTATATTCTGAGCCGGTAGGGCGGGCAACAGAAATGGTAATATCAGAAACAAAGACTCAAGAGAGGAATTTGAAGATTCTTTTTGAAAAGAATAAAGAAATAATTCTAGAATAGATGGGTCAGGCTTTCAGGTGAGTACTTTGAAGTTGACTTAGGCATCATTGTCCTAGGTAGGTTATTTGTCCTTAATGTAATGTTACCCTTATACAGACTAATGAGAACATCAGTATAAATCCTTCATACTTAAAAGTATTGCGAGTTGTAAGTGTGTGGCATCCCATGTTTTCTAATAACGTAGAATTTTTTCTGGAACACATGTAAGGTACTCTTTTTAGGGGATACTAGAATCAAGCAAGTGCAAAAATTTAAATACCTAGGAAGTGTTCTAACAGGAGATGGAAAGTGAGACACAGAGATCCGAAGGCGAATTGGCATGGCGAATGACGCGTTCCGGAAGCTGAGTAAAGTGCTAAGACACAGAACAATTTCGCTAGAAACAAAGAAGAGAGTGCTAGATTGCTATGTGATGTTAGTTCTTCAATAGCGCAGTGAATACTGGACAATATCACTAAAGATGAGGAAAAAACTTGAAGCAGCCGAACTGTGGTTTTACAGAAGGATGCTGCGGATGTCATGGACCGAGCATGTGAGCAATGATGAGGTTTTGGAAAGAATGGCAACAAAAAGAAAATTATTAGTGAGCATCAGAAAGAGACAACTGAAGTTCCTGGGATATGCACTGAGGAAGGAGGGCTTGGAGAACCTGATACTGACAGGCCAGATAGAAGAAAAAAGAGACAGAGGAAGGTAGCGGATAACGTATTTGAAGGGCCTGGTCAGGTGGATGACGGAACGGGGGTTGCGTGGAGTAACAGGAGAACACATACTAAGAACCACCAGGGATAGGGAGACGTGGAAAGCCATGATCTCCTACGTCCTGAAAGAGATAGGGCACATAAAAGTAGAAGAATGGCATACTCATCATCTTCTGTAGAACTACATCTCTGTTGCCCCAAGTTTTTTATGAGAAGAAATTGTCCAGCATTCACCGCCATGCTGGAGGATTTATATTAGATGATCCTTCAGCTTTCTTACTGACAGTATAATTTGGTGGTGATGTTTTTAAGTCTTAAGCCGAATGTTGTTTCTTTCTTAATACCACTGACTGTAGGCCTAGTTGAAATAATCACTATATCGAAACTTCAGGAAATTACTATACAAAGTATCTGTAAAGTTTGAACTCACAACCAAAATGGATATTTTCAAGAAATTAAAATTTCAATAACATTTTATTGAATTGGTATAAAACAAATAACATCTTCTAAATGATTTCTATCATTTGTGATGCAAAGGTTGATGCGCTTTGAAAGATTCGCGTGAACTTGATGCAATAACTCTTCTTCTTCTTCACGGCCAGCTAACTAGAGGTGGTGTCTCAGTAAATCACTGTGGAGAAGGCAACAGGATACCACTCCACTATCTATCTATCCTGGCATAATCACGGCTGTACAACATAAATACATGAAACCTAACGGCAATAACTCTACATTACCGTAAATTTATCACTCATTATAAGTTCAATCAAGTGTGTGGCATCTGTGATTTTCATTAATTACACATTCTCCTTTAGCAAACCATAGAAAAAAAGTCAATTTTTTTCTTCTTTCGACAAAACTATGTTTCATGCATGTACTTCAAAAATGTGGTTAATAAGATTTCCTGTGCTCAGATTTTACAGACACTCTATAGATAGATAGATAGATAGATAGATAGATAGATAGATATAGATAGATGTAAGTTAGAAAGATCATATATATTGACTTCTTTTCATATTACATTTTTTACATTGATTAAAAAGTGTTAGCGAATTTGAACAAAAAATAAAAGTTAAATTGTTATATACTGCTTCTGTGTATATTCTGATTGAATCATAATTGATGAGGGAACAAACTTCTGCTTCTTTCTTCGTCAAAAACAATCTGTAACCAAAATGACTGGTTATCTCTCATAAATGACGGCCCATAAACTGCTATCCATTCAGCGAGAATCTGCTCAAATGTTGGTTATCTTTTCACACTACTAAATGAAAGACAACATTACATATATATAAAATATACAATTATGTTTTATTCACATTTCGGTAACTTGGCGTCGAGTGAGTTTGATCTGGCCGGAGCACACACTTCCTCGCTAACTGCTGTCTACAAACTGCTAGACTAAACCCTAAACTAACTCTGTGTGACAGCTGACGTCACTTAAATAATTGTCCCCATTTTGACAACATCACACTTGCTGAGCTCTCCGTAACATCTAAGTTGCTGACCTTCCTCGCCCTGCTCGTTAAAAAAATCCGCCAGCCACCTGTGTTCTACACCTTCTGCGTCGGCCTGTGAAAAATCAACTTCTTGGCAGAATTCCATACCAGCCAAAATATTATCTAACAATTCGGCAAAATCCTATCTCATGAATGACCCCCAGCATTATACCACACCGACCAAGAAATTATACAACAAATTAACATCTTGCCCAGTCGGCTGGGGCTTCAGAATACATCGATCACAATGAGACATCCTGGGTATTACCATAAACTACATCAGGGTTCTTGGTTTGACGATGAACTACATCTGGCTCTAAGGGCCCTAATTGGGAAGTTTTGAGGAGCATGGAACCACCTCTCCATTGCTATTGTTCTCGAATCAACTCTGACTTGGAATAGTAGCACCAGTTAGGATCCCAGCTATGGGCAAGTAGTTAACCATAAAACTGTGGCCAAAACACTATAAAAATGTAAAAAATAGACTTTTAAAGTGAAAATCACAGCAATATATTTTTGAAGAAAAAACATAACCAGCAATATATTTATAAAGAAAAAATATAACCAACAATGTATTTCTGAAGAAAAAAACGTATTAATCTAAACTTATTTATAAATGGAACTTTGTCTGTGTGTGGGTATGCGTGTGTGTGTATCTGTGTGTGTGTGTCCGTTACCTATAGACTCCGAAACGGCTGAACCGATTTTCTTGAAAATTTACACAGTTGTACTATACGCGTCTGCAAGTGTTCTTAGCTGGGTATGGAAGGAGTGGTCCGATTTTAATCAAATTTGATACACTCATAGACAAAGACATAAGAAACAATATCCAGAAGTTTCAAGGTTGCAGTTCTTACAATAGTGCAGAAAATCGATAATATATATATATATATATATATATATATATATATATATATATATATACATAAAAGGCAAGATGTTTGTTTATCTGCCTGTATGTCTGTATTTTTTCAGCACTTTTATTTTAGTTTTTGCTTCGGGTTTGGCTCTAAGTAGGTATAATTGTAGTTCTTAGTCTCAGCCATGATACCATTTACTCAGAGGACTTATTTAGCCTTCAAAATTCAGTTTACGACGAAAAAACTTATTTGATATCGATACCAGGAAATCAAAATTTGCCTTACATACATTCATTTTTCTTTCACTCAACGGTTTCGCTTTAACTGGAAGCAACTATTGCTTTTTAGTCTTTCGTGCTAACGTCCAAAGAGTCTGAGCTCTAGGACCATGGATTAGCTTTCATTACACCCGAACAACGCCGGGCTATACTGCTAGTAACAATATATTTTTGAAGAAAAATATATATACCAGTAATACCTCTGACTCTCTTCAAAGACCTTTTTTCAAAATACGCCAATGAAACCTGTTCTACAAACTGATTTCCTGCAAAAAATACCTATTCTATTCATATGAATCTATTGTAAAAGTCTTGTTGGCATTAAATAACCCATTATGGTTGATATGCCTTAAAACAAAATGAACCGAACGAAGCAAATATCATCGCATACAAATATTGCTATTCACTTTAAATTCTTGAATATACTTTAAAGTTTTCTGCTACTGAAACATCCTTAGTAAGTTTTTAATCGACCAGGTGTAAATATATCAGCTGCCAATTTTATATTATAAATTATCTGAAACGTCTGAGAAAAACTAATAGGAAAAATAATTATTTTTACAATTTTCGTAGCAATTCACAGAATGATGGCAAAAATTTCATAATATTCTGTCTAGGTCTCGACCTATATGAGTAAATATAATACCTTTTTTTTAAAAAAGAAAAAGTCAATAATGTAGGACACATATTCTTCATTTATGTGCAGAGTTTTTCAGGACGTAGAGTTTCGTGGTTCTCCACAGCTTCCTGTCCTTTATGGCTCTTAATAAATTTTGTCATTTTTTATCTCCCCTAAACCCTGCTCCACGGTCCATTTACTCAAACACGCTATATAGTTATATTTTGTTTTTCTCTGTCCCTCTTACCGAAATACATTTTGTGAGTATCATATTTTTCAAGCCCTCTTTCCTCATTATATTCCCTAGAATTCCAACTGTGTCTCATTTATGTTAAGTATAAGTGTACACTTCGTATCCTTTTTCTCTCAAACTTCGTCGTTTCTAACCAGATCGGTCCATGGTATTCTCAGAACCGTTCTGTAAAACCACATTTAGTTCAAGTCTCTTCTTCATCCGTGAGAAGATCGTCTAATATTCACTGCCATAAAGAGGGACTAATATTACATACTCTTTTCTTTATTTGTAACAAATTTGTTCTGTATCTAAATGCATTGCAAACTTTTGGAAGCCATCTTTCGCTGTCCCAATATGCCTTCGGATTTCCGTGACGCACTTTTTGTTCTTTGTTATAATACTTGCCAGATATTTAAATTGTTATACTTGTTAGATTTCGGAGTCTCCTATTGATAAGTTGTTTGTTCGTTAGTTAATCTAGTTTCTTTTCTCTAAGCGATATCAAAATTGTCATCTGCATGTCTTATGTTGTTAGGATTGTTGTCGTCAATAATGAATCACGTTAAAACTTCTAATTTTCTCAGAGTTACTCTTCCAGTCCAGCGAGAAGACATATCATTGTCTTTCATCACTTCTTATGTTTGTATATTTACTGAACCCATGTTTTATATTTATGCAGTCGGTTTCCCACCAGTCTATGTTCTGGATTTTAATATCCTTCTTAAATATGACATAGTTATCTAGAAGTTCAAACAGTTCCTTGTGGTATAATTTAGCAAATGCTTTTAAATAATGTTGTTGATCCCGGGAATGGGGCCCACAAACACACACAAAAAAAAATGAACGTCCAGTAATTGAGATAGAAAATAAGTGTATTAACGTGAGGATACAAACTTGAATGAAGATGAGTAGTCCAGGAATACGGGTTAAGTAAAAAGTATATGTACAAGTCTCTGGAGGTGAAGCCGTAGTATATTGAGTATATCCGCGCCGTCAGCTGACGGGTACTGCGTAATAATCTTCTTGATGAGTGGAGCACAAAGCTACTATGAACTACTATGTACTGAATGCTAATCTCTCTCTGCACTCTTGTATTCTCCGGTTAACTTTCTGGGAAAACGCGGTATTCTCTCGTCTTACTTGTACAGCAGTAGTATAAATATACTCTGGGCGTGTCCAGTTTTATGAAAAGGGAGATCCACACAACACCCCCTCCCTAGCTTCCTTTTTTGGTGGGAGTCAATATTTTTTCGCTTATGGTATATTATTAACGGTTCTGTGAATTTCTTTCATGCTTGTTATTCTAATCTCTGTGGCTACTTGCGGTTTTTGAATTTCAAATGCTTCAAAAATCGCTTCCATCGTATCTTCATTCTCCGAAGGTGACGAGCTTGGCTCCTCCACCCGTCTTTTTTTGTATCTGATTGATATGCCTCCTGTGAGTGAATTTTACGCCTTGGATCGTGTACAGAACATTCCCCAGTCTGCTTATTATCGTGCCTGGCTCCCAGTATGCAATATTTTTCCTGAATATTCTGAAATAGACCTGTTCGCCTGGTTTGAAGGATCTTTTAGGCACCATAGGTGTATGCCAGTTTTTATTTTTGCTGGATAATAACTTGTCAAAAACAGACTGTATTTTACGGGCAAACATCACTTCAGCTGGCGAAAGGCCAGATGGTGTGTTTCGGGGTGATTCTGTAGACTTGTAAGAACTGTTGCATAGTTTTTCTGTTGGTACGTTCTCTGCTTTTTTCAAGGCTCCCTTAATAGTGTCCACAAACCTTTCTTGACCGTTAGATCGTGGATGGTATGGTGGTATTTTAATATGCTTGACTTGATAAGTCACACAGAATTCTTGAAAGTCGCTGGAGGTGAATTGGGTACTATTATCAGTTACAGGGCAATCTACTACGCCAAATCTTGCGAATAACTCTTGTAGACAATTAATAGTGTTTTCCGTCGTAGGGTTTTTGTATCTGAAGACTTCTGGCCACTTGCTAAAGCTATCTACCGTTATAAAAGTAGTAATATCCATTTATGGGTCTTGTATAGTCCGCGTTGTCTCTAGACCAAGGTCTGTCGCCCTTAGTGCATGTTTTTGTATAATTGGTGGTGCCTTTCCTGCCGCAGCGCTGCCTCTACATTTTTCTACCATTTGAGTAATGTTGTTATCCATATTAGGCCAGTAAACGAAACTTCTCATTAACGCTCTCATACGGTTTTTCCCTGCGTGTCCTAGATGAAAGTTTTCGTAAAGTCTTTGTAAAGATTTGGGTATGACCATTCTTTCATTATAAAGTAACACGTGATCACAAATTGAAAAACTGTCCGCTAGATTTCTTTCTTTTTCTTCTATTTTTCTCTTTGTACTCAATATGACTTCATTCATTTCAGCTTCACTTCTGATTTATAATAAGGTCACTGGTAATCCCTTTACTGTGTTGCTTAGAACTTTTCTAATTTCGTCTTCGTCTCGCAAAGCCGCTATTACAGAGTCTTCCAGAGGTTTGCATTTCGCAGGTACCAATCTGAATAAGCCATCCACATGACCAAGTTTCTTCGACGGTAGGAACTCTAGTTTGAAATTATAATTCAATAATATAGTTCTCCATCTCAGAAGTTTGTTGGCTGTGTAAATTGCTAGTCTTTTTTCGATCCGAATATAGTGAGAAGAGGTGTTTGGTCAGTTTGAAGAGTAAACTCTCTTCCATATATGTATTTGTGGAAGCGAATTATGGCGAATATTATACCTAACACTTCTTTCTTAATTTGCAAATAATTCCTCCCTGCTGGTGACAACGATATAGATGAGTGAACTATAGGTTTCCTTGTGCCATCCTGCATCTTGTGCAATATACAAGCTCTCATTCCGTGTGAGCTTGCGTCACTAGCAATGATGAGTTCCGGTGCTAGATCAGATGTTAATTTCTTTATGATCTGCTTAAAAGCTTTCTGACAATCTTCCGTCCAATTCCATTGATTATCTTTTTTCAATAGTTCATTGAGGGGAGCCTTCAATTTGTGCATGTTTTCAATGTATTCACCGTAATAGTTCGCTAGACCAAGAAAGCTTTCCAACTCTGCGACATTTTCGGCTCAGGCATATCTTTTATTGCTAATGCCCTATCTGGATCTGGTTTTCATTGATTATATGGCCTAAATACTTGATTCCGTTTTTTTAAAAAAAATCGCATTTTCTCCTACACTTTAAAACCCAAATCCTGAATTATTTTAAAGACTTCTTTAATGTGCGTTGTGTATTTTTTATATTATCGCTTTTGATTAAAATGTCGTCTAAGTAAGCAGTAGCAAAGTTCAGTCACATGAGCATGGTATCCATATTCTGTTGGAAGATTGACGGTGCTACTTTTATCCCAAAAGGCAATCTGTTACATTTGTAAAGTCCTTTGTGAATATTGATATATAAAATTTTTGTACTTTTTTCTACTTCTGGAATCTGAAGATAAGCTTCGCTTAAATCAATCCTAAAAAGCTTCAACAAAATATTGCAAAAAAAAAAAATCCGCTAAGCTTGTTAAACATTTCCTCCAGGTTTGGCATTGGGTAGTGATAATCCTTGATTGCATTGTTTAACTCAGTCCCGAAATCTACGCAAACACGGGGTTCTCCGGATTTTTTCTTTACGTAGACCATTGGTGCCGCCCATTCATTGAATTCGATTTGTGAAAGAATTCCAGCTTTTTTCTATGGTTGCGAAAGGAACGTTTCGATTTTTCTTGGATACTGGCTGAACACTTTGCTTTAGTTCAATTTTAGCTGCAAACTTATTACATTGTCTCAAAACGCTAAGGAATACTTGGAGAAATTGACTGCGTAGCTCTTTTAATTTTATTGCTTCTGACGGCTCGCACTATTTTCTTACAAAATGAGCTAATGGGTAAATCGCATACCTCAAATTTTTGCATCCATCTGTGCACACCAAATTTTCTGTGTCTTTCATTACAAATATTTTCAATTTTTTCGTTTTTCCATGGAATTTTACGTTTAGAATTACTTCTCCTTCAAAATTCATACGTTTCCTTGTAACATATTTTCTGTGTATGCATCATGGTCGGTCTATTTAGCTTCCTCCATGTTTGAAAATTAATTATAGTAATTTTACTTTCTTATTTAAAATATCAAGTTCTACATATTTTCTTGTGTTTAGTTTGTCTTCGTAGTCCATTCTAGTAGTTCTTACTCTACTAGAGCGTCTCTTATTTCTGCATTGAGATGCCTTATACCCCATTTTTCCACAATCTAAACAGCTCTTGTATTTAAATCGACAGTCTTTATTCCAGTGAAATCAACCACATCTGTAACATGCAGATGGCGTGGGGGTATGTTTTTGATTTGATCTCTGTCATTAATCGCCTTATATCTTGTAATTTTTTCTATATCATTTAACTTTTGTTTTTCATTCGGGGAGGGTGAAAATCGTAAATTTTTTATCAACTTACTTATGTGTGCTACTCCTGATTCCTCGATATTCTTATAGTCTTTTTTGATACTCAAGAATTTTTGACAGTCTTCTGACAATTTCTGTAAAGCTTCGTGAGAATTCTTTTGCGTACGTCGCTGTCCTTGGCTAAGACTAATCCCTGTACGAAAATAAGACACTTAAAATTGTCCGGAGTCAATTCTGCTAATATAAAATCATCGCAATGTTTGCTAACAATTGTGGCGAACGTCGAATAGACCTCATTTTTGCTTTTTACGAGGTTGAGGCATTTCCCCCTTTTCTGAAAGAGTGAAGTCTTTATACTGAAGAGCTCCGTAAGGAATGTAACTGCAAACGTCAAACGTCAAATCGTTTGTTTTTCGGTAAAATATAGTCCACAAATTTTGTGTACTCCTCTGTTCCTAATTTCCTGAGTAATAAACGTAATGTTTTCGTTTCCGTCTAATTTTGGCAATCTATGTTGAAAATGTCTTCATGATGTCTGAAACAATCTCAGAAAATTTGATCGTCTTCTAGAGAGTAATTAAATGTTTCTATTGTGTTCCAAATTTAGTCTTGAGAAAAAAGTCGCCTCTTTTTCAATATTCTTTTCTTGTGAGTTAACTGTCACTTTTAATAGTAATTCCTGGAGTTGTATTTGTCTCTCTTCATTTATTCTTTGTGCTTCTATCTGTTTTTTCTCTAATTTTAACTGTCTGTTTTCACTTTTTTTTGTGCTTAAATTAAATCTTCCTCCAATTTTAGCTGTCTCTCCTCACCTCTTATAATCCCAAGTATTGTTTTTTGAAATTCTTCCATTTTTTGCTTTGTTTCAGTGAGGGTTTTCACTTTTTACCGCTGATTTTCGTATTAAATCTTTTAAAACATTTTCCTGTTTTGATTGTTGTTTAATAATTTCTTTTCTTATGTAGTCGCCAATTAATTGTGGTGACTTGCTCGAGGAAAAAAAATATACTGACTTTCAAATATCTTTTGTTGGGAGTGACGAATTTTCTCCCCGTTAATTGTTGTGACGAGTAGTCCTTTATTAATCTCTGAGTCGTCGCTTAATTGTTGTACGACGTGTTTTGCCGATTTTTATGGGATGAGGTCTTTCTTTTTACTCTTTGCGTCCTAGTGAAACTTCGTTACCAAATTGCAACTAGATCTTCCTTTTAATTTCTGCAAGAGTTTTTTCGAATTGTTGCGTCGCCAAATTGTTGTGATCGACGTTTGTGGAAATATGAGTGTTTTGTTGTTCTCTATGTGAGTTCTTTCGAATCTTGTCGCCATATTGTTGTGGTCGACGTGACTCTCGAATTTTCGTTGCCAAGTTGTTGTGGATCCCGAGAATGGGCCCCACACAAATAAATGAACAACGAACAGTAATTGAGATAGAAAATAAGTGTATTAACGTAAGGATACAGACTTGAATGAAGATTAGTAGTTCAGAAATACGGGTTAGTAAAAACTATATGTACAAGTCTCTGGAGGCGCAGCCGTAGTATCTTGAGTATGTCTGTGTCGGAAGCTGACAAGTACTGCGTAATAATCTTCTCGATGAGTGGAGCACAGAGCTACTATGAACTACTGTGTACTGACTGCTAATCTTTCTATGGACTCTCGTATTCTACGGTTAACTCTCTGGAAAAACGCGGAATTCTCTCGTCTCACTTGTATAGCAGTAGTATAAGTATACTCTGGACGAGTTCATCTTTATAAAAAGGGGGAACCCCAAAACAGATAATCTACAAAACGCAGGTATACATCCTTCTGGATTTGTATTGCCATTTTCTGAAATCATTCTGAGCATAAATAACATATTCCTTAATCCAGTGTCTTTAACGAACCCGCACATGTCTTCTCCTATTTTCGGTCTGATTCTGCTTCCCATAAGGCTGTTTGCACGATGGAGTTCACTGTTGTTTGTCTCTGGTTTCTAAAGCATTGCTATGAAAATAGATCTACGTAGGTCTGCCGGTATATCACCATTGTCGTATATTTAATTTATTATAGCTGCAATCTTGTCAATACTGAAATCATTTAAGGCAGTCAGCATTTCTACTACAATTCTGTCTTAATCTGCTGCTTTGTTTCTGCTTGAACAATTAAGAATATGAGACTCACCTTCACAGGGATGCTTCCAACTAGCGTCTAGTTGGCAGACAAAAATAAACAGGGTTGTGACTCAATACATGTCCTTCTCTCTTCCCAATATTTATTGTATGAAAAATACAATTGTGGCCGATTTGGGGGTGGGAAAACTCAGTTTGGTTTTCAGTACCTATCTTATACCTAGTTAATCCGACTCACTACCTAAACATACTTTACAATTTTCTCATCCATCACAAGAACTTGTCCATCATCATTTAATCCTTCATACACCAAAATACTTCAAGCATACCAGGGACACCCCCAAAAAAAAACAAAAACAAAAAAAAACAAAACAAAAGAGTATAAAAATTTTATTGTTAATAATAGATACAAAAATATATTAAAAAATATATATTGATATATTAATATATTGAGTAGATATTGTGCTGATATTTATTGAGCACAATATTCACACTGGAATCATCAGCCAATCAGAATCTACAGAATAGACTTGCCTACATGGCAGAGTGGAATCTCCCAGTTTGTCATATAAACCACCTACCAATTTGCTGGACAGCTTGAAGCTGTTAGTTTCAACTTCAACTGAATACTGGCTGTTGCTATCTAAGGATTCTACATTATCCAGTTATCGACTATATCCACACAATCAGCCGGGCCACAAAGAAATCATATCCCCTCAAAGGCCATTACCCTCACGTGATGGCGGGGAGATGAACAATCAAGAGTATGAGACTGGCCTTCAGGGATGTTTCCACCTAGCGTCCAGTTGGCAGACAAAAATAAACAGAGTTTTAACTCAATACATGTCCCTCTCTCCTCTCACCATTGAGTGGAGTGGATATTGTGCTGATATTTATTGAGCACAATATCCACACTGGAATCATCAGCCAATCAGAATCTACAGAATAGACTTGCCTACATGGCAGAGTGGAATCTCCAAGGTTGTTATATAAACCACCTACCAATTTGCTGGGCAGCTTTGAGCTGTCTGTTTCAACTTCAACTGATTATTTGCTGTTGCTATCTAAAAATTGTACATGGCGCTGTAGACAGGATTCAAACCTGTGAGGGAATAACGCATTAGATTTCGAATCTAATGCCTTAACCTCTCGGTCATCACAAGATTCTACACTGTTCAATTTGAAAAGTGCTGATTCGGATTAATAAATGAAAAATCTATTCCTAAAAATTAAGGTAATACCTTTTTCACATAAAACACGCTTTCTTAGTATGTCTTCGACGTTTCTTGGATACGTTATCAAACGTTTGCTGTAAATTGCGGCGTACAAGTCGACATAGTGTACGAATTGACCTCAAAAATCTTAGATCATGATTCTGAGTTGGACTTCTTCCTACCATATAGTTCAACCCCAAAACATACTGTAGACCAGCAGTAGCCCAAAACTTAGCCTACCGGTAAATGAAGTTATAAATAAAATGCTACAGTATACGGTAACCTGTTCGAAACTAGATAAGGCTACACCATTACTTGTATATTAAGACACCAGCCGTAATATCTTTGTACATGCGTTGCATAGCACATAGCAAACAACATCCAACACACACCGGTAGGTAACGTATATTGTATAGATGTAAGTTAGAGAACATTTAAAATTCGTCAAGTTTGTTGATAAACACTTTAAAATCAACATCAACTCCAATGAAATTAGATTGCACATCATACCAGGTAGTTTATTGATAACACTCCAATGTATCGTATGTTAACATATCACTCAATAAATCCCGGGCCTGGCACATAGATGGCACCATAAAAAATCCATATGATTTTTATGAAGTGTTAACCTTCAAATTGCACGTGACAAGATTTAGGCCCAGTTTACAAATTACAGTTATTTAAGTGAAGCAACTGTTGCAAAATTTCAAAACAATAGAAAATTCAGAATTTCGTGTGTTGATAAAGCATTGTTTTCTGATGAGAAAAATACTGTTCAAGCAAAGCAATGGTTTCATAACTATTATTCGGACTCTGCTCATCGGAAACAAGTTAAGAGGTGGCATGCTGACTTTAAACGGAGTCGTACAGACACAAATGATACTGCATGCTCAGGTCGCCCAAAATCGGCAGTTGTCCCGGAAGACACCTAAAAACTCCTTAAAATCTTTTTGGCAGCTCCTAAATTGAAATTGCGTCAGATAGCAGAGGAGTTGAACATATCAGAAAGCAGTATATTCACTATTTTGCATGAACATTTGTTTATGAGAAAGCTGTGTTCAAAGTGGGTGCTGGGTTTGCTCACAGTCGATCAAAAACAACAACGTGCCGACGATTCGGGGCGTTTCAACGCAACAAGAATGAGTTTTTGCGTAAATATATGACAATGGATGAAACATAGATCCGCCATTTCCCTCCGGAGTCAAATCAGCAATCATCTGAGTGGACAGTAGCAGGTGAAAATCGTCCAAAGCGACCAAAGACGCAAACATCAGCAGGCAAGATTTTGGCTTCTGTATTTTGCGCTATGCAAGGTATTTTGTTCATCGATTACATTGAAAAAGGAAGAATCATCAATAGTGAATTTTATATAGCATTATTGGTGCATTTGAAGGAAGAAATCGCCAAAAAAACCCGAAATGAAAAAGAAAAAGTGTCCTTTCACCAAGACAACGCAACGTGTCACAAATCGATAGTGATGATTGAAAAATTACATGAATTGCATTTTGATATGCTTCTGCATACAACCTCTTCTTCAGATCTGCCCCCAACCTATTCTCCAGATCTTGCCCCCATCGACTATTGGCTGTTTGAAGATCCCAAAAGAATGCTCCAGGGAAAGAGATTTAGCTCCACTGAAGAAGTGACAGCGGAAGCTGAGTTATATTTTGAGGCCAAAGAAGGTATCGAACTGTTGGAATCAGTGTATCACCCCAGAAAAAGACTATGTTGATGAATAAAGTCGAAATTTGCTTAAATGTTGTTTTTTTTATTAGTTAGGCCCGGGATGTATTGAGTGATGTGTTAAGTGGTTTGCAGTAATTTTTAGGATTGCTGTCCCAATTGTTTACAACATGGTGGTAATGGTTTCCATTTTATACCCGCCATATATGTCGACTCCTAATTGAGAAAATTAATTTTTACACTTGAAAACTCTATATGCACGAAGCAATTTACGATAGGATCAATTTATGAAACATAGTTATAAGTTTTTCTGTATTTATTTTAACCGTTCCGATAGCAATTGGATCACAAAAAAATAAGAATTCTTGTTTCAGCGTCCTCATTTCCGATCTAATTCTGCTACGAGCTTTATTCCTTAAAATTCCATCTATAAATTTAATTTTACCATTCATTAAGTTGATTGGCTGATGGAATTTGCATTCATATACTCCCTGATTCTTTTCCATCTCTATGAACATTCATTTGTTGAAGTTTTCTGAGGTAACTCAATCATTTAGTCGTCGGTAACTTTGTAATTTCATACCTCCTCTGTTAACTGAAGATCTTACAAGAATAATAGATAAGTTGAATATAATATGCACAGTCAGTCAGTTAGTTCAATAACAAGTGCCATACGTGATACTCGCTTTGGGCGATCATGTCTCGAAAGAGACATTACTGACTGGGCAGAAGATTATCCCGCAGTAGGTTACCATTGCTTTTTGCGCTAGACTAGTTGCCAGCCAAGGCTATAGAATCCAATCCATCCTATTATTTAACCCATAACTAGAGGGAAGAGACGGATTAATACCTTTCTCAAGTGTATTTGTGCGTAAGAGAATGCAAGGAATTCAACTGGAATTCGAACTCGGCACCCCGATCTCTTCTTCCCGGTCGATATCCACTGCACCAACCTATTTGTGGCGCGGTAGTGCTTTTATCCTGCGACGTCCCGGTTTCTATTGAGCGAGAAAAGGTAGACGCGCGGTGGATGGTGAGATAAAAAAAACCATGCGGCCAAGATGGATATGCCAAAATATGACCATTACTTTGGAGAAAGTAAAGAAAAACCAGAAAACAAACGGTTGTCTAAAAAGTAGTTGGTAGTATGGGAAACATGAGGAACTCAGCAAAGAAACATGGCATCAGAAACAAAATAATCCTCGACGATAACTGATCCTCAACGTTTCACATATCAGGGCATATAATTTAACTAATGTACAAAGTCAGCAACCCCTTAAGTTGCTTACATTTGCATGTTGCTATCTATCTATCTATCTATCTATCTATCTATCTATCTACTCTCTCTCTCACTCTCTCACACACACACACACGCACACTCACACACACACAGACACACACATATATATACATAATTATATACATAATTCCTTTGATTTTTCCAATTTAGCTTCGCTTCTAATAGAAATTACTGTTTTCCATAGAACATGCGCAGAAGGATTTTCTGTTTAATTATGTTTGTTTTCTTTACAATGAATAAAAAAATCGGAAAACGAAAATTTAATTTCCTATGTATGCGCAGTACGGTTCTTGTTATTCTAACGCTGGAAAGGTTTCCATTAAGTGCAAAGCACAAGCGGACAAATTATTTTTTTTGTTCGCATATCTAATTTGTCAAATCAATTTCGTTGCTTGACAAGCATCCAACTCCAAACTTTTTTGCACCTGTTTCTGCACCAGACCATTCAACCGACTCTAAGTACATTTATGCAAAAGAGATAAATTAAATTCAGTTTATTACATAAACTGGCCGTTTTGGATTTTGAAATGGGCTAAATAATAGAACAGATAGGGTTCTATAGCCTTGGCTGGCAACTAGTCTAGCGCGGAAAGCAATGGAAACCTACTGCGGGATAATCTTCTGCCCAGTCAGTAATGTCTATTTTGAGACATGATCGCCCAAAGCGAGAATCACCTATGACACTTGTTATGTGCATATTATGTTCACACTATCTACCCTTCTTGTAAGGTCTTCATTTACTGACAACCAAATGATTGAGTGACCTCAGAAAATCTCAGTAGATGAATGTTTATAGAGATGGAAAAAGAATCAGGAAGTATATGAATGCAAAGCAACTTAATGAATGGTATAATTAGATTTATTTATTATTTATTGAAAATACTTGTTTCGTATGTTGTTTTTTTTAAAATCAGATTTGCTTAAGAATTAAAGGGATCATACTTATAGAAAGTATATTTATTGTGTTTAAAGGAGCATATTTTGTCCCATGTCTGTTGTGGTGCAGTGGATATCGACTCGAAACGACAAATCGAGGAACCGAGTTCAAATTTCAGTTGAATTCCTTGCAATCACTTACGCCCAAATACTCTTGGGAAAGGTATTAATCTGTCTCACCCATAGGACAGATTATGTTCTATAGCCTTGGCTGGCAACCAGTCTACCGCAGAAAGCTATGGCAACCTACTGCCGGAGAAACTTCTGCCCAGTCAGTAATGTCTCTTTCGAGACATGATCACCCAAAGCGTATATCACGTATGGTACTTAACTGACTGACTGACTGTTTAAGAGGTGGGTGATCATGGCTTTTAACAATTTTTTTATTCTTCGCTGCTCTAAGCAGCTCTCGTTTACTTGCCACCCCTAGTTCAGTCCTTCCCATCAATTTAAATCTCGTTAAGTAGGTTACTCCATGTTTTCCTCTGCATTTGTTGCCTTCAGTATGTTTTCTAAGTTCATAACTTTTTTCTTCATTATATGTTCCATATACTCAAACTCTTTCTTTTAAATTCTATAAATAAGTGTTAATTTTATTTCCATTTACCTTAAATCACTGTTTTTGCTCACTTGAAATTCTCAGTGTCTTTACGTAGAACAGCATCTCTGTTGCCTCAAGTCTCCTCTTCATCAGTTCGTTTTTTGTAAATATTCTAGATTATTCTAATACATTTCTAAAATAGAAAAAGTTTTCCAAGCAGTACAAATAGATCTTTGTTATGTATCCTACCTAAGAATGTTGTGTAGTCGATAAAACATTAGTTTACCACATTCGGTATTTAAATTGTTCGTTTTTATATAATTCTGATTATAAAAGTTGCATTTCTTGTTAAAGTGTCTAACACTAGAAATAGGACGAGAACAATGCGTTCAATTCCGTGACCCGACAGTACATAAAACATTAGTTTACCACATTCGGTATTTAAATTGTTCGTTTTTATATAATTCTGATTATAAAAGTTGCATTTCTTGTTAAAGTGTCTAACACTAGAAATAGGACGAGAACAATGCGTTCAATTCCGTGACCCGACAGTACATATTTTGTAAGAATAAATATACTTGATTTACACTCGCTTTCTGTTTCTGTTTCTGTGAATTTGGTTAATTCATTTTCTATCTGTCTGCAGGTGGTTTGTGTCCCCTAAATGTTCTGGATTATTTTAATAATTTTCTTAAATAAATAAAGTTTTTCTAGCAGTTCAAATAGATTTTTGTGCCTTACCTTGTGAAATGCTTTTTTTTATTCTATGAAAAATATTCTGCGTTTTGTATTGATTGACTTGATAGCATCCTGATAAAAACATTTCATTAGATATTGTAGTGTCTTTGTTGAAACAACATTGTTCTTGTCTTACTTTTCTTATTCTATTCTGAGTTTTCCCATTTAAGGCATTATGCATCCTGTTGAGAAAAATGTAATTTTCCTATCATTTAATTCATTCTTACTTGTATGCGTCGAGGACATGATGATAAACTTTACCCGACAGCAAGACCCTCAATCGAGAGATTCTGTGGAGCCGGAACCACCTGTTAATTGCGGTTGTTCCCAGGTACACCCTGGCCCAGGATGGTATCATTTATTAGGGCACTTGCTATGGGAAAATAGTTAACCTCCAAACAAAATGCAAAACAATATGAAATTATCAAAATTGATTTTCATAGTTAGAGAAACCAGGAATACATTTGACTCGCAACAAAAATCCTGTTTAAAAAATACGTCACTGAAATCTGATCTTGTTGTGGCCTTGTTGGCCGGGAGGGGGGGTGCAGAAATAAAAAAACAAAGAAGAATTAAAGTTAAATAAATATATCAACAAAAAAAAAAATAGTACAAATTGAGAAGGTCATCAGCATGACTTGTTTGGTCAAAGCTATCTGCTGGAACAGACTTCAATATCTACTATTGCACCCACCATACAACGGATGCAACACAAGGTCAGTTTTTAGATGAGTTTATAGGTAGTACTGTAGAAAAATTCCCATACCTCCTCGGCACCTTCCCCTTTGGGGACGCCTCAGCCTCCGGGCAATAAACTCAGCTCCCTTCCTAAAGAGAGTTAAAACCTGAAGGATGACCCCCCCCCGGGGTTTGGCATCCACAGTGTAATTTTTCTCAGCTGCATATTCGTCCTCGGACAGACATACAACCAACCGCGATGGTTTTTCCTTTCTCAAGGTAATCGATGAATAAAATACCTTGCGCTTCCCAAAATACAGTTACTTGAAGAAATAGAAATTGGTTAGCAGTCCAGAAAGTTATTATTAAATTGTGTTGACTGAACTGCATTTGCAAATTTTACAAATATATATATATATATATATATATATATATATATATATATACAAGCGAAAATATTGTGAACATTTACAAATGTAAATCCGTCACCACAACTCAAGCCGAATGAAAACGCTCGAATTAACAAAAAAAAAAAAAAATGCAAAAAAACAAAATAATAATCAGCAAGAATATATAAAGAGTGTTCAATGACTAAATCTAATAGACTAAGACAGAGTAATAACCCTAACGAAGCTGGACCGCACAAAAGAGACTCAATTCAAATTGCTACTGTGAGCTCCTCCAAACTCGATTCCGAGGACTGAATTTTTTTATGTTATTTCTGTCTGGAACTCTGAAAAGCAATATAAAGCGAATCACTTTTGTGCAGTGTCATTGGTTAGGGTACATATTTATATGATAAAATATACTTTAAAGGTATGCTACATTCATGGGTTAAAATACTCATCCATAATATAGCATATGTAATTTTCATGCATGAATTCTATCTTCAGATAGCGTGATGATTGTTTTCAACTTTAAAGCAAGCTGTAGCTATTCTGTGTTTACACTGCTCATAAGTGTGCATGTATGTGTGTGTGTATATGTATATGTGTGTGTGAGTGAGTGAGTGAAAGAGAGAGAGAGAGACAGACAGAGTGAGACAGACAGAGTGAGAGAGAGAGAGAGAGAGAGAGAGAGAGAGAGAGAGAGAGAGAGACAGACAGACAAAAGAAAAGAAAATATACATGGCTTTTTATATATGTGGATATCCATAGTGAACTTACTTTTGGAATATTAAATCACGACTATATCACGTTCAAGCACCAGTTCCCGTACAGTCAAAGAAGTTAAGCAACGTCAAACCTGGTCAGTACCTAGATGGGTGACCATTTGAGAATAACAGGGTGCTCTAAGCTTGAATGTACAGGTAGTGTAGCGGGTAGTGGCTCAGAATTGTTAATCAGAGAGTCCTATTCTCGCTGGGTTCGTGATATTCATTTACGAGCAAATACCTTTGGGGAAGCTATGAATCCACCTATCCTCAGCTCTGGATTAATTAGTAAGGCTTTTACAACTAAATCATTATTATCTAAAAAGAAATTCTTACAATCTAAAAATATTTTCTGGTTTTAAATAACCTGCAAAAGTTTGATAAACGAATCACTCAAAATGCGTGTCGCTTATATTCGTCGGTCATAGTTTTCGCTTAGGATAAGAATCATCAGTTCAAATGGATTAAACAGTGAAGACAATATGCATACAAGAAGAAATTTTCAAACTGCTTATGCGCTTATCAACCAATAATAACAAGGTCATTAACGACATTGGAAGCTAAATACCAGAGAATCGCAGATCTGTTTCGTAGGGTTGCCACAGAAACCAAATGTGATTGAAAGTGATTCTCATTGAAAATCAGCTTAACGAGCTGTATGATAAAACTACTAATTAAAATCCTAATGAACAGAGGTCAGACTAGAATCAGATTAGAAATCTTAACTTATGGATAAACTTTTGGATACACACACACACGGTAGAAGGTGACAGACATTTAGCGTGTGATATACAATGTAAACATATGCCAGCAGTTAGAGTGTTCTAATTCATTACTGAATAAACGATGCGTAGATGCTAGAGTAGTTACTGTTTTTTTAAAGTCTACCATTCTTCCAGAGTGCTCAATCAGGGTGTGAGAGCGTAAATAGCCATCCGCATACAGATCTGTTTCGCTGTATATAGATGAAAAGTAATAAAACAATCATTTAAAACTAATGAAACATTAATTTAAATGAACACAATATATATATATATAATATAAAAATTAAAAATCATAAAATAATCACTTAAGTGAAAACATTATATACATAATGTATAGATTAAAAATAATAATACAATCATTTAAATGAACAATATATATATATATATATATATATATATATATATATATATATATATATATATATATATGTATAGATTGAAAATAATAAAACAATCATTTATATGAACACATTTATGTTTTACTTCCATCCCTGAACACTGGCAATGTCAAGCAGCTTTGCCCTCTTGGAAACTGAGGTGGTTTCCATTAATATCTTCATCCACTCCCCTCTCCACCCAGAAACCTCAGATCAGCTATTTTACTGCTACCAAAGATCAGACTGGGACTCGTTCCGCGATTTCCTTTGTTACGTCCCTTGGAACAAAGTTTCAGTTTTCTCGTTGAAGAATGAGCGTCCGAGGTCTCCTCTTGGGTTAAGGCTGGCGTCGATGCTTTCATCTCAGTTAGGAAGTTGCGGCTTAAACCCAATTTGTTCCTCCGGTTCTCCCCTTTGCCTCTGCTCGTAATGAGTGCAAGAAGATACTTAATGACGCTAAACTGCTATTTGCTGACAGAATGAATCAGCTTAAAGCATCCCATATGTTCGGCTCGAAAGATTACTGGCGGCTCTCTAAAAGTTTACTAAATAACAGTAAGCCCTCAATCACCTCTCTAATCAATGATTTTGAGATCCTCACATCTTCAACGGACAAGGCCGAGTGCTTTGCTTGCAGATTCTCCACCAACTCGACACCGGATTCGACTGGGGTATCTGTACCCGACTTCCAACCTAGAACTGAGGCTCAACTGAGTTCACATTACCCAGTTTTTCCTCTCATCTGCTTTTTTATTTATTTTGACTCTTCTATAAAAGGTTTACATACACACTCTCACACTCACACTCACACATATACACACACGTACACACAGACATATATATATTTACATATACACTGCTCAAAAAAATTAGAGGAAAACTTTTTAATCAGAGCATAGCAATCAATTAGTGAAACTTTTGGGATATTGATCTGGTTAGTTAAGTAGCAGAGGGGGTTGCTAATCAGTTTCAGATACTTTGTTGTTAATGAAATCAACATGTGCTTCAGGGAGGCAACAATGAGACACCCCACCCACCCCCCTCAAAACATACTTATTTTCCCTTCTCATCTCTTTTGACTGATTTTTTACTGACTGACTTTCTACTGCTGTAGTTTTTCATTTGTCTTGGATGAATATCTCCGTTGATAGCATGGTGCAGTACCTGGACGCTACAAAGGTGATGCCCTGGTTCAGTGATGCCCTGGTTCAGATCTGGGAGGAGATCCCCCAGGAAACCTTCCGTCGTCTCATTAGGAGCATGCCCCGACGTTGTCAGGCATGCGTACAAGCACGTAGCGGGCACACAAACTACTGAGAATTATTTTGAGTTTCTAAATGACATTTTGGCAAAATGGACCAGCCTGCTGCATCATTTTTTCACTTTTATGTTTTGGGTGTCTTTGATTTCCCCCCTCTATAGGGTGGTCATTTTCATTTCCATCAAATTACGTGGCATCATTTTATTACTAATACATCCCCTACCTATTATCAGGAAAAATATTCAAGATCATTTTCCCCTGTTTAGATCTGATGTGTTTTCGAAGTGTTCCTCCAATTTTTTGAGCAGTATATATATATATATATATATATATATATATTACACATGTATACATGTGTATACATGTATATGTGGATTTACATAATTTAATTCTCTTTTTTTATAAAATTGATTTTTTACCCATATATTTGTTCTCATAATTGAATATCACTCACTACTACCTTAACAATATGGAATAAATGTTGAAATATTACAACGCTCATTTTTCAGTTAATGCTTGAAGATTGGCACGTGCATGAAATACAGTTACACCCAATAGTGAGAAACAAATACTGATGTGAAGCCAAAAGTGGGTCCACGGAAATATAACACGGAACACGCGGTGTAGGTTAAAGAAAGATGTATTACAGAAAAATTTACAAAGAAGAAGGTACAAATAAGTAGAACTTATGAATCCAGTATAGTCCTTGGTAGTAGACTGCATTCATGCGCACAGTGCTAGTGTCTATCCTCCTCACACCTCACTGCTATCGCACATCTATTAATATAGCAGTGGGTGAGTCCATGTTGGGTTCCACAACAAATATATATCATTTGTATAAACAATGTGACACTGTTTTTTTTTTTTTTTACCAACGTCACTCACAGTGCCCTATTATATTTATACAGGATACACCGAAAACGTTGACAAAAGTTCATATAAACATACATTCGCAAATCTGGTCGGTCGCCTCTGTTGTTTATCTCAGGGTTCTCGACAGGCTTCCAAACAAAATCTGTTATGTGATCGGTCCAGACCTGGCAGCTTGACTTCAGCCACATTCTTACCGGCGAGATGTGGATCCCCCTGTCTCTTCTCCAAATATTTTCATGGCTACTGCTCCGACAAGCTTAGCTCACTGGTGCCCCCTCAACAAAAATTTACTCGAGCAACCAGACTGGCAACAAGGTCCCACGCTTCCAAATGCAGCCGACAATTCTACTCCTTCAGCTTCTTTTCTCGCACTTTCCACCTGTGGAATTCCCTTTCTTATACTTGATTTCCTGCGGCTACAACCTCCAAGAATTTAAATGCAATGTCAATTCGAATCTTTTATCCCCTTGACTCCAGTCCATCCGTCGTCCTTTTTACATCACCACGTATATCTTGTTGTTTTAACTTTCTCACTTTACTTTCGTAATTGTTATCATATCTGTATTCCCATCCTTCTCTTGCCTTTTCTTGTACATCTCCTGTAACTAGTTCGTCTTTCTCTTCGTTCACCTCTTTTCTAAACTTTTACTCTCTTATGTATCCCCCACTACGCATCAGTGGCAGTACCTCCTTGCTTGGGGTGAAACGATTATAAAGAAGAAGCCTTTTTTGTGTGTTATTATTATATTTCCTTGAAGCTCAGTTTA
This sequence comes from Ascarosepion bandense, assembly GCA_037127315.1. NCBI lineage: Eukaryota > Metazoa > Mollusca > Cephalopoda > Sepiida > Sepiidae > Ascarosepion > Ascarosepion bandense. The sequence goes on along the minus strand of JBBBDQ010000701.1, from coordinate 96,431 downwards.
CGGTAGATGGCGCTGTTTTGTATTTACATTACGTTGCATTTGTTCTTCGTGTACACTTTTGGCTAGTCTGTTTTCAACGATTAACATGTGTAGTAGTGAGTTAATTGAAAAGTGTTTCGTTTGATAATGGTAGGTTATTTATAATTTGAGGAGGCAAATGTGATTTTTACATACGGCTGCGTGAATGGTAATGGACTCGAGACTGCACGGCTGTATCAAATCGTGTTCTCAGACCGAATCATGCAACTTTTTAGTGCTGTTTATCGATAGGCACCAAAAATATGAATCGAAAAAGATCGAGATCCTCTCGTATGCCTAACTTGAAAGAACATATCCTCAAAGTTATTGGGGATGATCTAGGTATCAGCACACGTTAAGTGACCCGTGCATGTCATACACCTTATTGAGTTTACTTCAATAACAGCTACTCTATCCGTATTATTTACAGTGGATTTGTTTAAAGATGAGACAACACTTGGAAGAGATAGAATAGCAAGTTTATACAACCGACATTTGTGGGCGGATCGGAATCCTGATAGTAAAATACAGGCAAGACACTCGAGTCAGTTTACTATTAATACGTAGGCTGGAAGTGTAAGTGACTGTCTGGTAGGTCCACATGTTCTTCCAGCACGTTTTATGTTTGTCAACAGAAACTTTATATCGAACACACTTCCGGACCTGTTAGAGGATATACCCCTGATAATACGAAGACGCATTTGGATGGGAGTTTAGCACACTTTAGTAACATTTTTCGCAATATACTGGTTATCATCTATCATCAAAGATGGCTAGGTATGAAAGGACCGGTTAATATGGCCAGCATATTCCCTCGACCTCAAACCTTTGGATTTTTATTTACATGGCTACTTAAAACAATTGCTTTTCGCAGCAGACATAATTAATGCAGAGACACTTTATCAACGTGCAATGGGGACCTGCGGAGCCATTCGAGAGTCTTTGAAAGGGTCAGTCAGTCAATGATATGACGGGTGCAGGCGTATATCAGTCAGTTAAGTGCCATACGTGATACACACTTGGGCGATCATGTCTCGAAAGAGACATGACTGACTGGGCAGAAGATTATCCCGCAGTAGGTTGTCATTGCTTTCTGCGGTAGACTGGTTGTCGACCAAGGCTATAGAACCCAATCTGTCCTATTATTTAACCCATAACTGGAGGGAAGAGACGGATTAATACATTTCCCAAGGGTATTTGCGCGAAAGTGAGTGCTATGAATTCAACTGGAATTCGAACTCGGTTCCCCGATTTCTCTTTCCGAACCGATATCTGCGCCACAACGCACATCCGTATGTATGTATGTGAAAAAGGAGGACATTTTGAACATTTGTTATGAGTTGCTGTTGTGAGACACAACGATTGTCTTTTGGACGTATGTTTACATATCCAACAACAGACAAATGAAAATACGTAGGCTTCATATTGAACAATAATAGATTTATTCATCCATATTTGAACAAGATATTCAAAGGAATGTAGATTTTACAAAGCTTTACAAATTTACAATATGCACACCACTTATATGCACACCACACGACACGTCAAGTCGGCAGTCCAGCTCCTGCTAAACACGCTGTAGCATGACTTTTTTAAAATCATGTCACCCCGAGCAAGGCGGTAACGGGGCTACGTAAGAGTGAAAAGATTTGAAAAGAGAAAGCCGGAAACCACATCCTAAACAAGGAAACAAGGGATGAGCCTCTACACCTGTTCAATAGATGTGGGTAGAGTGTCAAACCGGCCGATAGTTTAGTCTATCTACTCCAATTGAAAAATAATAAAAAAGAAAAGAGTGAAAAGATTGGAAAAGAGAAAGCCGGAAACCACATCCTAAACAGGGAACAAGGGATGAGCCTCTACACCTGTTCAACAGGCGTGGGTGGAGTATGAACCGGGCGATAGTTTAGTCTATCTATTCCAATTGAAAAAAAAAAGAGTAAAAGAATGGAAAAGAGTAAAAGACTGGAAAAGAGAAAGCCGGAAACCACATCCTAAACAGGGAACAAGGGATGAGCCTCTACACCTGCTCAATAGACGTGGGTGGAGTATGAACCGGGCGATAGTTTAGTGAATGTGCTTCAGTTCGGTTTTATCTCAATGAGAATCTACCAGGAAGATTGATCGGGTGTTTCAGGGATAATAATAATAATGTACTGTTGAAATAACAACCACATGACTTGAAACCGTGTGAGTTTAATCTATGCAGCTATATAAAAGAAGAGGTCTATATTCTCTTTTTACAAACCAAGAGAAAATTAATCAGAGAATCACTAAGTCGCTGAAGAATGTTACGCAAGACATTCTACTGCATATTGCACACAATGATAAGATGATATTTATAAAATTAAAAAGGCCAACCAAAATACCGAAATATGGCTGACCAAAATACCGAAATCTGATATTACACACGATAAATTTAAAAAGGCTGACCAAAATACCGAAATATGGCTGACCAAAATACCGAAATCTGATATTACCCACGATAAATTTAAAAAGGCTGACCAAAATACCGAAATATGGCTGACCAAAATACCGAAATCTGATATTACCCACGATAAATTTAAAAAGGCTGACCAAAATATGGCTGAGGAAAATACCGAAATCTGATATTACCCACGATAAAATTAAAATGGCGGATTAAAATACCGAAATATGGCTGACCAAAATACCGAAATCTGATATTACCCACGATAAAATTAAAAAGGCTGACCAAAATACCGAAATATGGCTGAGGAAAATACCGAAATGCACGATACATTAAGTGCATGGAGACTGTTCCTCTAAATACAAGCAAGCAGGTGAGTTACAATGAGAAATATTGCTGTTTTAGCCATATTGAAAGAATGACTGGGTGACATCAAACAGTCCACCGACCCTTGTTGCGTATGCACAGGACAGTCAGAATATTCCTTTCGATTATGTTCCTAGGGGATGAGAATGTAATTTTCTGAGAAAAATAAAAGAATGAAACGAGAGGAAAACTCTTAGCAAAGGTTTATTAATTTAATTACAAGTTGGATGCTTACTGAAGCCGCTGAACGCGTGATGATGAAAAGTGCGCCTTGCAAACAAATGTACCGCTCAAATTGTTGTCAGGGCCGACTCTTCTGTCCCAGAATGCCATGTTTTCAAATAGAATACATGACTTAAACCCCTATCTTTCACCCGTCCGGTCAAAGAGAGGCAACTCATTTTAATATTTTTGTTAGAGTACTGTTGCTCTAACACTTTCTAAGTAATATTTATCACCAAAAGTAAAGTCATTGCGCATCAGAATTGAATCTTGTATCATTGGAAAAAAGATCGTTTCAATGAGTTTCACTTTCTATTGAATGAAATGGATGAAAGAAACGAGTTCGTTTGTTATGCTAGGAACGCTAAGGCTCCAAGATTTACTTTGGGAAAATATCAAGCCGATGGCGGTACTGTAATTGTTCGGGTAACGTTCATATGAATACAATATATTCTTATTATTGTCACGTGGCTGTTGTATCCACAATATTGAATCTACCGACATCTTTCCATTGTGGCATATGAACCCTTCGATAATGCACAAGCTGACCGGGAATAAGTTTCGTAATTCATTAGGTGGATTTTGTCTACCACATTCTCCAGACATCAACTCACCTGAGCACTTATTTCATGTACTGGACCAACAAATTCACCATGAAGCATCTGTCATGGAACTTACAGCAAATAAATGAATTACTGTTAATCTCTTGACACCAGATATCTGAGTAAACATTTGGAGATTATTTATGTTACCTAGCTAATCTGTGAATAGCTCTTTTTTTTCTTTCAGGAACGTAGTAAATCAACTGCTTATTCGATGGTAATCAATATTTTTTAGTGTCAGTGTATATGCAAATTAGAATTATTTTGTATTGCGTTTCTCAACTCTGTTAACTCTTTCTTCCCAACAGTAATTTGTTAGTTTTAAAATAAAATGAAAATAAAATCAAAAGAAGAAAGTAAAAACGGTTGTTTCCATCGTTTATAATTTTTCATGGCAGGTAATCTCGTCGTTTCAGAAGCCGGTTTTTATTTACTGTAAAAAATAACATCAAACTCGATTAGTTAACCCATTGAAGAAATGCCACTTCAATTTTCCTTTTTGTCACGTTCACTTAAAAAGATATCTAAAACTCTTTATCTGACGTCAGACTTTCTGAACTTGATATCAAAAGTGATGATACATTTTTATAATATTTGGATCAAGTAACTGAAAAGCTTTAGAAATGGCATGCTTAATAATTGAGTTGATTACATATTCCCTAATGTTGGCAGACACCATTTTGATTCTTGAATTTCAAGAAATTTAGAAGATTAACGCAATACAAAAATACAACACCATTTCTTTTAACGTTTTCGTTTTTATTAATGAAGAGTTTTCACTAGTTTTATTTTATGACTTGTTTGAATCCATATCATTGTTATTATTGCTTTTTAACTTAATCATTTTTGCTATCATAATATTATTAGCATAATCATTAAAATTTATTGAAAAAACAAACATCTCAATCTACTTTACTCTCTCGCAAGTACAGTGTGGGGTCACAGTTCTCGACACATTGCCGTTGCTGTTGTAGTTTCTATATAAAGCAATTTTTTTTTATAGGGATGGAGTGGCTAGGCATATACCCAGTCTGATTTGAACTCAAAGTTGGCCTTTTCCTAGATTGATGCCAACAAAATTTGAAGCGGTTAACATTCAATATCAAACTAACACTACAGACTGAGTTTTTAGTCGCATAGAAAAAGAAAGTTCAAATAAAATATTTTTATTCTTTTAGGCTTCCATAATTTGAAATAATAAACGTTAGCTTACAAAAATGTTTAAGAATATATTTGTTTTTATATGTGATTTTATTCTTTATTCTACCTCCTGATATAATTTTACATATTTTTCTTGACTTCCTTTCATTAAAAAGTGTTCCACCTTTAAATTTCAAATAGGCTGAGACAATCTTTTGTTAAGAGCAAATGGATGCCAGTTGACTGCAGCTGCGAACAACTCCAGAGACCGGACGGATTATTTTGTTCTCAACTTGACGTTGTCATTGCTTGCTGAGAGACAGGTTAAAAGAATAAATAATAGTTTACCAAGTAAAAAAGAAATTAAGCAATCTCTGGAATATCTTCAAAAAGCATACGACCGAAATACTTAACGCGTAGGTAGCTATCAAACGAAATCAGTGACATTGATTAAAAAGATTTAAGGTTCCAGGGTTTCTGTAGTTCTCGTTCCGGGCACACGCACACACACACACACACACACACACACACACACACACACACACACACACACATATATATATATAGTCATCCGCAGACAGATCTATTTCGCTGTATCACAGCTCATCTGTGCGGTTAGACTTCGATTGTTTTTAACCCGGGGTTGAAACCCGACCGAAACTCACAAACTCGCACCTATCTATATGAATATGTCAGCTCTATCACTGATATTGAGCGCTTTCAAATAAGTGAGACGCATATATAATATATAAATAATATAATATATATAAAAAATTGCTTATATATATATATATTGATAATTATAATTATATACATACACTTTTCACACACACACACACATGCATATATATATATATTTTAGAACATGTCTAAAGTACAATCTACTACAAAAGTGTACATTTTGTTTCGACATTGAAAGAACAATATCTCAACAGGTAGTAAACGTTATTTTGGAAAAAGATGAAAATTCGCTTCCTTTTATTGGCATTTTTTTTGTGTCCGAAGTAAAGTGGGTAGGGAAAATGAAAAACCAGTTCTCCTTTTTTTGTTTGTCCTTTATTTCCGCTGTGTCCATTTTATGATTCCCCGTTCTAGTTTCTCATTTTCCCTACCCACTTTACCGACTGACGCCAATTTGGTCGGGTTTCAATCCTGGGTTAAAAGCAATCGGAGTCTAACCGTAATGATGACCTGTGATACAGCGAAACAGATTTGTCTGCGGATGACTATATATATATATTTCTTCTTCTTTTTCTTCCTAGAGCCAAGTCCAAACATGCTTTCATGACATTATGCATTGATCATTTTTATAAAACCAAATGAACAAAAAGCACACTAAGATCATACACGTTTTATATAGATAAAGCTTTTCGTATACGTGAGCTGTACTTATGAATACAATTATTTGTATTTTTCGCAGACATAAGGATCCCTTCGATTAATCTATCGGATTCTTTTTCAATTAATCCGTGGGCTCTAAGTACACTTAAAATATTGATGACCTCATGTGCTAGATGTTTTAGATTTCCACTTCAAGATCCTTGTATTTTGTTAGTTTCTTCTTCTTATTATTATTATTGTGTCACTTTCATCATAATTCGATTTCTGCTATGGTCACACTATCTACCAAGTCTGCGGAAAGTCCTAAGGCAGGTGGTGGTATGTTGCTATGGCTACATCTAATTTTTTTCTATCTTCCATAACATCCATATCGTTACATAGACAAAGTTTTCCTTAGTATGTGGGATGTACTTAAGACATGTTTTGTATATCTCTTAAGCTTGGGTTTCCAGGGATTCTTTTAATGCGTTGTTTTGTTTCATTTTTTTTATTATTCTTCACTCCGCCAAACATTCAATCCTTCCAAAAAGAGGCCTTGCTGCCTGATGTAGTTTATCGTCATACCCAGGACTGGCCAAGGTGTGTAGTCTGCCGAAAGAATTATATCTTGATACTGGTCCTAATCATTTCCAGCCAATTCAGAAGTTTCGTACTTATGTTGTTCGGAGTATCAATAACAATGGGGATCTTTTTCTTTTAAACAATATTTGTATATGTTCAGTTTTCTACTATCATAGTTTTTAATGTTTTTTCTTTTTTGTCGACTACACTATTCTCTGTGAAACACGCAGTATCTATGATGATACATGTTTCTCTTCTTTACCTACCACCACAATATTTTGTCTTCTTTTTTACAGTACTTCATTGGATCATGACACTTCCCCAAATTGTGTACATATGATTTTCAATGAAAGCTTCCTGGGTTTTTCTACACCATTTGCCTTGCCTACTCTCCCCAATACATACTTGCTGGATAATTCCGGACTTATCATTCTTAAATCATTAGCATATTTCTTTTTTATCTACTCTGCATCAACTTGTGCGTTTACAAACATTATTATTATGTCATTTTTCATCATATTTCGATTTCTGCTTTGGTCTCACTACCAACCAAGTCTGCGGGGAGACCTAAGGCAGGTAGTGGCGTGTTGTTATGGCTCCATTTCATGTTTTTCTATCTTCCCTATCATCTCCAGCATTACATAGATAAAGTTTTCCTTAGTGTGTGGGCTGTACTTAATAAGACAATTTTTTGTATATCTCTTAAGCTGGGGTTTCCAGGGATTCTTTCAATGTGTTGCTTTGTTCCATTTTTCATCATTCCATGTGCACCTACTATCACTGGCACAACTTTTGTTTTCAATTTCCACATTTTTTCTATTTCAATTTCCAGGTCTTTATATTTTGACAGTTTTTCGAATTCCTTGGTTGCTATGTTACAATCCGTTGGACAAGCCATATCAATTAAGAGACAAGTTTTTTCTTTCTGGTTTTTAACAATAATGTCCGGCCTATTTGCTTCAATTTTTCTGTCTGTGTAGATGGTGTAATCCCATAGAATGGTTACATCTTCTATTTCTGTAACCGGTGCTGGGTGATGTTCATACCAGTGTTTGCCTACAGCTTTTCCATAATGTTTGCATATTGCCCAATGTAAATATTGCCCAACTCTATTGTGGCGATTTTTATATTCATTTGGGGCAAGCACAGAACAGCCTGAGATTAGGTGGTCTATTGTTTCTTGGTGTTTATCACAAAACCTGCATTTTGGATCCATATTATTATTATTATTATTATTATTATTATTATTATTATTATAACTCTTAAGCTGGGATTTTCAGGGATTGTTTTAATGTGACTGTTGTGTTCTTTTTTATAATTCAAAGCGCGCCTACGATGACTGGTACTATTTTTGTTTACAATTTTCACATTTTTTCTATTTTCGTTTCCAGGTCGTTATATTTTGATAGATTTTCAAATTCCTTGGTTATTATGTTACAATCCGCAGCACAATTCATACCAATTGGTCGGCAAGATTTTTTCCTGTTCAGTTTTTGACATTAATATCCGACCTATTTGCTTCTATTTTCATGTCTGTGAAAGTGTTATAATCCCATAGAATTGTGACATCTTCTATTTCTGTAACTGGTGCTCGCTGATACAAGTGTTTATTTACATATTTTCTAAAGTATTTGCTCATTGTCCAGTGTAAATATTGTCCCACTCTATCGTGGCGAATTTTTGTGGTGCAGTGGATATCGGCTCGAAACGAGAAATCGGAGAGCCGATTTCAAATTCTATTTGAATTCGTTTAATTCACTTACGTGAAAATACCTTTGGGAAAGGTATTAATCAGTCTTTTCCCTTTCTAGGAAAGGTTGGGTTCTACAGACTTGGTTGCCATTGCTTTCTGCGGTAGACTGGTTGCCAGCTAAGGCTATAGAACCCAATATGTCCTATTATTTAACCCATAACTGGAAGGAAGAGACGGATTAATACCTTTTCCACGGGTATTTGTGCATAAGTGAACTTAAGGAATTCAACTGGAATTCGAACTTGGCATCCCGATCTCTCGTTCCGAGTCGATATTCACTACACCACAAGGCAATAGGATACAAATATTATATTTTACAGAAAATAGCTGAATTGTAAAAAAGTGGAAAACGCACACACTAAAATTGGACCAGAATCAGTAAAAGCAAATTTCAGTACAAAAATAAGATCCAAAATATATTAAGTGATTCTGGTTTCTGATTGTACAAAACAAAACAAAACAAAAAAACAAAAACAAATTTAACTTTCAAAGATACGTGTTTATGGTTCTTGAAACCAAAAGAATAGTTTGCGTTCGGAGCCGATCACGTGATTGAGTTGGCTATTTATTCACGTTTTCGGTAGCAGTCAACCAGTCAGTCAGAGAACACACCGGACACTGAAGTAGACGACAACAACAATAACAACAAGACGATAAGTAGTTTTTTTCTCTGTTCATTTATTTCTGTTTCTTTTTTCTTTTTCTCTCAAAACAATTACACCTCACCTTCTCTTTCACGCTACGTTCTTTATTTCTTTTTTCCTCACGGACTGAACAAAGCAAAAAGAAAGAGGAACAAAGGAAATTCATTTCCGCTTTCGTTTCATTTAAAATTTGTCTTTTCAAAGATTTCATACACATTGGCGATACCATTTTACCTTTTCTTCATAAAGCAAAGACACAATATCCGGACGTTACTACTATTGTTCACACACATAGCGAAACACACGTTTCTTAACTATATACCTAAAAAAATCGCTATACAAACGGCATGAAACGGCATAGTATGAATAAAAAGGTCATAAACTTAATAAAACACACTTTTTTCCATCAAAACATTTATTTTATTATTAAGAGGAAAGATCAAAGTTATTTTTAATTATTTAAAAAAAATTTTAATCCCTGCTAACATTTTCAAAATTTTGTTCGCAAATTTTGTTTTTAGTTGAGTTAGCGGCTAAAAAAAAGTTTACGACTGTTTTACAATGGGTAACGTAATGATGACACAACCCACTTTTTTTCCGGTGACAAACACATTAATTTGGAAATTCTCGCAAAAATCAAATAATTGTCAGATTTGAATGAAACTTTCAGTACTCATTCACAAATAAATGAAATTATTTTTGAAATTATTATTTTTTAAATATCTTGGTGAAAATATTTTTTAAAGTCTGTTACCCCACTCTACGTAAATCCATGAAATTTTAATAAAATTCAAGTAGCTGTAAAAAAAATTTTTATTAGTTAAACGCGGGACTCATTGGGGCATATAAATCATCTATGTTTTTTTTATTTTAAAATGGACAACCTGACCGAAAATCTGCTCCGAAGCGTAAGATAAAAATGCAATAAAACTCTGATATAATTTAATTTGATAAACTTTTAATTGCTGGAATAAATAATAATTATTAAGGACATTATAGTCTGAAGAAAAAACATCTTTTCGTTTAATAATAAAAGTTTGAAATAATTGATTTTATTTTTTTATTTTTTACTATAATAATTCATAAAAGTGTTACTAATATTTTAAAAATCTTTAATGGAAACGTTGTTTAATTTCATTTTTAGTTAAGAATTAATGATTATATTGTTTATCGAAAATTGAAAAGTTTAATAAAAATCGTTTACCATTTCATTTTTAAAATAATTAAAAAAAATTGTGTGTAATTATGGTAATTTTTATTAAATACGGTGTTCCATATGGGTCATAACAAGTTTCCGCAGGGGTCGTATTGTTTTTAGAAGTTAACAAGTGTTTGGATTAATTGCCCTTACATCGGAAACGAGACAAACCACACTTTGATTCTGATTCTAGTCTCTTCAAGACGTTTATAAAATTCAACTGCCTGTTTTGCAAGTCATTCTATAAATATTTACACAGTAAGTATTTTTCTTTTTAATTTCTCAATTTTTTAAATTGTGACTGTAGGTGCATTAACTAATTTACGATAATTCTTTAAAAATTATGAATAGCACAAGGAAATGTGAAAAAAATTCTCAATTGAACTTTAAAAAAATCTCATAATTGAAATTCAAAAAAATCTTCACGATAAAAGTTTGTTTTTATTAAATATGAAGAATTATCATGTATGATAACTTTTTATATAATGTTTGCAAAGTACCTAACTGACCATACATTTTTATTTATTCAGAAAGTATATTTTTATTTATTCAGAAAGCATAGTCTGGCTATAAATCTAAGCTAAGATTCTATAAAATATTATATAATTGCTGAAAATATTTTGTTAAAAATTTTAATTTTACTATTTAGTTAAAAAGCAACAAAAAAAATTTAATTTCCAAATGTTACGTTTTAAGCTACAATAATTTTTTATTACTTTCGGGCACCATACAAGCAAGCCTGACAACTTCCGCCTCTCAATACATCAATTATCACCTAAGATAACGCAGATAAAGGGGGCTACCGTAGTTAAAAGAAAATTTTTATCGTTAATTTCTAGGCAATAAGCAATTATTACTTGTTTGAAATCAGATAAAGGTAAGTTTCAATTTTAAAAAATGACTTTAATAACGTGTCAAGGAGGTATTTTTTTGCAAGATTTTTAAAACAGAAATTTGGCTACTGTTTACATAATGCGTCGATCAATCAATAATGGCGGTATATTTGAAAAAAATTTCAGCAATTAAATTTTTGATTCCAATCAATATAATTTCGGTTTGAACTAAACCAAGGTATTTTGTTTACTGTAATTAGTAAATTTAATCTCTTGGCTTTCAATTAAAACTATAATTAAAGCTTCAAGAAAACATTTTTACTTTTAAAAATTAAATTTAAATTGAGGTATCGGAAATGAGCAGTGATTTTTTGGAGGTACCTAAAACTTTGCAAATCACATTCCACTTAAATAAACGAACTCTTTGAACATTTCAACTTTGAAGATATTTTAACACCCGAACCGATAAGACACTAAAAAATACCAATTGCCTATTCATTGTGTATATATGAAATATATGGTTCTTCTTTCTATTTTATTACAAAACATTTCTTTTCGTGTTGTCTTTCATGAAATTTGTGTTGTATTTTATGGACAGGGAATTCGGCATTAAATTTTCCTTTTAATCCGGGTATTCTGCCATCAAAAGGTCATGTCAATTAGTAGGAAAATTTTATTTATTATTATTACTATTATTTATTTTTATAATTATTTATTATTATTATGATTATGATTATTATTCATTTTACTGGATCACCTTATTATTGCGTTTTAGATGGGCCGTTTTCACTGTAGTTATTACTTGTTTTATATAATCTCACTAATTTGATTATTGTTATTTTATTAAATAAATGCGTACTTATAGAGATCAAGTAGAACAAAGTAAAAGAAAGTTATGCTAATGTGCGTTGTAGTGCACTGGATATCGGCTCGGAATAAGAAATCGAGGAGCCGAGTTCGAATTCCAACTGAATTCATTGCATTCACTTATGCGCAAATATCCTTGGGAAAGGTATTAATCCGTCTAGTCCTTCCTGTTATGGGTTAACTAACAGGAGAAATTGGGTTCTATAGCCTTGGTCGGCAACGGCAATGGCAACCTACTGCGAGATAATCTTCTGCCCAGTCAGTCATGTCTCTTTCGAGACATGATCACCCAAGCGTGTATCACGTATGGCACTTAACTGATTGATGCTGAGAACTGCAAAATGCAGGACATTGTGGAGAGCCGTGTACATAAAACAACAAATGACTGGAAGCTGTGACAAGCCATTTTCTTTCACGTGCTGAGCGAATGTAGCACGGAGAAAATTAAAGTGTGTATGTGCGTGTGCGCGTGTGTGTGTGTGTGTGTGAGAGAGAGAGAGAGAGAGAGAGAGAGAAGGAGAGAGATTGATAAGATTCGTTTTTGTGAATAATCAACCCATTGTATATTATTTAAAGTCAGAAAATATTTTTTAGATTGCAAGACTTTTTTCGGATAATAATGATTTAGTGACACAAAACTTATTAATTCACACATAGCTGGGGTGAGAAATGTTGGATTTGAATAATTGCATCAGAGAATATAAAGAAAACGGTATGAATTGGAACTTGGTTCAATTCTGAGCCATTATCCATTACACCAGTCGCACATCCAAGCCAATAGCATCTGGTATTCCCAAGCTGTCGTTGATCGTACAGGTACCAAAACTTCAACGCAAGTAGAGAGAGAGAGAGAGAGAGAGAGAGAGAGAGAGAGAGAGAGAGAGAGAGAGAGACGTATGTCTGAAAGAGAAAGAGAGTGAGAATTATAGTATTAAATTAATCGAACTTTGTCGTAGAAAATAGTTAATTTTCTTTCTTTCTGATATAAACGATGATAATATGCTAAAAGAATTGCTGCTGACGATAATAGTGTCACAGGTACCGTTGCTGTTAATGTGAGTATCTGGGTCATATGACTTGACACATCAATAATTACAGAACTTGTGTGCACGATCGTTTCTAATTCGACGGTCCATTTTCCTAGGGTGAAAGGACTTCTAGAGGAAAAGGCACAACTTTCTGAATTTTTTGTGCTTTTGCAAATTTTTACTTTTTATAAATTTGGCAAATGTTCTGTATTTAATTTCCGTATATTCTGAATTTACTACTTCCTTTCGGCAGGAATTAAAAAACCAAACAAAATATTACTTTATCAGAAGAAGCATTGCATTTGTTTTTCTCTTTTTTGCTAAGATTAAAAAAAAAGACTTAAATTGGAGTAAAAAGCGAAAACAAATTTTGTTCCTTAGTGCAAAAATCTAGGGAGAAGCCATAAGTTTCGAATTCTAAATCAGTAATTTTATTATATAAAAAATAGTTATGATATTTTAGTATATAAAATCTGTTCTGAGTTTTTTGTTATATTCAATGTATAAAATTTGTTTTGAAATGGTTCTTATAATTTAGCATCTGAAATTTGTCTTGAGATATTTGTCATATTTAATGAATAAAATTTCTTCAAAAGCATTTTACATAAATTAGTGTATAAAATTTATCCTGAAATGATTTTTATCATTTAGTGCATAACATTTGTCTTGGGATAGTTCTCATATTTAGTTAATGAAAAGTTATAATTAAATGATTTTTAAAATTTAGTTTATGAAATATATCTAAGATATTTTCATATTTAGTTATTGAACATTTTCATGAAATAGTTTTATAATTTAGTGTATAAAATTTGTCTTGAGATATTTGTTATATTTGATGCATGATATTTGTCTTGAATTGTTTTTTACAAATTACTTTTCAGAAATGTATCTGAGGTTTTTGTCATATTTAATGACTGAAATTCGTAATGATATACTATTTATAAATTAATGTATTTGTCCTGAGATATTTATCAAATATAATGAATGAAATATTTTCTGAAATAGTTTTTATAATTTTGTGCATAAAATCTGTTCTGGGATATTTATTATATATAATGAATGAGATTTGTCCCGAAATGATTTATTTTAATTTAGTGTATGAAATGTATACCGAGATATTTGTTATATTTAAAGAATGAAAATTAGCCTGAAATAGTTTTTATAATTTAGTGAAAGATATTTTTCCCGATATATTTGTTATATGTAATAGATGAAAATTGTCCTGAAATATTTGTTATTATTTAGAGTATTTAATTTGTTCTGGGATATTTGTCATGTTTAACGAATTTAACTTCTACTGAAATGTTGTTTTTATAATTTAGTGTATGTAATGTGTCATGAGATATTTGTTACATCTAGCAAATTTGATTTGTCGTGAAATTGTTTATATAATTTAGTTTACCTAATTTTTCTTGATATATTTGTTATATTTAACGAATAAAAATTTATCCTGGAATAGTTTTTTATAATTTAGTGTATGTAATGTGTCATGAGATATTTGTTACATCTAGCAAATTTGATTTGTCGTGAAATTGTTTATATAATTTAGTTTACCTAATTTTTCTTTGGATATATTTGTTATATTTAACGAATAAAATTTATCCTGGAATAGTTTTTATAATTTAGTGTATGTAATGTGTCATGAGATATTTGTTACATCTAGCAAATTTGATTTGTCGTGAAATTGTTTATATAATTTAGTTTACCTAATTTTTCTTGATATATTTGTTATATTTAACGAATAAAATTTATCCTGGAATAGTTTTTATAATTTTGTATGTAATGTGTCAGGAGATATTTGTTACATCTAGCAAATTTGATTTGTCGTGAAATTGTTTATATAATTTAGTTTACCTAATTTTTTCTGATATATTTGTTATATTTAACGAATAAAATTTATCCTGGAATAGTTTTTATAATTTTGTGTATGTAATGTGTCATGAGATATTTGTTACATCTAGCAAATTTGATTTGTCGTGAAATTGTTTATATAATTTAGTTTACCTAATTTTTCTTGATATATTTGTTATATTTAATCTAATAAAATTTATCCTGGAATAGTTTTTATAATTTTGTGTATGTAATGTGTCAGGAGATATTTGTTACATCTAGCAAATTTGATTTGTCGTGAAATTGTTTATATAATTTAGTTTACCTAATTTTTCTTGATATATTTGTTATATTTAACGAATAAAATTTATCCTGGAATAGTTTTTATAATTTAGTGTATGTAATGTCATGAGATATTTGTTACATCTAGCAAATTTGATTTGTCATGAAATTGTTTATATAATTTAGTTTACCTAATTTTTCTTGATATATTTAATATATTTAACGAATAAAAAAATTATCCTGGAATAGTTTTTATAATTTTGTGTATGTAATGTGTCATGAAATATTTGTTACATCTAGCAAATTTGATTTGTCGTGAAATTGTTTATATAATTTAGTTTACCTAATTTTTCTTGATATATTTGTTATATTTAACGAATAAAATTTATCCTGGAATAGTTTTTTATAATTTTGTGTATGTAATGTGTCATGAGATATTTGTTACATCTAGCAAATTTGATTTGTCGTGAAATTGTTTATATAATTTAGTTTACCTAATTTTTCTTTGATATATTTGTTATATTTAACGAATAAAATTTATCCTGGAATAGTTTTTATAATTTAGTGTATGTAATGTGTCATGAGATATTTGTTACATCTAGCAAATTTGATTTGTCGTGAAATTGTTTATATAATTTAGTTTACCTAATTTTTCTTGATATATTTGTTATATTTAACGAATAAAATTTATCCTGGAATAGTTTTTATAATTTTGTGTATGTAATGTGTCATGAGATATTTGTTACATCTAGCAAATTTGATTTGTCGTGAAATTGTTTATATAATTCTAGTTTACCTAATTTTTCTTGATATATTTGTTATATTTAACGAATAAAATTTATCCTGGAATAGTTTTTATAATTTTGTGTATGTAATGTGTCATGAGATATTTGTTACATCTAGCAAATTTGATTTGTCGTGAAATTGTTTATATAATTTAGTTTACCTAATTCTTCTTTGATATATTTGTTATATTTAACGAATAAAATCTATCCTGGAATAGTTTTTATAATTTGTATGTAATGTGTCATGAGATATTTGTTACATCTAGCAAATTTGATTTGTCGAAATTGTTTATATAATTTAGTTTACCTAATTTTTCTTGATAATTTGTTATATTTAACGAATAAAATTTATCCTGAATAGTTTTTATAATTTTGTGTATGTAATGTGTCATGAGATATTTGTTACATCTAGCAAATTTGATTTGTCGTGAAATTGTTTATATAATTTAGTTTACCTAATTTTTCTTGATATATTTGTTATATTTAACAAATAAAATTTATCCTGGAATAGTTTTTATAATTTTGTGTATGTAATGTGTCATGAGATATTTGTTACATCTAGCAAATTTGATTTGTCGTGAAATTGTTTATATAATTTAGTTTACCTAATTTTTCTTGATATATTTGTTATATTTAACGAATAAAATTTATCCTGGAATAGTTTTTATAATTTTGTGTATGTAATGTGTCATGAGATATTTGTTACATCTAGCAAATTTGATTTGTCGTGAAATTGTTTATATAATTTAGTTTACCTAATTTTTCTTGATATATTTGTTATATTTAACGAATAAAATTTATCCTGGAATAGTTTTTATAATTTTGTGTATGTAATTTGTCCTGAGACATTTGTTATATTTAATGAATGACGACATTTGCTCTGAAACTCTTTACTAATTTAGTATATAAAATTTTCCTGAGATATTTTTTATATTTAATGAATTTAATTTCTTCTGAAACAGATTTTATAATTTAGTGTATGAGTTTGTCCTGTCATAATTGTTATATTTAATGAATTATATTTATCCTTAAATGTTTTTTATAATTTAATTTATCTAATTTATCCTGAGGTATTTGTTATATTTAATGAATGAAATTTGTCCTGAAATAACTTTCATAATTTAGTATAAGCAGTTTTTCTTGAGATTGTTGCTTTTTGTTAAAATTAAATGAAATTGAAATCTCTGAAAAGTAAAGTATTTACATGCCAAAATTAACTGGAATTAAAATAGTATAAGTGCATTAGACATGAAGCATCAGTGGGCGGGTGCTCATGCAATATTTATTCTACCTCAGGGAAAATGAAATATCGAATTTATTCTATCGCTTCACTACGTCTACTGCTGATATGCTCACGACCATACTGAGTATATACAGCTGGCTCTCGACAAGAACGGGGAAACCCGAACTGTTGCCCTAGACATTTCCAAAGTATTTGACAGAGTCTGGCATGCTGGCCTTCTATGCAAGTTGCGGGGCTATGGTATAACTGGGCAATTGTTTAACCTCATCCAGAAATTGCTTTTAATCGCACAATTAAGGTAGTATTGAACGGACATGACTCCCATTATTATCACACGAACGCGGGTGTCTCTCATGGCTCTATTCTAGGTCCTACACTTTTTCTTATCTATATTAACGATCTCCCAGATATAATAAGATCCCAAATAGGCATGTATGCTGACGGCACTACGGTTTACTCTCGCCTCGATCAAAAATTTGTCGAGGCCGACAAAGCAAATCTAGCCGCCGAGCTCGAAAAGAACCTTCAATCCGTGGTATACTGGCGGTAAAAAATGTCTCGTGAATTTTAATGTTTCTAAAACGAAGCTACTATCGATTAACCACTACAGACAATCGCTTCCCCACCCCCATTAGGATGGATCAGGCTAGTCTCCCTGAAAGTAAAACACTGCGTCTCCTCGGGTTAACTCTCACAACAGACCTCAAGTGGAATTACTATATAGACCCCATAGCTAAATCCGCTGCTAAGAAGGTCGGTTCTCTGTGCAGAACGAAACAATTCTTCACAGATACAAATCTACCATCTGCCCGTGCATTGAATACTGCTGTCATATCTGGTCGGATGCTACTGCTATCCACCTAGAGAATCTGCAATATGATCGATCACAACTTGGTAGCTCGGATACAGTCCCTTTCTCACCGGTGCAGTGTAGTTTTCCTGTGTCTTCTTCACGGTTTCTGCTCTGATGAACTTTGCTTACTGATTCCTCCATATACAAATTTATTCGAGCCTCAAGATTAGCAACTACGTCCCACCCTTTTGCTGTGAAACCAATAAGATGTAAACGCAAATTCTACTCCTGCATTTTTTTTCTCGCACTTCCCGCCTGTGGAATTTTCTTCCATTTACTTACTTCCCCGACAGCTACAATCTCCAAGAATTTAAATGTAAAGTCAATAGTCATCTCACTAACTTGCATCCTCTCTCTCATGCACTCATCTCATTTTCTGCCATATTCTCATCCCTCTCCTACCCGCTTCCTGACACCCCCTGTATTCTGTCACTCTTTCTCATAATTTTCCTCTTATGTAACAGCTGCACAACAGTGGCAGTATAATGCCTTGCTTGGGGTGATAGGATTATTAAAAAATAAACAAAAACAAAAAAGAAAACTGTTACCTTTTTGATGCATTTAAATAATGTGAACATGCTGCCCATTAGCTACAATTTTAGTATTAAACACAGTAAGACTTTAATCCTTGGACCAAACGTTATCTTTTCTACATTTCTTCACAATCTGTTGTTTTAACCTCTTCCTCATGTGCTCATGTTTTTAATGCCATTCCAAGACAGCCAAAATTTGCATGTATGCAAATATCGCCTCGTTTTGAACGGGATCTTCTTCTATGTGCCCTGTCCCTTCAGGACGTAGGCGATCATGGCTTTTCACGTTCCCCTATCCCTGGTGGCTCTGAGCACGCCTTCTCCTGTTACACCGTGCAAGCCTCGTTCCGTCATCCACCTGATTAGGTCCTTCAAATATGTTTTTCGTTGCTTTCCCCCGCCTCTTTTTTCTCTATCTGGCTTATTAGTATCAGGTTCTCCAGGCCCTCCTTCCTCATTGCGTGTCCCAGGAACTTCAGCTGTCTCTTCATGATGCTCAGTATTAATTTCTTTTTTGTTTCCATCATTTCCAAGTCCTCATCATTGCTCACATGCTCGATCCATGAGATTCGCAGCATACTTCTGTAGAACCATATTTCAGTTGCTTCAAGTTTTTCCTTCATCTTTGATGGTATTGTCCAGCATTCACTGCCATATTAAAGGACGGACATCACGTAGCAATCCAGTCTTCTCTTCCTAGTTTCTGGCGAAATTGTCCTGTTTCTTAATACCTTACTCAACTTCTGGAATGCTTACTTCGCCATGCCAATTTTCCTTCGGATCTCAGTGTCGCACTTTCCGTCTTCTGTTATAACACTTCCTAGGTATTTAAACTTTGTACCTGCTTGATTCTGGTATCCCCGACCTGTATGTGGTATTTTGGGCTGCCCTTTTTACTGATGACCATGCATTCAGTTTTGGTGAAGTTTATTTCTAGTCCTTTCTTACTTTCTTCTGCTACCTTCTGTAAGAGGTCTTGTATTTTCTTTTCTGTGTCTGCTATCAACACTGTATCATCTGTGTACCTTAGATTGTTTAAATTATGGCCTCCGATTACGAATCCAGGCATAACTTCTAGGGTCCTCAAAATATTCTCGCTGTACAAGTTGAACAGATCTGATGAAAAGACACATCCTTGTCTTACGCCTCTTTCTATCTTTGTATATTTACCTGTCCGAATGCAAGCGGTTTACTGCCAGTAAAGATTCTTTATTATTCTCAAGTTTTTCCCAAATATGTCCAGGCTGCTGAGCATCTCCATCAATTCTTTGTGGCGTATTTTCTCAAACGACTTCGCATAATCAATAAAGCACAGGTATAAAACCTTCTTCATTTGTATTGCCCTTTCGGAGAGCATCGTAATCATAAATATGGCATTCCCGTGTCTTTAACGAAACCATACTGTTCTTGTCCTATCTCTGGCCTGATTCTGCTTCTCGCTCTATTCATCAGGATTCGGACGATCAGTTTTGTTACATGGCTCATTAAACTGGTGGTTATGTGGAGTTCGTACTCGTTTGCTCCTGGCTTCTTGGGTAGTGCTTTGAAGATAGAATTGCTGAGATCATCTGGTATAACCCCACTATTATATATTTCATTTATTATCTCAATAATTTTTACTATACAAAATTCTCCCAGGGCTATCAGCAGCTCTATGACTATGTCGTCGGGTCCAGCTGCTTTGTTTCTATTCAGTTTGGCTACTGCAGATTCCACTTCAGATTTTAATATTTCCGGTCCGTCCTCATCTTTGCGTGTTATTGGTTGCTCTCTCTTGTCGTGGAAAAGATCTTTTATATATTCTTCCCATCGTTGGAGTATTTCCTCTTTCTCCAAAATGATTGTTCCATCCTTAGATTTTATACAACCTGTTGAAGAGCAGGTTTTTTGTCCTGTCAGTTCTTTTATTTCCTTATGCTTGTCTGCTTTATTATTCCTGCACAATCTCTCTACTTCTGCACATTTGTCATTGAGCCATTTCTCTTTAGCCCGTCCACATTTTCTTCTTATGTAACGGGATAGGCACGCATAAATTGTATCTTCAATAGGAACCGAATAAAATATTTCTCTTCCCAATCAGTAATAATAGAAGAAAAATTAAACATAGGAAACCCTAAACACTGAGAGTAACATTAGCAAACATTTCAAGTCCAAGAGACATTTGTAACTTTCTTTATCTTTCTGATATACGAGTGGACTCGTGCCATGAATAATGACGGTAAAATATTTATATCGATATGCCGTCTAAAACGACGGCAACATGTATATTGATGTACGTACTAATGGGTATCTTAGAAAAACAAACAAAATAATCTAAATCCCTGCGCGTAACAGGAGGGATATATATATATATATATATATACTCTCTTTATTATTATTATATATATATATATATATATATATATATATATATAACTCTCTTTATTATATATATATATATATATATATATATACACTCTATTATAATAAAGACAGTAGTGTATATATATATATATATATATATATATATATGTCGTATGTTTACATGGTATATCACACGCTAAAAGTGTGCTTTATTATACCAAGCACCCATGGCTCAGAGGTAGAATCGCCGACTGGTGTTAATTCGGTTGGATTTCAATCCTGTTTAAAAGCAATCGGATGACTGTATATTAGGTACCTTCCCTATTTCACAGGAAAAACAACATATCGCAATGAAAAAGGCCACGGATTATTTTATTTTTAAAATGATTTTTTATTTTGTATTTTTCATGTATAGTTGACTAAAATTTCCATTATTATAAAAAGGTGACATAATTTAAGAGTTTTGTCCCTTCACTTAGATTTCTGAAAATTGTCATTTTTTGGGTCATTCGTAGCAGCTGTCTTAGCTTTGTCATTCCGTCAAACGTTCGATAAGATGAACACGACCAATCGTTAATAATTGGTTGTATATTGCTTTTTTATGCTATAAATATGTAATATTTTTTAAAAATCAAATTAATTTAATTTTCAGTTTTCTACTTTTACTAAAATAAAGTGTCAGAAATCTTTTAAAATATTCGTAAAATTGATGATTTTTTGTTTGTTTACAAATTTCTTAAAATTAAGAAAATGGCCGCTTTTAAGAAAATTTAAGAAATCAAAATTAAATGTGACATTCCAATCTATATAATTTATATCTGAAATACACCAGAACTTTTTACTTAATAGAAATAATAAATTTAATCATTATGCTTTTAATTAAATCTAAAATGAAATCTTCAAGAATGTTTTTTCATTTTAAAAAATTCATTTTAAACTTAGGTATCGAAAATTCATGCCGAAATATTGGATGTACCTAAATATATTCTTCACTACTCGAGACGACATAATTATTAAAAAAAAAATATAGAAATAATAATAATAAGGCACTGCTAAAGAACTGGTTTCCTCTGTCTCTCTTTCCTTCTAATCACCCTGTGAGTATCAGATTCTCCAATCCCTCCTTCCTCATTATGTGTCCCAGAAACTTCAACTGTCTCACCCGGATGTTAAGCACAAGCTTTTATTTTTGTTTCCATTCTCTCGAAAACCTCATCGTTGCTCACATGCCCGGTCTATGTTATTCGAAGCATCATTCTGTAAAAGCACATTTCGGTTCCTCGCTCGATCACCGAAGTTAAGCAACTTTGAACCTGGTCAGTACCTAGATGGGTTACCGCATGTGAATACCAGGTGCTGAAAGTGTTTAGCGACGGATGTGCGTTGTGGTGCAGTGGATATCGGTGAGCCGAGTTCGAATTCCAGTTGTATACCCTGCATTCACTTAAACACTGGTACCCTTGGGAACGGTATTAATTCGTCCCTTCCCTCCAGTTTTGGGTTAAATAACAGGGTAGGACTTGGGGATCCTGCCCTTAAAAACAATTCCCAATGAATC
This sequence comes from Ascarosepion bandense, assembly GCA_037127315.1. NCBI lineage: Eukaryota > Metazoa > Mollusca > Cephalopoda > Sepiida > Sepiidae > Ascarosepion > Ascarosepion bandense. Next base: position 74,003 of record JBBBDQ010000701.1, on the reverse strand, counting down.
TAGATAGTCGAAAAGAAAAAGTATTACTAGACACAAAACTTATATAAAAGCAACAATAAAATGTTGAAAGAAAAAGGTATTACTATAAACAAATAAAATTCAGTTGGCAATAAATGACCCGCCGAGGTTGATATGCCATAAAACAAAACAACCAACTAACATTTCGGTTCCTTCGGGTCTTTCTTTCATCTTTGATGAGATTGTCTAGCATTCACTGGCATATTTTAGAAGGAGACATCACATCAGTCAGTTAAGTGCCATACGTGATGCACGCTTTGCCGATCATGTCTCGAAATAGACATGACTGACTGGGAAGAAGATTATCCCTCAGTAGGTTGTCATTGCTTTCCGCGGTAGACTGGTTGCCAGCCAAGGCTACAGAACCCAATCTGTCTTATTATTTAACCCATAACTGGAGGGAAGAGACGGATTAATACCTTTTCCAAGGGTATTTGTGCGTAACTGAACGCAAGGAATTCAAGTGGAATTTGAACTAGGTTCTCCGATTTCTCGTTCCGGGGAGCAACCCAGTACTCTCTTCTTAGTTTCTACCCCAATATTCTACTCCACTTAAATACATTAAGTATTGATATGATCTATGCATTTCCATTGTAATTAAATTTTCTGTTATTTCTTTCGAAAAAACACTCAAAAATAGAATTAGACTGAACATTGAAAATATTGCTCGGAAAATAATTATCTCATAGGTATTTGAATTTACGTATAAAGTTATCTCTTGCTAGGTAACAAGTAATTTTTTCTGTAATTCTTCCTGATTTTCAGCACTTTATTTTTGAAAGATTGAAAAGAAATTGGTTTCGACTAAGAATATTGGTTCCAATTTACCCAGGGTCATGATAAAATCTTTGACTCTTTTTAATAGATTACAAAATTAAAACACTGAAGTATTTACAAGTTATATTTTATGTGTCAGATATTCATCGAAATAATCTGGGGGTTCTTATAAGGGATGAAAGTCAAATGAAACATTTTTGTCAGGAACATCAAATTTATTTTGTCACGTTCATCAGAGACATAAGTGTCCCATTATTTTCTGATGTAGGGTCATTTTCAAAACTTACTCTTATGATTAAAAACTACATATATACGTTTCTCTTAAATTAATGCCCTGATATATATATATATATATATATATATATATATATATATATATATATATATATATATATCCTTATTCCCAAATGAAATTAAGGACACTGATATTAATTAAGACATATATATATATATATATATATATATATATATATATATATTTATATATGTCTTAATTAATATCAGTGTCCTTAACTTCATTTGGAAATAAGGATATATATATATATATATATATATATATATATATATTACTTTATTCCCCAAATATATATATATATATATATATTACTTTATTCACAAAATTTAGAAATTAACACAATGATAATTATAATTATTATTTCTGTGATATCATGTAACTCAAAATTCTTTTTGGGAACAAGAAAACACACAGTTTCGGCGATATCCAAAAAGATGAAAATTAGAATTAAAACAAAAGAAATGTGGTTCTACAGAAAAACGCTGTGGATACCGTAGACCCAACATGTGACAAAAATTATGTAGAAAATGGAAACAAAAAGTGAACTAATATTAACATCAGGATGAGACAGTTGAGGTACCTGGAGCATATAATGAAGAAGGAGGGCTTGGAAAATCTGATACTCACAATACAGAAGGCAAGAGAGACAGTGGAAGACAATGCATAAAATACTTAGTTGGCTTGAGTAAAGGAAAGGAGGAACACAGCTAAGGAAAAATAACAGACAAAATTTATGAAGAGCTACATGAGGGTCGATATTGTAAAGAGCCATGGCCGCCTACATCTTCAGGTGATACAGCACATAAAGGAGAAAAAGTACTTATAATTTTGGAAGACAACATATTAAAAATTCATGTAAATGACTAATGTACTTTGTTCCTTAACGTATACTTCACAGATGCCATTACGATGAGCTATTCTTGTCTGACTGCGAGGGTTGACAGAAGAAAATATATCAATGACGCTGTTTCGCTTTAGGGAATATAAATAAAGAATGGATGAATAAATAAAAGCATGATAGAATGAACGTATGCAAGGAAGAAAAAGAAGATAGAGGAAAAGATAACATTCTTATATATTTAACGTCTGCTTCAGAGAAATAGAAAACCTTTTCAATTTTGAATCTTTTTAAAACATTCTCTTACTTTAAATAATGACCTGCATTCATATTTATGATTGTTATTTTAATATTTTTTAAAAAATCGTTAAGCTGAAATATTCAAGGAATTAATAGGGGAGATTCCATGCGTATATTTTATAATCGAGGAACTCGCCAGAGTTTTATTCAATCATTAACTTAAGAATTAAGATTCATCGGAAAATTCAAATGCAAAGCTTAAATTTTCTAAGGAATTTCTAGGAATTTGTTATTTTGAGTTTTTCCGAAAGTGTTTTTATATTTACATCAATGTTTTATCGTGTCTATTAAAATAAACGTATGGACGTGCGTTGTAGTGCAGTAGATATTAATTCAGAACGAGAATTTGGAGAGCTGAGTTCGAATTCCAGTTAAATTCGTTGCATTCAGTTACGCGCAAATATCCCTGGAAAGGTATTAATCCGTCTCTTTTCTCCAGTTAGAAAAAGAGATTTTCCTTTCGAGGAGCATTTAACATACTGCTTGAACGCGACACGAACAGCCATTTTCTGTTTCACCGGGTGTTTCAGATTATACGGACTTTGTACTCACGCTTCCTTATTGCAACAGATAAAAGTATTTGGGTAGTCATTGATTTAGGTATATGTATATACGACGTCTCTTCAATAATGTTACAATCATTTAATATTAATAACTAATTATATCACCAAGAGTAATGACGTTACTCTCCCCTTCAACGCTTCCCTTTCACTATTTAAAACAATCTACCAATCAGCTGTCGGGATCACCATTAGCTGTTAATGCACGTTCTCTTTAATCTCGTCCACAGTTTGAAATCACCTCCACTTTAACGATGTTTTGATTTTTGTGAAAATCCTAAAAGACCATGGTTGGGAAAATCTATGAATGCAATATATGTTTTGATATGGTATTTCCCCCATAACCTCCTAAAACACCCCGCATAAATAAAAACAGGCAGGTATTTTCTCATTATGAATGTGGCGTTCACCTACTGTGCAAGCTTTCCCAGTGGAGTCTCATACTATGACTGAATAATTCCAGCAAAGAGAATCAGTTCATACACTCTTTTCATTTGTTACCAGGTTTCATCAAATATTTGCAAGAGATTTTTTAAAATCATATCACCCCGAGCAAGGCGGTAACACCACTGATTTGCAAGGGGCTACATAAGAGTAAAAGGATTAGAGAAGAATGAGGAGAAGGACGAACCAGTTAGAAAGGAGCAAGAGAAGGATGGGAATACAGGTGGGATGACAGTTGCGAAGGTGAGAGAAAGAAAAGGATCTACAGGACAGTGTGGAAAGAAGTAGGATCAAGTAGATAAAAGATGAGAATTGACCTTGCATTTAAATTCCTGGAGGTTGTAGCCGCCAGGAAAGCAAGAATAAGGAAGCGAGTTTCACAGGCGGGAAGTGCGAGAAAAGAAGCTGAAAGAGTAGAATTGTCGCCTGCATTTGGTTGATCTAACAGTGAATGGGTGAGACCCAGTTGCCAGTCTGGTTGCACGAATACACCTGTTTTGGAGGCACCAGTGACTCAAGCTCGTTGGAACAGAAGCCATGGAAGTATATATAGGACAGACAAAGGGAAGCCACTTCTCGTCGGTGGGAAAGTGGCTGTAGTCGAACCGCCAAGTCGGTACCTATCACATTACTGATTCTTCTTTGGACCCTGTCAAGAACACGGAGATTAACAGCGGGTGCACCTGACCATATATGGCAGCAGTACTCCATGCACGGACGAATGGTTGATTTGTATATATGCAGGATGGTTTCAGGTGGGAAAAACTTCCTGGCCCGACACAGTGACCCAACTTTCCTAGCAGTGGATTTAGCTATTGACTCAATGTAGTGGTTCCACTTGAGATCAGAGGAGAGGGTAAGGCCGAGGAGGGGCAGAGTATTACTTTCGGGTAGACTCGCTTGGTCCATGTTTATGGGAGGCAGGAGAGGTTGTCTGTGATGACAGCAGCTTGGTCTTTGACGCATTGAAATTTACAAGCCAATTCTCAAGATATTAAAAATGATTAAATACTTTCCTTTATATCTATCTAGAATGAAATTGGAATCAAAGTTTAGTAACTTTCCTCCCATTCATTGGTAATGGTAATGGCAATATTAGTTGTTTCCTTATAAAGAAACATTTGGCTTACATTGACTGAGTAACCAGTGTTACTCGTTTTGGGTTTTTTTCCACTCCCTGACCATCGGCTGGCATAAAAGCATAGTTTTTGTTCTCCTCATCTGTAATCATAATAAAAATATTTAAATATATACAGTTTCCTCGGAAGGGAACATTAAGCATTCCTCGACTAAACAGGCAGTTTTACTCTTGGCTGAAATTGATAAAATCTTTCTAATAAAACAATTTTTCAAGTCCAGTCGCTGTAATCGCTCTTTTTATTATTGATGGCGGCTTTCTCCTAACATTTTATACGAAATAATATTGATTATTTTCTTGATTATATTATTATTTCCTTTTCAATTTAAATGTGCTGTTCTTTTTTTGTTGCTGCTACTGTTGAAATTCCTAAAGTGATGTGGTTTCTGTTATTTTATGCGGTTCGTTGTTTACGATTCAGTAACACCTGCCCAGAAAGTTTGAGGAAGGGTAGACCTCATTGAAACATAACACACTTTATTCGTGCAAAGCCATTTTAACCATTCCGATGAGAAAGTGGAACTATACATCAGACAATTTAGATATTTCTGCGTGTATTTTGGCACCATGCATAACATGCATATGAAAGTTGTGATTAAAAATTCAGCTAATGAAGTTATGACAACATTGTTTGATTTTTCTATGCTGTTTTGGGTTAATATTTATGGATATCAATTTATTACAGAATTTTAATCTTTCATTTTTACGAACACAGGTGTGGTATCTTGGCGTCTTTTTAAGCTCATGTGATCAAAAGATATCTATTTGATGGTTGGTGTTGTTAGTTTGTCTACGGCTATATCATGTTGAATACACCGGTTCCTGTTCGATCACCGAAGTTAAGCAATATCAAAACTGATCAGTACTTAAATTGGTGACCATTTGGGAATACCAGGTACTGTAAACGTAAGGACCAAGAATGGTCCACCGGTCCTCCAGGTTTGGGGGATTCGGTGCTGGGCTAACAACGCTGCCCCGTCAAAAACAGTTTGTTACAGCAACAAAAAGCTGCTGCCCTATGCACCATCTGGGTGTGATGGATAAATGGTGATGTTGCCAGTTTATTAAAAAAGAGTCTGTTATCAGGATTCAAGTTACAGTTGTATGTTCGAATTAGTGCTTATTTTCAAAATCTTTTATTAGGTAATTATATTCTCTTCAAGTTTTATGTGATCAGTATCCTAATTTTTACTTTTTTAAGAATATAAGATTTTTCTTTCAAGAGCTTTTATAATGTGTGTTGTTTCCAAAACTTCATTTCATTATTCGATGCAATAATCAGATCAGTATACATATTATAGTTTTAAGAGTACAGTTTTTTGACAACAACTCTTGTAATAAGATTTTTCTCCTATTGTCAATTCACTAATCAGAAAAGATTATTGATTTGAATAATGACAATGAACTCTTGAAAAACTACACTCACTAGAATTGTTGATGGCTGAAAAACTGAAAAAAATGACCCAGTTATCGCATTGAGTCACAAGAGAACTATAACACGACCTCTTCGGTCGATTCTGCCCACGTTGTGGTGTTGATCACGGATTAGCCAAAGCAAGATTGCTTGTCATTTGACGATGTTGGCCCAGACACGAAAGGGATCGGTATATAATGATATATTTATGACCGCAACGATACGGTGTAGACATATATATTTATATATATCGAGTAAATACAAGATTACAAGCAAATCAAAGTTAGGTGACAAAAAAGAAATCAGTTGGCTGGTATTTCAGTAGCACGATAATATTCGTGTTTTATTATCTCTACGGAACGATGGTTTATTCAACTTCCAGCTAGTTGAATTTGGATTGACTGTCTCTTGCAAAATTCCTCTTTCTCGTGTGGCAGGCTATTTCAGCTTGTATGCTTTAATTCATTGCTGGACCTGATCCCCTTTAACACCAAGCCCCGAACTAATCGCATTCTACCTTCTCATTCCAAACACGGGACGCGAACTAACTAATCCTGTTTTCTACCCCAGTTTTATTAAAAAGACTGAAAACAGGGGGATTGAAGTTAGGTACGGGATTTCTATTTCCCCCTCCCTATATGTGATTTACTATATTGACATGTAAGTAATATCATTTAATATCAGTAACATTTCGACTTCAAGGAGAAGGGGAGAAAAACCCACTCTCTGTTATTGTCTGCCTGTTCTTATCAGCTGTCCTGGCAATCATTACACAGGAAATCCTCAAGGTCGTTTTTTGACCTAGGGTCACATATCGTCAAAACTCATTGACAAATAGTTTGACTAACTAGCTTTGATAAATTCTCTTACTTCTCTCAACAAAAGCAATTCAGCACTCAATGAAACCGAAATCTGCATTTTCTACTTTTTAGTTCCTCGGCTACAAAATAATTGTATTTTCCAATTTTAGAGAAATCTCTACTCATATTTCAAATCACTTAAAATTAATGCTAGCCATCTGAACAAATCACTTAAAATTAATACTAGCCATCTGAACAAGATGACAAAAATTATATTCTTAAAAGAATAAAATTGTAAGTACATTAAGTAATGACAATGAAAACTGAGAAAAACTAATTGCAAAAGGTATTGACAGAAAAACTGTATTCTTTAAACAATAATTAGGAGGATATTTATCCGATTACTGCATTGAGTAATGCATTGTGGTGCAGTGGATATCGGCTCGGAACGAGAAATCGGGGAGCCGATTTCGAATTCCAGTTGAATTCTTTGCATTCAATTACGTGCAAATACCCTTGGGAAAGGTATTAATCCGTTACTTGGCTCCAATTATGGGTTAAATAACAGGACAGATTGGGTTCTATAGTTTTGGCTGGCAACCAGTCTATCGCCGAAAGCAATGGCAACCTATTGCGGGATAATCATCTGCCAAGTCAGTCATGTCTCTTTCGAGCGTGTATCATATGTTGCACTTAACTGACTGAATGTCAATGAAGGTTTGGAAAAATCACATATTACAAAAACTATTGACAGAGAAAGCTGTATTCTGAAAACAATAAAACTGAGAATATTGATCCATTATCAGATCAGTCAATGACCATAAGAATAAGGAGAATCACTCATTTCAAAAATAATTGACAGATAAAATGTATTCTTAAAACAATGAAACTGAGGATACTTTTCTGATTATTGAATTGTGTATCAAGCAGGTACAGAAATTTAAATACCTAAGAAGTGTTCTAACAGAAGACGGAAAGTGCGACACTGAGATCTGTAGGCGAATTGGCATGGCGAAAGAAGCATTCCAGAAGTTGAGTAAAGTATTAAGAAACAGGACAATTTCACTAGAAACAAAGAGGAGAGTACTGGACTGCTATGTGTTGTCAGTTTTTCAATATAGTAGTGAATATTGGGCGATATATTCGAAGATAAAGGAAAAAATTGAAGCAGCTGAAATGTGGTTATACTGAAGGATGCTGCGAATATCATGGATCGAGCATGTGAGCAATGATGAGGTTTTACACAGGATGTAAACGAAAAGGAAATTAATACTGAGCATCAGGAAGAGACAACTAAATTTCCTGGGACATGTAATGAGGAATGAGGGCTTGAAGAACCTCCTACTAACAGGCCAGATAGAGGGGGGAAAAGAGACAGGGGAAAGCAGCGGATAACATATTTGAAGGACCTGATCAGGTGGATGACGGAATGAGGGTTGCATGGTACAACAGGAGAAAGCGTGCTAAGAGCCACTAGGGATAGAGTGGTGTGGAAAGCAATGATCACCTACGTCCTGTAAGGACATGGCACATAAAAGAAGAAGAATGACAATTATGGCTAGGGAAAAACACTCATTACAAAAGCTGTTTGCCGAAAAGCTGTATTCTTAAAAATAAAGTGTTGACACTTATCTGATTATTTCATTGAGTTATGACATTGAGGTTTCGAGAAAAAAGACTATCATTACAAAAGCCTTAAAAAAATGACTTCTTAAAATAATGAAAAAGTCACTCATTACAAAAGCTGATGACAGAAAACCTATATTTTTAAAAATATATAAATCATGATACTGGTTCGATTATTTCATTGAGTAATGAAAAAGAAGTTTTGGAATAACCCTTGTATGAAAAGCTTTTGATAGAAAAAAAGAAAAAATCTTGGAACTGATCCGATTATTTCATTGGGCAATGACAATGGGCGGATGTGCATTGTGGTACAGTGGATATCGGTTCGGAACGAGAAGCCGGGGAGCCGAGTTCGAATTCCAGTAGAATCCATTGTATTCACTTACGCGCAAATACTCTTCAGAAAGGTATTAATTAGCCACATTACGTCGGTGAGAAATAGGCTGAAGCCGAGCCGCCAAGTCGGTATCTATCACATTACTGATTTACTTTTGGAGCCTGTCGGGAACACTGAGATGAACAGCGGGGGCGCCTGACTATATACGACAGGAGTATTCCATGCACGGACGTATGGTTGATTTGTATATATGCAAGATGGATTCAGGCAGAAAAACATCCTGGTACGATACAGTGATCCAACCTTCCTAGCAGTGGATTTAGCTATTGAGTCAATGTAATGTTTCCACTTTAGATCGGAAGAGAATGTAAGGCCGAGGAGGCGCAGTGTATTGCTCTCAAGGAGAGTCGCTTGGTCCATACTTATGGGAGACAGGAGTGGTTGCCTGTGATGATTGACAGATAGCAGCTTTGTCTTAGACGCATTGAAATTTACAAGACACTTCTTTCCCTATTCAACCACTGAGTGTAGATCTCTCTCAAGATCAGCAGCGAGGTTTGTTTGTATGCCTCGCCGGATTTCTTAACGATGCTGGAGTAAATTGTGGTGTCATCTGCGTAGGGGCCTACTTGGCACTCGACCACATCTGGGAGATCATTTATGAAAATAAGGAGAGCGTTGGGCCTAGGATAGAGCCCTGAGGGATACCAGCGTTTGTACAGTAGGATGTGGAGGCATGCCCATTTAGGATGACCTTCATTAAGCGGTTAGATAGGAAAGAATAAATAATGGTAATGATGTCTTGGAAAAATCACACACTAGAGATCCTAATGGCAGAGAAACTATATTTCTGAAACAGTAAAATTGCGAATGCAGACCTGCTTAGTCTACTGATGGAATATAATAAGGGATTAGAACATAACCCTGATCACAAAACATCGTTTGCGAAAAAAAAAAAAATGAAAACAATAAATGTGATGATTTTGGTTTGATCATTGCTTTGATTAATGACAATGAAGGCTTGCAAAAATGTTCACTGTAATATCAGATGACAGAAAATCTTAAAATAATAAAAAGGAGGATATTGATTCAATTATTCAAATGATTAATAATAATGAAAACTGTGAAAAACACTCATTGTCAAAGATGTAAACGGAAAAAAACTATTCTTTAAATAATAATTATGAGGATAATGGCTTATTGTATTGAACAATGTCAACAAAGGCTTGACAAATCACTCATTACAAAAGCTGTTCAGAGAGAAGTCATATTTTTAAAACAATAAAAACGAGGAAACTGATCCGATTATTGCATTGAGGAATGATAATGAAGACTTGGAAAAGTGCTCCTTACAAAAGTCGTTGAATGAGAAACTGTATTCTTAAAACAATACGAAGTTACTGATCCGACAATTATATTAATTAATGTCTATTAAGATTTGGAAAAGCACTCACTACAAAAGCTGTTGTCAGAAATCTGTATTGTTAGAACAATGAAATTGTAGATACTTATACGATTATTGAATAGTGTAATGACAGTGGTAGCTTTAGGAAAAAAAATTATTGGTTTGTTTCTCCTATAGTAACCACCTGCGTCTTTGAGACTTCATCCCTATGCCAGGAAATGATTAAAAAATAACTGTTCAGAAGATAATGGGAATCTACCTTGTTACCTTTCCTTATGAGTCATTCTAATTCAGAAAAACCAAACTAGAATTTGCGGAGGGCCTTCATTGTTTACGTCCTAAAGGGAAATTATATTAAAAATATCTCGCCTCAGATACTTAGAGAATTTACAACAATTGGAATGTATATTTTAAGTCGAACTATTTCCCGCCCATCTTCCCATTTATATTATATTTAGATTATACTTTCTAAAGTTATTTTTTGTGTTTCTAATATTCTACAATCCTTAATATGTTTCCAATTTTTATTTTCGGAAATGTGTGGAATTTTTTAATAGAATATGTAAGTTTTATATATGTGTATCTATAATGTTGGTAATGATTTTCTTTTCTTTTTTTTCAAAACACGGCCACCAGGTTGTGACTGTCCATAGTTCTTCTAATTGCTTATTCTCTCATATAGAACAAGATGCAGGTAAGAAACGTACTGTGAACACGGCCACAACGTGCTGCCGTGTTTGAAAAAAATCTCAACACTATAGACACAGATATAAAAAAATCTATATACTCAATTAAAAAACAAAAAAAGAAAGAAAGAAAGCCTTGATAATTTAAACTTATTTATAAATGGAACTTTGTCTATGTGTGTGTGTGTGTGTGTGCCTCTGTGTGTGTGTGTGTGTGTATCCGTTACTTATAGACTACGAAACGGTTGAACCAATTTTCTTGAAAATTTACACAGTTGTACTTTAAGCGTCTGCGAATGTTCTTAGCTAGATTTTGTGTCGAGGTACCCACAATAAATATCGAAAATCGATAATCGAAAAAATCGGGTTATAGAAGGAGTGGTCCGATTTTAATCAAATTTGATCCACTCATAGACAAAGACATAAGAAACGATATTCAGAAGTTTCAAGGTTGTAGTTCTTACAATAGTGCAGAAAATCGATAATATATATATATATATATATATATATATATATATATATATATATATAAAGCAAGATGTTGTGTGTGTGTCTGTTTATCTGTCCGTATGTCCTTTATACAAATCCACAATTTTTGTCCGATTCTCACCAAAATTCACACAAATATTTTTTAGGCTGAGTCTAAGTTCTAGGACCATAGATTAGTTTTAAAGCTTTCATTACACCCGAGCAACGCCGGGCTATACTGCTAGTAACTAATACAATAGTAGAAAGCGTTTAGTTATATAGAACATCTGGACAATTTTTACACATTTCATATCCAGAAAAGAAAATACTTGTCTGGTGGCAAGAAAAATATTGAATGAAAAATTTAATTGTAGTACCTTGTCAGTTGTGTTTAATGAAACATGTGTAAAAGAAAGATTGCTGCCCAAATACAGCTCAGCTAAGTGCCATACGTGATACACGCTTGGGTGAAGGTTTTCCCACAGTACGTTGTCATTACTTTCTGTGGTAGACTGGTTGCCAACCAAGGCTATAATATCTAAGCTCTCATGCTATTTAGCCCACAGCTGGAAGGAGAAGTGACGGATTCATACCTTTCACAATGGTATTTGCGCGTATGTGAATCACAACAAATTCAACTGGAATTTGAACTCGGCTTCCCGAATTCTTGTTCTGAGCCAATATCCACCTCACTACAACGCCCAAATACTGAATTATTAAATTAGGAAAAGAGTTACACTCATTAGACATTATTTATCTAACAGCAAATATTTGACGTAGGTGGGGAGAAGAACTTTTATCATCCTTACGTCATCATTTGAAGTTGATGTCTGACTTTCTTTTTACAGTCGAACACGCAGCTGGAAAACCTATTATGACATAAACCAAGATGTTAGCAAGTAAAATTGAAAAAATAGATTTTTATAAAAAATATAGACGTTATATTAGCTGTACATTGGACAAACTCTTCAAGACGTACGTAACCATAGATATCTTATAATTTCTTGTTGCTTTAAGTAACTCTTAACAATGTCTTTATGTGTCTTTATGTGTCGTGTCCCATCAGACCGTAGTCAATCATGGCTTTCCACAATTTCGCGTCCTTTGTATCTTAATAAATTTAATCTTTTTGTTATTTCTCCTAAATCCTCTTCCGCCATCCATTCCTCAAGCTCACTAAGTATGTTATGGGTTGTCTTCTTCTGTCACTCTTGCTTTCAGTCTGCCCTGTGAGTATCAGATTTTCCAACCCCTCTTTCTTCATTATGCGCCACAGAAATTTCAACTACCTCTTCATGATGCTGTGTATAAGTTTCCTTTTTGTTTCCCGTTTCTCTAAATTTTCGTCGGCGCATGATATCCTCAGCATCTTTCTGTTGAACCACATTTCTGTTGCTTCAAATCCCATCTTCATCTTTGAGGAGATCATTCAACAATCGGTGCCATAGAGAAGGACAGCTAACTTTTGGAATTCATATTATTATTCTTCCGATGTGCCTTTGGATTTTGCTATCTCACTTTCCGTCCTCTGTTAAGACGCTTCTTTGATATTTGAATCTTTATGAAATTGATACTGCCGATTTGCAATTTGCACTTTGGGCTCACCCCTTTTGCTAACAATTTTACTTTATATTTCCTTGCAGTTGATGTTTAATCCTTTATTCTTGTTTTTATTCACTACTTTTTGCAGGAAGATTGCTGTTTTCTTTTTGTTTGTTATTAACGTTATGTTATCCGCATGTCTCAAGTTTATGGCCGCCAATAATTAATATTGATCAGACTTCCAATTCCGTCAGAATTGCCTCGCTGTAAAGGTTGAATAAGTCTGGTGAGAACGCCCATCTTTGTCTTACGTCTCTTTCTATTTTTGTATATCTGATGAACTAATTTTCTATCAGTCTGTAGAATACAGATGGTGTGTAAGACATGGATGTAGATACAGATGGGTGTAAAACAAGGATGTGTCTTTTCACTGGATTCAACTTGTACAGCAAGATTATTATAAGGACCCTAGAAGTAATGCAAGGATTCATCATTGGTGGCCACAATCTAAACAACATAAGATATGCAAATGGTACAGTGCTGTTAGTAGACACAGAAAGGAAACTACAAGATCTCCTAAAGAAGGTAGCTGAAGAAAGTCAAAAGAAAGGATTACAAATAAACTACAAGAAAACCAAATGCATGGTCATCAGCAAACAGAGGAGCCCAAAATGCCAATTACATGTGGCTGATACTAAAATCTAGTAGGTACAAAAATTTAAATACCTGGGAAGTGTTCTAATACAAGACAGAAAGTGCAACACTGAGATTTTTCAGTATGGCTGTGAATGCTGGACGATCTGATCAAAGATGAAGAAAAAACTTGAAGCAACTTAGATGTGGTTCTACAAAAGGATGCTGCAGATATCATGGATTGAGTATGTGAGCAATGATTAGGTTTTGGAAAGGATGATTATTTTAGCATCCTTCCCAGGTGGCTGAGCAGTCCAATAGATCTTTGTGGGATACATTATCAATGCAAAAGTTTGCGTCATCTATAAAACAAAGGTACTGGTTCTTCGGATGTGCGTTGTGGTGCGTTGTGGATATCGGCGAAGAACGAGAAATCGAGGAGCCGAGTTCAAATTCCAGTTGAACACCTTGCATTCACTTTTTTTTAATCATTTCATCCCAAGCAAGGCATTCCACTGCCACTATTGCGCTTGGGGCTACATAGGGGAAGGTAAATAGAAAGAGTGGTTAGATATACGAAATGTCAGAAGGGAGGTGATAGATAGATGGGTGGGTGGGAAGAGTGTTTGAAAGAATGGAAGCGAGTTAGTTTGTTAGGAGGTGTCTATTGACCTTACATTTAAACTCCTGGAGATTGTAGCCGTCGGGGAAGAAGTCATGTGGAATGGTTGGTAATTGGGAATCGGAGAGCTGAATTCGTTATATTAAGTTATGATGCAAATACCCTTGGGAAATATATGACTCTTGATTATCTCCTCTAAATATGGATTAGTTATTAAGACCTGTATCAGGAATAAATATTGTCTCCCAAACATTCTTACGATCTAAAAATATTTTCTTAATTTCATTAATCCGCAAAAGGTTGATAAACCGTAAAAAACCCAAATCAATCAATGAAACGATCAAATCTGTTATTGATATGCAAGGAAATTGTTCAAAACTCGCAGCCATATAGGATATTAAATATCATGTGATATGATTGGCCAAAATTCAGCGTAGGTTTAATATTTTAAAGTCTTTTTTAGTGTTACTGTATTTGTTTATCTTTTTATATTCCATCAAATGTTCCTATCTCCTAAACAAAGCAAAAATGTAAAAAGAAAAAAAAAGAACGAAATAACTGACGCACTTCGATATAAATTAATTACAGCAATTCAACACGCTCCTAATTTCTCTGTAAGACCATATTTTGCTGATCTCAGAGAGCCTTTTCGATTCTGCATCACATTTCCCGCCATTTATTAATACCCTGAGCAGACAAGTTAAACTTCTTAATTGTAATGTCTCCAATTAGTAGCGCACATCTTAGGTTGTCTATTTTACTGAACACCAGGCATTCTGTTATTTTTTTTTTACTTTTAATAGTTCGCTTTGCTTTCCATTTCTGTCTTTCAGTTTTCTTTCTGTCTGTCATCAACACGGCGTCTTTCACGCCTCTTACATTGTTAAGACTGTATAAGCTGACAATAAATTCTAATAATTTTTATATTAAAATTTCATTTTACCTAAAGACTAATAACTCTAGACTAAAAAAAACATGTTATTATATTCTGAACTATTCAGATTAGTCTACCCATCTTGGTTGTTACCGTAATGTTACTATTTTTTTTCTACACTATGGACGTTTTTCTATTCTTCTGAGATGAGATGTTGTACCTATTTACACTATTTACGTTGTTCGGAATATCGTGAATATGGCAACAAAGATGAGGACAACAATCCTAACAATGTAAATAGTGTAAATAACAATGACCGCTGTACTCTAAGGCCTAGTTTAGGTTTCTGTCATTGTGCGCTGTTACCTTTTTGGAATTTCAAAATGAATTTCTAATACGTCTTAGATCGTTTTCCCTCCTTAGCGGAAATAACTTGGATCAGTTAACACACAGCAACATTATTTTCCGTGTGACGCATGTCCGTTTCTTTCCCTAAACCAGACTGGGGATTGAACTCACAAAAATCATCAAACCTGTTGGGTTATAACCAACGATTTAATTCATTCGAACATTGTCAACTATCCAGCGAAAAAACAAAACAAAACTAAACCAAACAAGACAATAAACCTGAAAACAAAAAACAAAAAAAAAAAAACAAAAAAAAACAAAAACAAAAACACAAAAACAAAATGGGTGAATAATAACAGACACAAATTATCGACCCTTGGCATGGAACTTGGTATGAAAACAACCTGTTACCGTGTTTGAAATAACGAGTTCTGTTTGAAATTCCAAAGGTATATCCTGTACAAAGAAAGACGCCAGAAGAAGTCGAGGGTACACATTGCTGAAACGTTGTGAGTATAACAACCAAGATGAATATGTTGATTCGGATAGCAATTCATATAATAATTATAATTCCCTATCTCAGTCAGTCAATTGCCATACGTGATACACGCTTGGGCGATCATGTCTCGAAAGAGACATGACGACTGGGCAGAAAGTTATCCCGCAGTAGGTTGCCATTAGCTTTCTGCGGTAGACTGGTTGCCGACCAGGGCTATAGAATCCAATCTGTCCTGTTATTTAACCCATAACTGGAAGGAAGAGACGGATTAATACCTTTCCTAAGGGTATTTGCGCGTAAGTGAATGCAATGAATTCAGCTAGAATTCGAACTCGCCTCCCCGATTTCTCGTTCCGAACCGATATCCAATGCACCACAACGCACATCGGAGGATAGAATGCATATAATTACTAAAGCATACTCTGTCTTACTAAAAGGCACATTATAATGGAAGAGATTGATATGGGGACCAAAAACTAGTTTTCTGAAGTTCAGAGATTATTTATTATTAAGAATTCGTCATATTTAATCTTTTTTTATGTATCATCCATCAGGACGTAGGAAAACTTGACTGTCCACAGATTTATTTTCTTTATCTGCCAATTGCCATGACTTCTTAGGAAAGAATGTTGATGGGATTTCAGTTCTACGCTTCACAGTTTTTTTTAATTCAGCGTTATTTCACTCATAGATTATCTGGCACTAAGGATAGGGAGCCCAGTTAACCCCGATATCTAATGATAAGCTATAAAACGAAATTAATGCATGCCTTTTCCAAAGTGAAGACAGACTAGGATAGAATTTGAACTCTGTTCATCGATTTCACTTTTGACACAGCTCGAATTACATTACTGCAATACTGCATATTCATTAATCTGTGGGATAGGAAATTAAGAATTAAAATCGACCTTGTTCTTCATTTTTACAAAAATTCACAATGATGTGTGAAATCCTGGTTTTTTCCAAATAGAAAAATGATTGACTATGTGCTTAAAGAAAAAGTCGAAACCGGATTTCGCAAGTAGATGTTAAATTGATTTTCTGACTAATGGAAGCAATTTGCCAGACTAAAAAGTACTTCGTGATTTTGTGCAAAAAATCTAAAGGATATATAAATGATTTCGATCAGCGTCAGTCAGTCAGAGATGGGAGCAGCGAGACGACAAGCTAAAATGTAACGGGAGAAACATCTACCACGACCCGGACATAACGTCGCGTCGCACATCGTCCCCTTTCTCATTCTTTCTAGCGGGCTCATTCTTTTTAATTTTTCTTCTCCAAAGACATTCCTATCAAACAAACGCTCATACACACTACCTACGAACGCAGTAAACTCTTTTCAACAAATTACTACTATGAACATTTCTTGATACCCTTAACATTCTCATTGAACATTAATTTCTATGAATTCTTGTTGTCATTTCATTTAATAAAATCCTATTTTAACATGAAAAATGTATACCTTATTATTCCACACTAATCAATACATTCTAACGTGCCGACAACCAACCTTATGATGCCAACCTTTTGATGATAATAACATTCTGATAATTCTGAAAATAACGAATAAATCTGTAAGCTGTAGGGAGTTTGGTTATGTATAACACAAGGCCGAATCAAATAAATATTAACCATCTCCCTATAGCTTCACTGGCGATCCCCGACGTCCAAGGAACGCGCACCCCTCTTCTACAAATCATTTCGTTATTAACAAAACATTTCGGCTTCTAGTTACTCGAATTTCTTAGTATTTTTCTGATATTCTGGAACCAAACATTCTCTAATCCATGTACTTTTAAGAGGATTGTCAATTAAGTTTTTTACGGTTTAAATTTATATTCCTTTGATTTCCCAACTACTTTCTGATATTTTCTGAAACGAAGTATTTTCTGTATTCTATATGCGTTACGGTTTGTTTTTGCCATCGTTATTCCGTTAACATAACGTTTCAATTGAAACTGTTACCCTCACTATGGACCTTGACAATAGTTAACGTAGCATTGAAAGGTATATTGTTACGTTGTTTGTAAATATATTGTAATGTCGTGATTTTTCATAAAATTCACTGAGACATCGATCATAGCACTCTTGTTACCAAAAAGTGGACATTTCTAAAGTAGACATTTCTAAAGTGGACTTTTTAACAGCATGTCTTGAAACCATATCACAGAAGAATTTTAACTTATCATAATGTATCTAAGAGCAAATACATGATCACACACACACACACACACACACACACACACACACACACATATATATATATATACTGTTACAAAAATATATATATATATATACAGTATTTATCGAATATTCAGGTCGATAGATATAAATAAATAAATATTCTGTTTAATAATAGAAACAGAGCGATAATAGATTTGAGCGTTTCATTTGTTGATTTGTTTTTATGGCTTATCAACCTTTTGCTGATTATTGGATTGTAAGAATGTTTGGGAGACAATATTTATTTAGTGATACAGGTCCTAATAATTAATCTACATTTGTAGAAAAAGATCATGAGTTATATATTTCCAAAGTGTATTTGTAGCGAAACTGAAGGTGTGATTGTTAAATTATCACGATCTTATATATTTATATTTTTTATATTATTATATTTTTAAAAATATTTTACATTTTTAATTTCACGCATGCACCTTGTTTGTTTTTTGTTTTGTCTATTGTACAGTATAGGAGCTTCAGTTGGAAAACATATGTGAGAAAAAGAGACCACGACGCAATTCACTCCGCCAGAAATTTGGAAACAAAATACTGTACTGCTTGGTATTCGCTCCGGAAACTCGAATACGAACATTCGACCGTGTCTGGATGTCAATCTGAGAACTGTGCAAAGAATTCAAAAAGAGTTGGACGAGTCTAATGGTGATTAAGAAGGTTTGTGGACTGATCACTAATGATGGTGACGTCATGCCACCATTCATTTTCCCACAGGGCCGCAGGCTCAAATTGGATGCCTACATCAAGTGCCTTGTGGAGGTAGTGCTTTCCTGGGTCAAGGGTATACCCGCTGGAAGACACTATGTTTGGCATCAGAACTCTGCACCATGCGTTGAAAGCAGGAAAACAAAATCATGTCTGTCAGACAATTTTGGTGACTATATCTTTTACATCTGGCCAGGTGTCTCCCCACACTGCAACCCCCTTGATTTTTATGTGTACGGCTCAGTTGAGCGAGAGATCTACAAAACTCCTTGTTATACTGAAGATGAACTGAAGACAAGTATTATGGCAGCATTCACAAAATTAAACAAGGAGACAGTCCCGAAGATTTGCAGTAAATTCCGAAGTGTCTGGGTTTACAGAATATTTCGAAATGTCTGGTTGGATCCAATAGCTTTTATATGGAGTAAATTTACTCTTTACTATTTCGAAATATTTTTGTGTAATTTTGATACATGCATGTGTTAAAATGAGATGTCAGTATTATTTTAATTTGTGCGTAATTTAGACAACAATTCATCCATCGCACTATATATATCTAGTCATCCGCAGACAGATATGTTTCGCTGTATCACAGCTCATCAGTACGGTTAGACATCCGATTGTTTTTAGCCAGGATTGAAACCCAAAGGAATTGACGTCTGTCGGTTATTCTACCTCTAAGCTATGGGTAGACATTTTTAAAGTGTTATGTACAATGTACACACGCTAGTAGCTGAGAGTGTTCTAATTAATTACTGAATGAACGATGCGTAGATGCTAGAATAGTTATTCTTTTTCAAAGCCCAATATAAAAAAAAATCCAGGATAAAATCGGTAATAATCCGAGAGGATCCTAGTAATGTCGTTTAAATATTAAAACTTTTGTTAATCGTTCTTGTGTTTTTGATCATCAATCTTTTTTAGAATTATTCTTATAACTTTATCAAAATAAGTTTATTGAGCTTTATATTTGAGAATTATATAATTCACTTTTGTATCCTTATTTTTCCTTGATAAAATGTTCTATGATGCTTTAAAATAAATACTTATTTCACATTTAGAGTTTTTCTTAACATTGTTCTGATCTTTATACTCGCTATTCTCTCTATCACTCTCTCTCTATATATATATTTTTCTAAACATATACTGTTAAATATAAGAGACAATGAATATCTATTATGTTCAATCATGAGCAGTTCTAAATGTTGTATTTTCGCTTTAATTTCAGTTGAAAATAATGACAAAAATTCTCAAACGTTTGGATGATTTTTTATTAAGTTAGTTCTAAGCTTTCGGCTCACATGAGCCATTTTCAGAGAGATTATTAAGACGGTAATGTTGGAGATTTTTTGTCTTTATTTTCAACTGAAATTAAAGCCAAAATATGACGGCTCATGATTAAACATAATAGACATTCATTGTCTCTTATATTTAACAGTATATGTTTAGAAAATTATTTACTGCCTCGATACACTATATATATTAGTGTAGAAAGAACGAAGTGAAACCGTAATTTTTCAAACATAAACACTAATAACAAGAAGTACGTTTGTGTTAATGATTATTAAATGTAATTTTAATAGAAAAACATGATCCTTTATGGCAGTGACTGATGGAATTTTTTTTTTATCAAAGATGGCGAAGATACTTTAAGAAATAGAGATATGCTTCTATAGAAGGGTCCTGAGAATATCATGGACGTAGTATGTGGGTTTTAGGGAAGACGAGAGAAGAAAAGTGAACATACATTTAGAATCCGGAAGAGATATTTGGAAACACAAAATGCGAAAAGAGGAGAAATCTGAAAATCACAGGATATACTGAATAATAGAAAAAGCAGAAAGAAACATCAATTTATCTAATGATTATGTGTATGGCAGAATAAGAATTTGGGATAATAGTAAGGTGACATATATTAAAAAAGTTAGGAAGTTGCGAAGACCCATGATTGTAGAAACAACCACCCGAGCGATAACTAGTATCGACTGCGCTCTATTAGATCCACTACTGATATCCTGTCATTAATCAACTCTCTTCCCTCTCCTACTCTCTTCCTGACACCCCCTGCAACCTCTCACTCCTCATAACATTCCTCTTATGTAACCCCCTGCACAACAGTGGCAGTAAACCGCCTTGCTTGGGGCGGCACGATTATATATAAAAAAAGCTACCCAGTCCTCTCTTGCTTCTCTAGATGGAGTTAAAAAGAGTCTACATGGTCTTGTGGGTGATTAACTGTTTTCCACTTGACAACCATTTCTCACAGACGAAACGTCGCAAGCCACTCGCTACTCTATCGCTATTTAGATGTCAGCCGTTCATACGAGCCACATTCTTTAGTTAAATCTGTTCAGACCTTCACAGCTAAAACACGCAATACACAAGGATTAGTCATTCCAATTCATTTTATACCAATGTACACCCAAGGCTTACAAACCACTCAAACTAGAGGGTTACCGTGTGATGTTGTATGAGCGTAACAGAGGGAAAGAAGTAAAGTTTATGGGCAATGCAGGAAAGATAAGGAAGTTTCACTCGGACAGCATTTTTCCAAGAACTGATACTTTATGGAACGAATTCCCAGGCGCTTTCTCGATCAGTACAATGTTAACCCCTTTAATTCTATAGTTAATTAGCATCTCTCTTACATATAATAAGGAATTGCTTTTCTTATCTTCTGTTTTTGCATTCATACGACATCCTTTAGTAATTCCTATCTTGAGTGGCTCTTGGGTCTTCTATCGAGTGAATAATAGTTAACAAAGGGCATGGTACCTAAAAAGAAGTTTCTAAGTTATGTTCATTTCAGTACATTATCAGCACCCCAGGAATACTGATGGTAATGAAAGATATTGGTATATTCGTGCTTAAAATACCAACTTGAAATTTTTTAAGTAAAGGAAAAACAAAACTACTTTCAATTACCACAAGTTGGACTCTCTTTAACTTAAAATAATCGCTTTGGCTAAAAACAAAATCCTAATAGGTTACAAGTTAATCCTTCTCAATGTGAAAATCAAATGGGAGAAAAAAGAATAATGAAAACGTCAAGGGAAAAAGCGTAATCCTTCTAATTTGATCATGTCTTTGTTATGGAGGGTGGATCATTTTTCAGTGGTTATACGCCAATTAACAGGCAAAGATAATCACGTGAGATTTCCGGGAAGATTTTCTTTTTAAATTTAGCACAGTCTAATAGAAAACTTTTGGAAAATCGATATTAATTTGTGTTAAAGCATTTCCATTGTGATTTCTCTATTTGCATACATGTACATATACGTTTCCCAAAAAGTAAAAAAAAAGAAAAAATGCCAAGTGAATGAAAATATTCTGCTTTGCAATGGAAATAGTTACATATTACACACCAAATCCGTGTTCGAGACTAGAGGTCTCTATTTGAAGTTAGTTAAACGAACCATAAATTTCATTTTTCATGGCAAACAAAATCTTCTTTATGTGCCGTGTCCTTTCAGGTCGTAGGTGATTATAGACTTCCATTTGCTCCTATCATTTGTCACTCTTAAAATACCAGCAATAGATTTTAATAGTATTTTTTTACCAAAGTTAACAAGAAAATTAAATTTCGGCATTAAATGACTGACAAGGAGTTGATATGCCGTTAAACAGAAAAATAATCCAAACCCGCTATCATCTACTTTCCCTTCGTATCCCATAAAAAATTTAAGATCGGAGAGCTTCTCCCCCAAAACCGGTATTTTGTAGAACAGATTTCAAGCAACGTGTTTCCCCGATGACTACAATTTTAAGCTCTTCAATTCAAGATTTGGGTTAATCGTTATATTTCTCCGACATAAACTAATGAACAGTACTTCTTGACGTCTGTTAAACTCATACAATACTATACAGTAACGCTCTACTCTGACTAATACTTAAGACTTGTATTAGTACATCAGTACATAAAAATAAAACTATATATTCATGTGTGCGTATCTGTGTGTGCGTGTGAATATTTGTACCTGGTTTAGTCTATGGACTGCTACTGGTAATATATAACCCAGTAAAACCTGCTGAATAGACGGGTAACTGGTTTCGAAATTATCTATTCAACTAGCTTTTTTGATGGTGAAAAGAGTGGTACGTCATCTCACAGAGCGAAAAAGAGGCTCTGTCAAAGGGATCATGAGCGTTTATAGGAGCCGACAGCCATTATATATATATATATATATATATATATATATATATATATATATATATAGGAAAGAATATTAATAAAAAGTTTTGAATTTAAAAATGTACTTTTTTTGAACAGTATTTGTTTATTTTTATTATATTTTATATTTCAGACCGCCCTCGGTCCTTCATCAGAAACAAGTGATTTTTAAATTTGAAATTTAATTTTGAAATTTTTTAAATTTAAAAATCACTTGTTTCTGATGAAGGACCGAGGGCGGTCTGAAATATAAAATATAATAAAAATAAACAAATACTGTTCAAAAAAAAGTACATTTTTAAATTCAAAACCTTTTATTAATATTCTTTCCTATACATATTAAGACAGTATACGTGGATGATCATCACTATATATATATATATATATATATATATATATATATATATATATATATATATAAAATACAAAAAAATACACACAACCAACCCTATAAATAAACAGAAAAAGAAAACAAACACTATACATTACCAAGAAAAAATAATGCAGTTGCAGCAAAATAGTAGATAAATAAATAAAAAAAATATATTTTATATTTATAAAATACGTTTTATAAGGGATAGATTTTATAAAAGAAATATATTTCTTAAATATTGTAAAATATTATGTTTTATAATATTATAAAATAGTTTAAATATTATAGAATATTATAAAATATTTTTTATGAAAGATATATTTTGTAAAAAAATATATTTTATAAAAAACAAAAAATAAAAAACAAAAAAGCACACACCACAATACAAAATAACATCAATTAAATTAAGAAGAAACCAAACCCAAAACAAAACAATACCTACCAGCCCTTAAACCAAAAAACAACACGCAAGGCGCCAGCATCCGCAGCCCTCACAAGATTAATAGATTAACCTATCCTGAACTCAGCCACAAAGAAACACTTAACCCTAAGACCTTAAAAAGGTCAACAGAACTAAAAATACAGACCAACCCCTCTAACACCCCCCCCCCCAAAAAAAAAACAACAAAAAACAAAAAACAAAAACAAATCCAACACAATAAACTGGCTTTTCAACTAGATAATTCTCATTTCTAAAAAGTCACCTGAGGATGAAGCCAACAACATAATGGGCTGGCTTCGAAACATGAACATTTTTGTGTAGTGATACTATGAATTACAGTATATATATATATATATATATATATATATATATATATATATATGAGCTCTGTTTTAAATTAATCATTTGAATGTTGCAATGTTATTCTGCGTTCTTTTACACACACACACAAATATATATATATATTGCCTTTCTGCTTCCTGCTTTCCTGCATGCTGGAAATTCTCTTCAGTCGTTCCTATCTTTAAGAATTGTGGTGAACCCTCGGACCCATCCAACTATCGCCCTATCAGTCTTTTACCGATATTTGGGAAAGTATTCGAGGCTATAATCAATGCTGAAATAGTTCATCATCTCACCGCCCACAAACTGTTCTCCGACAGGCAATATGGATTCCGCTTTGACAGGTCCACGGCCGACCTGTTAACATCCGTAACGGAGTACATGCTACAGGTCCTTGATGAGTCTGACGAGGCTCGCGCGGTTGCTCTGGACATCTCCAAGGCTTTCGACAGGGTTTGGCACTCTGGCCTCCTATGCAAACTACACGGTTATGGTATTACCGGTCGCCTGCTTGACCTAATCCAATCTTTCTTAAATAACCGCAAAATGAAGGTCGTTCTGAATGGGCGTGCCTCTTCGTCCTACAGCACGAATGCTGGTGTCCCACAGGGCTCTATCCTGGGCCCGACGCTCTTCCTTATTTTCATCAACGACCTCCCGGATGAGATCAAGTCCCAAGTAGGCATCTACGCAGATGACTCTACAATATACTCCCGCTCCAGTAAGAAACCTGTCGTGGCGGACAGACATAATCTCGCTGCTGACCTGAACTGGAGCAAGAAGTGGTTTGTCAACTTCAATTCATCTAAGACCAAGCTGTTGTCTGTCAACCATTACAGGCAACCTCTTCTGCCTCCCATAAGCATGGACCAAGTGATTCTCCCAGAGAGTAATACACTACGCCTCCTCGGACTTACCCTGTCCTCAGACCTCAAATGGAACCACTATATTGAATCCATAGCAAAATCTACTGCTAAGAAGATTGGGTCACTATGTCGATCCAGGATGTTTTTTCCACCTGAATCCATCCTGCATATATACAAGTCAACCATCCGTCCGTGCATGGAGTACTGCTGCCATTTATGGTCAGGTGCCCCTGCCGTTCTCCTCAGTGTTCTTGACAAGCTCCAAAGGAGAGTCTGTAATGTGATAGGTACTGATCTGGCGACTCAACTGCAGCCACTTCCCCATCGTCGAAATGTGGCCTTCCTTTGTCTCTTCTACAAATACTTTCATGGCTTCTGCTCGGATGAGCTTAAGTCACTGGTGCCTCCTCAACAGGTGTTTACTCGTGCAACCAGACTGGCAACTGGGTCCCACCCATTCACAGTCAAGTTAGCCAAATGCAGACGACAATTCTACTCCTGCAGCTTCCTCTCTCGCACTTCCCGCCTGTGGAACTCACTCCCGTATTCTTGCTTTCCTGACGGCTACAACCTCCAGAAATTTAAATGCAAAGTTAATACTCCGGACTCTAGCTCTCTCCCACCGGACTCTAGCTCTCTCCCCACCCCCATATAACCTTCCTTTTCTCTCCTCCTATGTATCTATCATCGCACCTGCTTTCTCAGCTTTCTATTGTTCCTTTCTAACTAGTTTGTACTCCTCACTCTTTTCTAATTAATCTTGTTACATTTATGTAACCCCCTGCACACCAGTGGCGTTTCCGGCTTGCTCGGGGTGAAATGATTTAAAAAAATATATATATATATAGTCATCCGCAGAGAGATCTGTTTCACTATGTCACAGTTCATCAGTACGGTAAGACATCCGATTGCTTCTAGCCAGAATTGAAATCCGACCGAATTGACCTCAGTCAGCGATTCTAGCTCTGAGCAATGTGCGCTCAGTAGAAAAAGGCGGACTTTAGCGTGTTATATACAATGTAAACACAAGCCAGTAGCCGAGAAAGTTAAAATCCATTCCTGAATCAACAATTCGATATAATATATATATATATATATATATATATATATATATATATATGTAAAAGAACGAAGAATAAAATTGTAACCCTCAAAATATTAATTTAAAACAGAGCTCATTATAAAAATAGACCAATGAATATTTATTATTTAACTACTACAATAGAGCATGTAATCAACAGTTTCTTACTACTTAGTTGATAATGATGGTTACCATCATTGTTAACTACCTGTAAGTCATTGTTTTTTCAAGGTCAAATCAGAATGTACAATTTCTATTTAGTTGGGATAAGGGAGGAAGGTAGTAGAAAAAGGAAAAATGTAAAAAAGTTGGAAAGACTAAATAAAAAATGAATTAAATTTTCACTGTCTCTCATATTTAATGAAAGCTGTCTGATAGAAAGATTGCTTCCCATATATATATATAGATCTATCTATCGCCTGGTTCACACTCCACCCATGTCTATTGAACAGGTTAAGAGGCTCTTCTCTTGTTCCCTGTTTAGGATGTTCTTTCCGGCTTTCTCTTTTCCAATCTTTTCACTATTAAGTAGCCCCGTGCACATCAGTGGCGTTACCGCCTTGCTCGGGGTGATACGATTAAAATATATATATATCTATATATCCAAGAACACTGGTGAACCCTTGGACCCCGCAAATTACCGCCCTATCAGCCTTCTTCCGATCTTCAGCAAAGTGTTCGAAGCCATTATCAATGCCGAGGTCGTTCAGCATCTCACGGCCCACGGGCTCCTATCGGACAAACAGTATGGCTTCAGCTTCACCAGGTCTACTGCTGATATGCTAACGACCATCACCGAGTATATATACCAGGATCTCGACAAGAATGGTGAAGCCCGAACTGTTGCCCTGGATATCTCTAAAGCATTCGACAGAGTATGGCATGCCGGCCTTCTACGGAAACTGCGAAGCTACGGCATTACTGGACTTTTGTTGGACTTAATCCAGTCATTCCTCTCCAACCGCATACTGAATGTGGTTTTAAACGGTCATGCCTCCCAGAACTACCCTACAAACGCGGGTGTCTCCCAAGGCTCTTCCTAGGTCCTACGCTCTTTCTAATCTACATCAATGATCTCCCCGATGCCGTAAGATCACAAGTAGGAATATACGCCGACGATACCACAGTATACGCTCGCCTCGATCAAAAATCAGGTGTTGATGATAAGGCGTACCTCGCAACTGAGCTTGAAAAGGACCTCCAATCCGTGGTGGATGGGAGTAGGAAATGGCTCGTAAAATTCAATTCTTCCAAAACGAAGCTGCTGTCAATTAACAACCACAGACGACCGCACCTACCTCCCATTAGCATGGAACAGGCATGCCTTCCAGAGAGTAAAACACTACGCTTGCTTGGCTTGACAATCTCAGCGGACCTCAAGTGGAATGTCTACGTTGAATCCATTGCTAAATCCATTGCTATGAAAGTTGGCTCTCTGTGCAGGGCCCGGAAATTCTTTCCGCCTGAATCTATCCTGTAATTATACAAATCCGCCCGTGTTTTGAAAACTGTTACCACATCTGGCCGGGTGCCCCTACTATTCTCCTCGGGCTTCTTGACAAAATACAGCGAAGAATCTGTAACGTGATTGATACCGACTTAGCTGACCGCCTGCAATCACTCTCCCACCTGCGTGACGTGGCTTCCCTATGCCTCTTCTATAAATACTTTCATGGCTTCTGCTCTGATGAACCTAAATCACTGGTGCCCCCTAGGTGTGAGTTTGCACGAGATACTAGATTGGCAACTAAGTCCCACCCTTTTACAGTGAAACCGATGAAATGTAACCGCAATTTCTACTCCAACAGCTTCTTTTCTCGCACTTCCCGCCTGTGGAATTCCCTTCCCCATGCTTGTTTCCCCGACGGCTATAACCTCCAGGAGTTTAAATGTAAGGTCAATAGACACCTCCTAACACACTAACCTTCCCATTCTCTCCAACTCTCCCCCTATGTACATCCTAACTCATCTATCGCCTTGTGTAACCCCTGCGCTATAGTGGCAATGGAATGCCTTGCTTGGGGTGACATGATTAAAATATATATATATATATATATATATATATATATATATGTGTGTGTGTGTGTGTGTGTGTGTGTGTGTGTGTGTGTGTGTGTGTGTGTGGAAACCCTTGGCAAACATATGGGGAGATTGGGGCATCAAACCCTGAACTGCAACTTTCGATAGAAATAATGTTCATGGACTACTGTGAGAGTCTGTGTTGTGCGTTAGCATCCGATCTTGTATACCAGAGACACTATCTCATGCAGGACCAATCTTGCTTTGTGCAAGATTAGTCCCGGTCCAGCCTGATCGTAACAAACACAGCTATTATGATATGATGGTGGTTATTTGTAGTGCCGTATATTCGTTACTTTGATTTTGACGATTTTGTATTTTATATTATCTGTCTACCCTTACATATTTGAACTCTGCATGAAGCTACTACAATTACTACCACTACTATTGTTAATAACGATAATAATAATGAATAGAATGAGAGAAATGTTCCGTAAGATTTATATTAAACTGTTTAAAGAATTCCTCTTAGAAACTAATCTACTATCAGAAATTTCCAACATGACCAAGATCGTGACAATATTTAACACATTTAAATTCATGGGAAGTGCGATGTGGTGCAGTGGATATCGACTCGGAAAGACAAATCGGGGAGCGTAGTTCGAATTCCGGTTGAATTCTTTGTATTCGCTTACGCACAAATACCTTTGGGAAAGGTATTAATCCGCCTCTTTTCTCTAGTTATGGGTTAAATAACAGGACAGATTGGGTTCTATAGCCGTGGTTGGCAACCAATCTACCGCAGAAAGCAATGGCAACCTACTACTTGATAACCTTCTACTCAGTCAATCATTTCTCTTTCGAGACATGATCGCCCAAAGCGTGTATAACGTATGGCAGTTAATTTACTGAAATTTATGGCTTCACGCTGGCGGCGTTTAAATTTCGATTTTTAAACAAGACGACATTTGTAGAAAGACTTACATTTTTTGTAGGTTTTTTTAAAATTTCTATACTAGTAAATGTTTTAAACGTAACTTGAAGAAGATAGACATACTATCGAAATATTGTTTAACATTGTCAAACATGTCTTTAGTTTTCTTATAGCGTGATTTTCTCTAAGTTTTGAAAATATGGCAAGAGTTATCTCAGTCATTTCGCTTTTTAATAAAAGCAGCAAAACACAACAACAACAACAATAATAATGATGATGATGATAATAATAATATTAATCTCGTTCCAGAAATGATGGCACCACTTAAATCAGGCCTGATTTAAAACATAAAGAAAATATCTTTTGTCGATCACCCATTGGCAAAATTAGTGAAAATGATAAGCGAAATTGTTAGCTTAAATGATTGAAGACAAGTTGGGCTTAAAAAACGAATCAAGAACCCCCCCCCCCCCCAAAAAAAAAACAGCAAAAAATCTGGCTTCAGACTGCTACAGGCTGTAAAGTGAATACTATCCCTAATCATTTCGACATTGGATACAATCTGAAAGCGCTTGAGAGAAGACTATTAAAAACTTGAATATTCTTGGAGATTATATAATTTACTACGTGGTAAAATATAGTGTAAGCTCTGAGGAAAAAGTGTCTTCTCTTCTTCACGCCTTTGTTAATATATTTAGAAGACAAGAGTAAAAAAAAAATGAGAAATTCATAAAGTCGCCTAAATATATGTATGTATTTTTTGTTTTAATCATTTCATCCAAAGCAAAGTGGGTCCACCAGTAGTGCGAAGAGGGTAATAGCGAGAGAAAAGACTGGGTACAGTTGGTATTGAATAATGGATAAAAAAAGAACGGGATTAAAAAAGATAGATGTCATTTGACGTTTCATTTAAATAAAAAGAGTTCCTAAGACGGAAAACGCGAGTAAAGAAACTATTCGAGTAGAAGTGACGGTTACATTTAACTATTTCAACGGTAAAAAAAATTAATGGCTTTATATAAAAATAAAGCCATTAATTTTTTTTGATTATAAAAATATTTTGAAATATTGAGCATTGTTTTAAATTAATGTTTTGAACGTTGCAATTATTTTCCTCGATCCTTATATATATATATATATTTGTGTATTTAGGCAGCAAGTTTTCATTTAGACATATCAGATTAAATAAATTGCAAACATTGTGTCTGCTTATTTTTAATAAAATCCGTTCATACTCACGGATAATCTTTCGCGTATTATAATTTAAAGATGTCAGAAATGAGCTCTAACGTTGACAGATGTTATTATCATTCATTTCTCAATGCACCTAAGTATTTTCAATCTTCTTTCGAGATCATCTTCAGGAGTTTATGTTATGATAACGAAAAATAACCGCAAAACTGTGTTGCTAAAAATTACAGAAAATTTTTTTCTGCTTCAAATATAACGGTTGACAAATTGTTTAGCGTTCATTGGGCACATTGAAAAATGAATGATAATAATATCTGTCAGCGTTACAGCACATTTCTGACATCTTTCAGTTATAATACGCGAAATATTATTCGTGTGTATGAACGGATTTTATTAAAAATAGGCAGACACAATGTTTGCAACTAATTTAATCTGATATGCTCTCATTACGATTCTAGAGAAGAAAATTTTAAAAACAGTTTCCACTTCTGCGATATATGCATTACTTTTCAGAAATGAATTGAGTTCTTTTGGTGACTGGCGTGTGTATACGCTGCTTATATACAACACGTTAAAATTTCCCTTCTCTGATTCCATGCGCCTATGTCTTAGTGGGTAGCGACTCCTACTGACAGCAAATCGGTTGAGTTTCGATCCCGGCCAGAAGCAAGTGGATGTGTCTAACCGCACTAATAAGCTGTGATACAGCGAAACGGGCTTGTATGTGAATGACTAATATATACAAATACACGAAGTTATAAAAGCCACTTTTATAACTTCGTGTATATATAAGGAAATCGTACTCAGTAACGGTTTATAGATATAAGCAATGCCAAAAGGGTAACGAACATTTCATTGTGTCTCTCAGATTCACCGCCGGGTACATTGCTGATTTCCATGTCTGTTTTGGCTAAATATATATATGTAAATTCAGATTTTACATTTGGAGAATAGCTATTTCAACAGGTACTAGAACCTGTATGTTCAACCCCAGTCAGACGTAAAATGAAAAAAAATTCTAATGTACCGAAAATATAAGTTAGTAAAGAAAATGAAGAGGTAAGGAAGGCTGGATAAGAGGGAAGCAACTTGCCTGAGAGGTCAAGTTAGCCGGTAGGAACACACTTAAGGGTATCACGTGTCTAAATTTAAATTCTAACCGATACTAAAAAAGATTAAGCTAAGAATATAACGATTAAATTGAAAGGAAAAACATTTTTACGGGAGTTTAAATCTACTCCGATGACGACACTTGCTAATTAATTCGTTACATTGGTTAAGAAGTAAATTTTCATTATGATATTTTAATATCCTAATTTTTTCTACTAAGCACAGATTACAGTTATCACTCAGACTACTGGAAGTACGTGCTGAGCCCATTAGTTTCCAATCTGTTTGTGGAGTAAGGTCTTATTCCTTCAGTTTCCGATATTTTCGGGAAAGAGCTGTCTGAAATGTTAGTTTAGGGTTGGTAAAAGTGTGTCTATGAGAATAATATTTTTGTTTCCAAACTCTGCCAAAATTCCGATGTACACATTATAATTATTCTTGCTCTCTTTGGAGGAAATGATAGCTTGGTAGATCACATTGGTAGACCTACATTTACCTTTAACCGGACAATTTTCTTTGTATCTGCACTTACACCGGGTTTAATATTGGTTGCATAGAGATTCCTTAAGACTTGCTCATATGTGAACTGACAATGTTGTACATATTACTAGTGCAGGAATAGCTAATCATAATCGTTTTATTATTAAATATTTTATTTAGAGGGTTATCTTTGTGACAGTGCTTACTTATTAATTTAAGAAAAAAACTGTCCAATATTAATATTTGATAGTCTACAAAATAGGGGTTGAACCACATAAACTTTCTTTTTCTATGTTTACTTTTAGTTTTCGGCAATTCAAACTTGCTAGAAGGTGCTAAGTAAGCTATTTTATATTTAGAGCCGCAACTCTGGAAGGCTTTTTCATAGAGTTTTTGTTTGAGTAAGCTACTTCACTCCACTCTTAAAAAAATGTGCTGCTATTCTCTATTTTTCCTATTTTTGGCCTTTTCCTAACCAACATTCCTTACCTCTTCCTTTTCTTTACTAACCTTTATTTTCAGTATACTAGAGGTTATTCATTTTATGTCCGACTGGGGTTGAACCATGCATGTCTCTAGTAGCCTGTTGAAATAGCAATTCCCCAAACGTAAAGTTTGAATTGGCATATGATGTAAATGAATATCCCCTCTGTAAATTAAATTTACATCGAGCTCTCTGTTGGATCAGTTTTAATATTTGACCTAAAATTACTAGGATCCTTTGGAATTATTTACCAATATTTTCTTATATATATATATATATATATATATATATATATATATATATATATATATATATATATATATAACTCTTTAATACCACAGAACTTATGAATAGTTTACACAGACAAAACAGCTTATTTTTCCCTTGAAAAGGTAAACATTTTCGGCCAATACCTCATCAGAAGAATCGTTGGAGACTTGTAAAATGTTAAGAATTATCGCGGGACAATAGACAAACTATGAGGAAACGAGTAATTACGCTTAAATATACAATTTAATATGAAAATAAAGGGGAAATGGGGAATGGCAAAATATAAAAAAAAGAAAAGAAAAAAAAAGGGAAATATACCTACATGCCACCCAAGAAAAAAAAAAGAACGAATATTTTTTTCTTCTGTCGTCAGAAAGAGGGTTAATGCAATTTAATGTATACTGCCTCTAAGGTGTGCAGATGTTTTGCCGACTGTGCTTTAAAAAATTTTAAACCACTAGTTACTGTATTTATACGCCACACTAGATTATCCAAGAAGTGTTAATCTGTACCGTAATCCTGTGCCGTCTGACGTATATTTCGGGTAGTAATACCCTGTTTGATACAACCAGGCACAGTCTGGGCAATATGCGTCTGAAGGCGCTAATTGGTCCGCCTCATTTAGTCAGCGTCGTACTGACATGTAAACTTATAAATAAACTATTTTGTAGATATGGTATACCGTCCTTAGTAAACGAGTAAAACCCAGGGAAAGTGTCAAAAAATAACACATATCTTGACAGCAGGAAAAAACGATTTAATACAGGTAGACACTCTCTTAGGCAGAATCTGGTTGGCCCAACTCAACCACAGCAGTTTCAAATATACTTGGCACAAACCGGGACCACACATAGATATAGACTTGAAACAAATATAGAAATGAACTTTGAAACTTCGTTCAATTGTATGTTTAATAACATTTTCCGGGGAACCATTGTCCCAGAAAATAGCATGAATGTTTTCTATTTTATGATCAACCTTACAAGGAGAACATATCACCAACGCACAATGTGCCAAAGTAGAAATGGAATTTAACTTCCGGTATTTGGGAACAAACGAAGTTCAGTTGGTGTATAGTTCAGTAAATGTAGGTTTACGGTAAACGCTACTGATGAAAGAAACTTTCTTCCGCTTAAGAAAAACATCTAAGAATGGCAAATACGAATCATATTACTCCTCCATAGTAAATTCAAGACGACGGGTGAAGGGAATTAAGTTGAGGTGAATTATGATGTCATTAAAAATGAATTCACCCCTCAATAGCTAATATATATATATATATATATATGCGTGGTGTGTGTGTGTGTGTGTGTGTGTGTGTGTGCTTATTATCTAAACCTATTTTATAAATGGAACGTTGTCTCTGAGTGTGTATGTGTGTGTGTGTCTGTGTATGTGTGTGTGTCTGTGTGCGTGTGTTCGTTACCTATAGACTACGACACGCCTGAACCGATTTTATTGAAAATTTACACAGTTGTACTATAAGCGTCTGCGAGTGTTCTTAGCTAGGTTTTGTGTTGAGGTATCCCCGATAAATATCGAAGATCGATAATCGAAAAAATAGGGTTGTAGGAGTGGTCCGATTTTAATCAAATTTGATACACCCATAGACAATGACATAAGAAACGATATTCAGAAGTTTCAAGGTTGCAGTTCTTACAATAGTGCAGAAAATCGATAATATATATATAAAAGGCACGATATTTGTGTGTGTGTCTGTTTATCTGTCTGTATGTCCTTTACATAAATCCACAATTTTTATCCGATTCTCACCAAACTTCAAAATTTGACTTACATCCATTCATTTTTCTTTCAGTCTACGGTTTCGCCTTAACTGGAAACAACTATTGCTTTTTAGTCTTTCGTGCCAACGTCCAAAGACCATGGATTAGTTTTAAAGCTTTCATTACACCCGAGCAACGCCGGGCTATACTGCTAGTAACAGATAAAATCAATGCAGATAAGTGCATAGATATAAAGAGACTGCGATCGATTATACAGCTAAAGAAATATCGAAATTAGAGTAACCAGCAAATGTGTAGATATAAAAGATGTGTCTTGAAAATCATTTAACATAAGCTAAGATATTTGGCAGTGGTGTCTTAATTCACCTCAAAGTATTTTTCTGTGGGAGAACACATGCTTATTCGAGCATCTCTTCCCACAAAGTCCACCCTCATTATAATTACAATCGTCTCTTTCATCAAGCTTTCTGTATTCTTCTTCCCGATCTTTTTTTTTTTGACGGTGATTTTAGATTTTGGAGTAAAAAAAAGAAAACGCGGAGTGAAACATTTGTATGTTCTAATCAGATCAATGCATTAAGAATGGTAAGGTTCTTTGCTGTGATCAATGCAGCCTTCACACAGTACACAGACTCTTTTGTTGGTGTCTCACAACCGACTGAGTAACATCATGGAAGAGTGTCAGTATTGTCATATCTGATTGTCTATCTGTTAAATCAAGGCCGTACAACTAGTTGTCAAAATAGTTGAATGCCTTATGAACAAACCTAGTACTATTAGTTGTAATTACAAAAATAGAAAAAGAAATTATAAAAATAAACAGATGGTTGCAATGTTTGACGTTTCTTAATAAGGAAATATATGAAATTCATTGACCCAGCATGCAGTGTCACTGTCGATCGAAACTTCTAAAATCTTTCTATTATAACAATTTTCTAGTCCAATAGCTATTATCGCTCTTTCCAGTAATGATGGTGGTTTCTTTCCTAAACATTTGTTTGAAGTAGTGTGGACCGTCAAAATGTTATGTATTTTTCTTCGAGTTGTATGTCCTGTCCAGTTTAGTTGTTGTTGAAACTCTTCAAATGTTGTGATTGCTGTTGAAAGTTCTCAAGTGCAAGGATTTCGGATAGACAGGTGGTTAATATATGTAATAATAAATATGAGATAGATAATAACCCGTAATATTAAGTTGGCCAGAAAGTCCTAACTTACATCGGAAACGGAAAAAAAAGAAAATTTTATGGAGTAACGTCAACATTTATTCTTAAAACAAAATCCAACATTTTCGACGATTTTCTGCCAGCAAACTATCCCAGATACCAGTTCTGGTTTTGAAAAGAAAAAATACTGCAAAAGAGCTCCCTTCACTTCTTTAGAAGTGTTGAGTCGATGGTCGCGGAGGAATAGATCATAGCCACTCGGAGTATCATCAGGACAGAATGATGAATATGGAAGAATCTTAACATTTTGAACTTCTTATCAAGCAGGTACAAAAATTTAAATACCTGGGAAGCGTTCTAAAAGAAGACGAAAGTGCGACACAGAGATCCGAAGGCGAATTAGCATGGCGAAGGAAGCATTCCAGAATTTGAGTAAGAAATTAAGAAACAGGCTAATTTCGCTAGAAACTCGGAAGAGAGTACTGGATTGCTACGTGATGTCCGTCCTTCATTATGGCAGTGAATGCTGGACAATACCATCAAAGATGAAGGAAAAACTTGATGCAACTGAAATGTGGTCCTACAGAAGGATGCTGCGGATATCATGGATCGAGCACGTGAGCAATGATGAGGTCTTAGAAATGATGAAAACGAAAAGGAAATTAATACTGAGCATCAGGAAGAGACAGTTGAAGTTCCTGGGACACACAATGAGGAAGGAGGGCCTGGAGAACCTGATACTAACAGGGCAGATAGTTGGGAAAAAGTGATAGGGGAAAGCAACGGATAACATATTTGAAGGACCTAATCAGGTGGATGTCAGAACGAGGTTTGCATGGTGTAACAGGAGAAGGCGTGCTTAGAGCCACCAGGGATAGGGAAACGTGGAAAGCCATGATCGCCTACGTCCTGAAGGGACAGGGCACATAGAAGAAGAACATGAACAGGGTGCAACAAGAGAAGGCGTGCTTAGAGCCACCAGGGATAGGGAAACGTGGAAAGCCATGATCGCCTACGTCCTGAAGGGACAGGGCACATAGAAAAAGAACATGAACAGGGTGTAACAAGAGAAGGCGTGCTTAGAGCCACCAGGGATAGGGAAACGTGGAAAGCCATGATCGCCTACGTCCTGAAGGGACAGGGCACATAGAAGAAGAAGAAGTTAACCAGTGTGTGGCCTTGTATTGACTGGCTGAAACAAAGCCCAACCTTAAGCAGGATAGTCCTTTAGTTTGTCGTACACGCGGTCTAACTGCTGGTAATACAGTTTAGCGTTGATGGCGTGACCGTGTGGAACAAGCTCGAAATGCAGTACCTCTTGGAAATTCCATCAGATTTATTCCGCTTCCAATGTGAATCAGGGATGTGCGTTGTGGTACAGTGGATATCGACTCGGAACGAGTTCGAATTCCAGTTGACTTCCTTGCATTCACTTACGCACAAATACTTTTGGGAAAGGTATTAATCCGTCTCTTCCCTTTAGTTATGGGTTAAATTACGGGACGGATTGCATTCTATAGCCTTGGCTGGCAACCAGTCTATTGGAAAAAGCAATGGCAACCTACTGCGGAATAATCTTCTGCCCAGTTAATCATGTCACTTTCGAGACATGATCGCCCGAGTTCGAATTCCAGTTGAATTCATTGTATTCACTTACGTGCAAATACCCTTGGGAAAGGTATTAATCCGCCTATTCCTTTCCGTTATGGGTTAAATAACAGGACAGATTGGGTTCTATAGCCTTGGTCGGCAACTAGTCTACCGCAGAAAGCAATGGCAACCTACTGCGTGATAATCTTCTGCCCAGTTAGTCATGTCTCTTTTGAGACATGATCGCCCAAGCTTGTATCACGTATGGCCCTTAACTGACTGACTGATTTGAATTAGAACTTTCTGGAAACATATGTGAGTTGACATATCCTTGCGTTAAGCTTCTTTCTATTTTTGTGCATTTACTGAACTCATTTCCTATACGTATTCCAGCGACTTATTCTCAATATAAATTCTACATTATTCTAATCTCCTTCTATGTGTCGTGTCCCTTCATGACGTAGGTGATCATGGCCTTCTACATGTCCCTATCCCTAGTAGCTCTTAACGTGTTTTTCCTCTTACCCTTCCTAAACATTACTCAGCTATCCATTTGCTCATGCCCATCAAGTATGTTACACGTTGCTTTCTCTTTTCCATCTATCTGACTCGTGAGTATCAGATTCTCCTCCTTCCTTGTTATATATCCAAGAAACTTCAGCTGTCTTTTTCTGATGAAGTATTATTTTCCCTTTCGTTTCCATCCTCTCCAAAACCTCATCGTTGTTTACATGTTCAGTCCATTCCGTCAGTCAGTTAAGTGCCATGCATAATACACGCTTGGGCGATCATGTCTTGAAAGAGACATGCCTGACTGGGCAGAAGATTATTCCGCAGTAGATTGCCAGTGCTTTTTGCGGTAGACTGGTTGCCAGCGAAGGCTATAGAACTCAATTTGTCCTGTTATTTAACCCATAACTGGAGGGGAGAGACGGAGTAATACCTTTCCCAAGGAAAGGTATTAATCTGTCTCGAATTCGAACTCGGCTCCCCGAATTCCCGTTCCGAACCGATATCCACTACACTACAACGCACATCTCTCCATTACTGTTTCTAAATACAATTGAGTTTGAATTAGAGATTTTCCTTGGAATATGTTGTTAAGATTGAAGCTTCCAGTAATGAATTCGGATAAGGCTTCTTATTCTCTAATGATCACCTCGCAATAAAGGTTGAACATGACCAATGAGAAGACACATCCACTTTTTTTATTTTATGTGCATTTACGGAACTAATTTCTTATTCGTATTCCGGCGGTTTATGATCAGTTTAAATTATATATTATTTTAATAATTTTCCCATATACATCAAGGTTATATCTTATAGTTCAAGCCATTTATTGTGACGTACTTTATCATACGCTTTTGCCTAGTCTATAAAACATATGGCTACGTCATTTTACAATTGTATCATTCATTCTGTTATTCTGAGAGAATACTGCATTTCTTTTCCCAGGGTCTTTAACGAAACCGCACTTTTCTTGTTTTATTTTATTTCCTTTCTAATTCTGCTACGAAATCCATTCAGTAAAAGACAGGTGGTAAATTTTGTTATGTAGCTCATTAGGCTGATTGTCCGATGTTGCACGATTGTATTCATTTGCACTAGGCTTCTTCGATCTTCTCCTATATCCCCGATGTCATATATTTTATTTATTATGTCTGTAATTTTATAAATGTCGAAATTATCTAAAACTGCCAGAGGCTACATTACAATTCCTGCTGCTTTGTTCTTTTTCAGTTTCGCCAGTGATGACTTAAATTCAGACTTCAAACTTTTGATCCTTCCTTATTTTTGCTCAATCGTAGTTTACCTTTTTCGTCGTAGAAGAGTTTTCTAATGTCAGTCAGTTAAGTGCCATACGTGATACACGCTTGGGCGATCATGTCTCGAAAGAGACATGACTGACTGGGCAGAAGATTATCCCGCAGTAGGTTGCCATTGCTTTCTGCGGTAGACAGGTTGCCGACCAAGGCTATAGAACTCAATCTGCCCTGCTATTTAACCCATAACTGGAAGGAAGAGACGAAGGGTATTTGCGCGTAAGTGGATACAATGGTTTCAACTGGAATTCGGACTCGTCTCCCCGGTTTCTCGTTCCGAGCCGATATCCACTGTACCACAACGCACATATGCGTTCCATATGTGAAGTATTTTTTCTTTCTCTATAATAGGGAAACTTTCGTCATTCATTAACCGTACAATCAGTGCTACTGTCAGTTAAAAATTGTAAATTATTTTTAAAGCAATTTTTTCCTGAATAATACGTTCTTGATGCCCAATGACTGCTATCGCTCTTTCCAGTATTCATGGGACTTACTTCTTGAACTTTTCTTCGAAGTAATGTGGGATGTCCAATGTTTATAACATTGTTTTTCTTCGTGTTACATATACTATCCATTTTAATTATTGCTGATGTTGAAAGTCCTCACGGGTTGTAGTTTCCGTTAATTCTTTGTTTGTGATTCTGTTGCATCAGTCCATGATATTCTTTTTAACAGCTACAAGTTAATTTGCTCATTTTTAATTGGCCAGTTTTAATTATTAATCTAAGATGGCGGTTTTATAAAGTTGGCAGTTTAGAAAGATTTGAATATGGCGGACTCCATATATGACAGCTAGCTGAGGGTCTCAATCGAAAAAGGTTAGGTGGGGTATACTAAAATCAAGCAGGCACAAAAATTTAAATACCTGGGGAGCGTTATAACAGAAGATGGAAAGTGCGACACAGAGATCCGAAGGCGAATTAGCATGGCGAAGGAAGCATTCCAAAAGTTGAGTAAAGTATTAAGAGACAGAAAAATTTCGCTAGAAACTAGAAAGAGAGTACTGAATTGCTATGTGATGTCAGTTCTTCAATATGGCAGTGAATGTTGGACAATATCATTAAAGGTGAAGGAAAAACTTGAAGCAATTGAAATGTGGTTCTACAGCCGGATGCAGCGGATATTACGGATCGAGCATGTGAGCAATGATGAGTTTTTGGAAAGGACGAAAACGAAAAGGAAATTAATACTGAGCATCAGGAAAGGACAGCTAAAATTCCTGGGACATGCAATGAGGAAGGAGCCTGATCAAGTGGATGACAGAATGAGGTTTGTGTGGTGTAACAGGAGAAAGTGTGCTAAGAGCCACCAGGGATAGAGAAACATAGGAAGCCATGATCGCCTACGTCCTGAAAGGAAAAAGAAGAATCAAGTTCTTTGGCGTTTTAGCATTTGGTGGTGTTGGAAAAAAGTAATGGAAATTAGGAAGAAAATAAATATTAACAAAAATTGAATAATGGTTTCCCAGAGAAAATAATGAAATATATCATTTGCTACTAGCGGCTTCATTACTTTCTAGCTGCTGACCAGCCACTTACAAAAATGAAATTTTGTTTTAATGTTGAAGTAGGCTTTTGCTGATTTGTTTAAAAATAATAAAGTAAATTCGTACGAATAAATGACAGTTTAGCATTTTTTATCTATCCCAGATTTTAAGCTTCTTTATATTAGATAAAATGCATGAATATAAGATGTAGATGAATATAAGTTTAGTATTAAATTGCCAAGAAAATTTATGTGTCAGTATTAAATGAATAAAGATGTTTGCCTTTCAGAAACCAGGATTTTTTTTTAGAAAAGGCTAAACTTTACTGACAAGTATAAATTAACTTTTATTAAAACATCATTGGTTAAAATAAACTTTTTTCTAGAATCCAAGATACCGTCAACAAAGATTATTATTATTATTGTTAATATTACTACTACTACTACTACTACTATTATTATTATTATTATTATTATTATTATTATTAATAATAATAATAATAATAATAATAATAAAGACAAGATCCGTACTCGCCAATGGTTTCGTAGAACTTGGGTTAAAAGCTGAAATCGAAGGTTTTATTCTTGCAGCACAGGACCAATATTTGCTAACTAGAAATTACCAAGCCAAGATACTAAAAATTGTCATTTATCACCTTAGGTCTCTGGTTGGGACCAGGAAGGAAATTTGTATACAACAGAAATTCAAAGTAATAATAATAATAATAATAATAATAATAATAATAATAATAAATTGGAATGATAAAAAATGGAACAAAACAACACATTGAAAGAATCCCTGGAAACCCCAGCTTAAGAGACATACAAAAAATTGTCTTATTAAGTACAGCCCACACAGTAAGGAAAACTTTATCTATGTAATGCTGAGGATGATAGGGAAGATAGAAAAACATGAAATGGAGCCATAACAACACGCCACTACCTGCCTTAGGTCTCCCCGCAGACTTGGTTGGTAGTGATACCAAAGCAGAAATCGAAATATGATGAAAAATGACATAATAATAATAATAATAATAATAATAATAATAATAATAATAATAAAGACAAGATCCGTACTCGCCAATGGTTTCGTAGAACTTGGGTTAAAAGCTGAAATCGAAGGTTTTATTCTTGCAGCACAGGACCAATATTTGCTAACTAGAAATTACCAAGCCAAGATACTAAAAATTGTCATTTATCACCTTAGGTCTCTGGTTGGGACCCAGGAAGGAAATTTGTATACAACAGAAATTCAAAGTAGTAATAATAATAATAATAATAATAATAATAATAATAATAATGTGAAAAATCATGTTGAAAATACTTGTCTTCTGATAACTGTTGAAGTCACCACAAACAAAATCCCATCTATGCAGGCTAGCTCTTTGATTCTGGTATAGTATGTAGCCTGCTTCCTGTATTCTGGTGTGGTATGTGGCCCATCTCTTTGATTATGGTGTAGTATGTGGCCTACCTCTTTGATTTTGCTGTATTGCATGGCCTACCTCTTTGATTCTGGTCTAGTATAGGCCTACCTCTTTGATTCTGGTCTAGTATAGGTCTACCTCTTTGATTCTGATGTGGCATGTGGCCAACCTCTTTTATTATGGTATAGTATGTGGCCTACCTAGTTTGAATATGTCCTACCACAGTAAGAGTATATTTATAGATATAAGAATTTATTGAAACATATTATTTCTCCCAAACCCTAAACTTAACACTAACTTCCTTATAATAGACCTTTTAAGGTAAGCCCCATATTATACCAGTGACAGAATTTCGTAGTCCACATTCAAAAGGTAGGCCACATACTATACTGACACCATTATCTCTAACTGGGCCCCACATGTACATTTGAACATGATACATGTACATGGAGTACCCTTATCAAACTGGGTATCGTTAGTTTATCGGGGTTCGTGTATTTCTATATTTGTTTACCCGCATCAATTTGTTGGTGTGCTGCTCTATTACAACAATAATTATATATATATATATATATATACAGAGACTGAAAGAAAAGGCTATTTCAATATCTAAGCTGAAGATATTTAAAAACAAGGAATGAATAAAATATATTTAAACTTTAGCGTCTTCATTTCAACTGACAATTTAAGTATTTTTAGTTCAGATGTTGAAATATGAACCTCTTTTGAGTCCATTACTCCTTCAACTTGTATATATTTATCCAAATAAATTATACATCAAAATCTTTTTTCAACAGAAATGTAGACATTTAGGCTTA
Organism: Ascarosepion bandense; assembly: GCA_037127315.1. Taxonomy (NCBI): domain Eukaryota; kingdom Metazoa; phylum Mollusca; class Cephalopoda; order Sepiida; family Sepiidae; genus Ascarosepion; species Ascarosepion bandense. The sequence goes on along the minus strand of JBBBDQ010000701.1, from coordinate 31,622 downwards.
AAGTTTTTTTTATTTAGAGAACACATTTTAAGGAAATAGGCTCTTCTAAAATCGAAAATACATTCAGCACAATCCAAGTCTATCTATCTATCTATCTATCTATCTATCTATCTATCTATCTATCTATCTATCTATCTATCTATCTCCCACTTTCTCATTCTCGTTCTTTCTCTCTCTCTCTCTCTATATATATATATATATATATACCTATTAAAGTATTATGTGGCCCCACTAGATACCTTACTCAGACAAAATAGTTTTTCTTTAAAATTTAATTAATAACTATTTTCATTTATAACTTATACTCTAACAAAAAAAGATGAATATTATTTTAATACAATAAAAAAACCCACACAATACTAAATTGTTGTTCTAAATACAATGTAACTAAGAATACTTCAATTATTTAATCCTAATTCTGACTTAAACTTTCTACCCACTTTACTCATAGATAGTAGTTAAATAAAATCCATTGTTTAGTAATAAAAAAATTCGTTCAAGACGTCGAAAGAAAGTTTCATAAAGCTACCAGCTAAAATTCTCCATACGAAAGCCTTCCACAACATCCAGTGAACATACTACGTTGCTGCGTGAAAGATAAAGACTGTTTTATTAATAATTCTGACCAAACCCTAGCTATATATATATATATATATATATATATATATATATATATATATATATATATACTAGCAGTATAGCCCGGCGTTGCTCGGGTGTAATGAAAGCTTTAAAACTAATCCAGCTTCCCGCCTGTGGAATTCCCTTCCACAAGTCTGCTTTCCCGACAGCTACAATCTCCAGGTGTTTAAATGTAGGGTCAATAGACACCTCCTATCAAACTAACTCCCAATTATTCTCAGAAAACTCTCATCTACCCAACCCTCATTCTCGGTATTTAACCATTCTCGGTATCCTTACCCGCCTATCACCCACCCTCTGACATTTCCTATATCTAACCATCCTTTCTCCACTCTATGTATCAAATTTTCTGCACTATTGTAAGAGCAGCAACCTTGAAACTTCTGAATATCGTTTCTTATGTCTTTGTCTATGAGTGTATCAAATTTGATTAAAATCGGACCACTCTTCTATAACCCGATATCTTGGATTATCGATTTTCGATATTTATCGGGAGTACCTCGACACAAACTCTAACTAAGAATACTCGCAGACGCTTCTAGGATAAAATGTAAATTTTCAAGAAAATAGGTTCAGCCGTTTCGGAGTCTATAGGTAACGGACACACACACACAGATAGACACACACAGACAAAGTTCCATTTATAAGTTTATATATATATATATATTCTTTAGCCGAGTTAAATGACTACATTCCATTCCGCTTAAACTTCCTCCAAATATCTTCTTCGTTACCCACCTCTTATTTTCCCGTGAATATTGTGTAAAACAGTACAAAGTGGAACCCGTTCTAGTGTCCGTTATTATATAATTCTGTCACCTTATACCTGTGTTTTTGCTAAATATTTTTGTGTTAAAATAAATGTCCTATTTGTATAAAATTATCTTAGTTTACTTCACTCCCTTCAGCATTATTCCAACTAAATTGTATTTTATGTGTTGCTAACCCAAACGGGTTCGTTACAATATATATATATATATATATATATATATATATATATATATAAATCCAGATGAAGAGAGCCAATAGTTTTACAATTACGAGTTCTCCGCCATTTTACTTCTTTTTTTTTTTTATAAAAGTGCTCAATACAAAACATCTGTGAAGCGAACAAAAATAATCAACGTTTTCAATTTTTGCTGAGACTGAGGTTTTCATAGGAATATCGGAAGAATACTAATGGGTTAAGTTTTAGAAAGTGAATTGTGGGGTTTAGTTTGCTATATAATTCTGTTCCCGCTTACCTTGAATAGGAGTAGAGGCTCATCACTTTTTCCAGATTAGAAATGGCTTCCCGGTTTCTTTTTCTCTCCTTAATAGTGATGCTGTCACGTGTTTTTGTGATTCGTGTGGATTTTGGCAACATCTCTTCATATTGAGGGTACCGAGTTTGAGTTACTTAGATTTAGTAACACGACATAACAATTTTATTTCAGAACTTATATTAGTTTAATCTGCATAATAACTTCGGTAAATTTTCGTAATATAGCAAATATTTCAAAATAAAGTTGTTAAAAACTGAGAGATTTTACCAAGGGTGGAAAGTACTCTAGTATCTTCATGAGTAATAGCTGTAGCTATATATACTCTTGGTGACTGCTTATATAAATAAGTCACCTCATCTTCGTATGAAGAGGTTTTACCTCTTTATTTTTCATGGTACTTCCTCACTATCTTCTTCCCTTTCCCTAAGAGATTGTTTAGATATGAGAGATCGTGGTCTTTTTTATTTTTCATATGAGTGTTCCTCCAACAATTGTTTATTTTCAGATTCTATTCTGCTATCGTTCTTCACTGCCATGTTTGTATTGCGTTGACATGACACTTTCGCTTTCAGGCTCACTCTACATTTCTTCATCGCTATCACGTTGCAACCTAACTTGGTCTGGATGTGTTTATATCCCATTTCCATTTTATTTTCTGTTTTCACAGTATTCTGTCTAATTTGCATTATGGATCTTGCTTCTCGTAGATTAGATTTACTATTCTTTTTATAACACAGTTTTTCGTTAGTCGCATGAAATATGGCCAGTGTAGCTCTAATTTGTCTACCCAGGAGAGCAGACAGGCTTTTCGGTCTTCCAGTTTGTGGTATTGTCTTATAACTTAGCAACACTCTCGGAGGAGATTCTGATTTCAAAATGGCAAGATGATATGCACGTGGAATTCTAAACTAATCATTGCTGTTCTCAAGCACTGAATGGGTAAAAGTGGTTTTATTATGTGTTAAAATATACTTGTATTTTCATTCGTTTTTGTTCATTCCAACAACCTAAGATATAATAAAAAGATTTTTCCTAAGATATGCTGAAATATGGATAATCAAAAGGATCTTATTAAAAAAACAGAAAATAACACAAAAGATGACCAGAAAAGAAAGAATATGTAATGAAAGAAAGAAAGAAAGCAAGAATGAATGGATGAATACTGAGCAGTGAAACCATCGTTTTGTCATTAATTTTTAAACACTGGATTCTCTGTTTTCCTGTTTTTTGCATAGGAGAAAGTTCATTTTTCTTTTGCATTCATCCATCTATCAGCATATCTCTTAAAAAACTTTAATCTTGTTGTATTCATATCTATCTATCTATCTATCTATCTATCTATCTATCTGAGCCTGTTCCTATCTATCTATCTAAGCCTTCTTTATCTATCTATCTATCTATCTATCTATCTATCTATCTATCTATCTATCTATCTATCTATCTATCTATCTTTATCTATCTATCTATCTATCTATCTATCTATCTATCTATCTATCTATCTAAGCCTTCTTTATCTATCTATCTATCTATCTATCTATCTATCTATCTATCTATCTATCTATCTATCTATCTATCTGAGCCTGTTCCTATCTATCTATCTATCTATCTATCTATCTATCTATCTATCTATCTATCTGAGCCTGTTCCTATCTATCTATCTATCTATCTATCTATCTATCTATCTATCTATCTATCTATCTATCTGAGCCTGTTCCTATCTATCTATCTATCTATCTATCTATCTATCTATCTATCTACTGTTCGTCTTAAGTTATTATACATATCACATAAACCTCAATCAATGTATCTAAGAGTATTCGTGAATTTTTAGAGTGTAAAGGTTTACAGGAGAGAAGATAATAGCCACCATCATGCACCGATTTGAATGTGATTGAATATCTACGGTCAGTTGTGGAGATGAACATTTTCTGAAAGTGGTAAACAATACGACAGCAAATCATACTGATGGGAAGCAATTGAAACCACCGAGCCAAAACCTGAAACTGCTGAAAGTAATTTCAGAATCAATGATTGCTAGCGGTTATTATGAAAAGTCATTATATTAAGATGTAGGTGCTTCAAATACTTCTCGTATATGCTCGTTATTTCTTCTATTGTAAATGTTGATCGATTTTTGATGATTTTATTACATTGTTATTGAAGTAGAAAGTGATGTTCTGGTTTGGCATAATTTTAAACAGTAGTTGTTTTTATATAATAAATGTAATGTCTTTAATAAAATGTACTGAGGTTACCTAAAATATTCACCCAGATTTTGATCTGGTCTTTAAATTAATCATTTAAAATACGACAAAAAATTTCAAAGTGAATTCGAGTTATTGGTGTTTATGGGATTTACATATAAATGTGCGTTGTGGTGCAGTGGATATCCGCTCGGAACAGGAACGAAAAATTGAAGTACCGAGTTTGAATTCATTGCATGCACTTACGCGCAAATACTCTTCTCCGTCTAGCTATTGGTTAAATAGCAGAACAGATAGGGTTCAGTAGCCTTGGTTCTCAACAAATCTACCGAAAAAGTAATGGCAACCTACTACGGGAAAATCTTCTGTCTTGTCAGTCATGTCTCTTTCGAGACATGATCGTTCAATTGTGTACCATGCATGGCACTTAACTGACTGATGCGATTCCCATAATAATATCAGTCAGGATATATATATATATATAGGGTGCGCGATAGAGGAATTGTCTAAATTACGCAAAATTCAAAATAACACTGACATTTTATTTTAACAGATATTTGTATCAAAATTATACAAAAATATCTTGAAATACTAAATAAAGTATATTTATTTAATAAAATCGCCACTGGAAGGTATCTTTGTTTATGTTGGTGAATACTACCATAACCCTTACCTTCAGTTCATCTTTAGTGTAGAAGGGAGTTTTGCTAGGCTCTCACCCAGCTGATCTTTACGTATGATAATCAAGAGGATTGAAGTCTGGAGAGTTAGGTAGCCAGAAGTACGAGGTGATGTGGTTGCAAAAATTATTTCATAGCCGTGACTGGAATCTCCTGCTTGTGTGGCATGGTACAGAGTCCGGTTTCTAGACATAGGATCTTTTAGCAGCCACACTCCTGACCCAGGGTTAGCACTACCTCTTCAAGAGATTTGATATAAGTCTCCACAATGAATCTTGGGCCCCGTGGGAGAAGATGAATGGTGGTATAACATTGCTATCACTTGTGATAACTTCAAACAATATGATGTTGACTGAATATATGATCCAACTCTTTCTGAATCCTTTGTACTATCACCAGATCTTCATTCAGACACACTAAAATGTTCGTATTAGAGATTTCCGGTGCGAATGCCAAGCAGTACACTATACCGTCCAAATTTTTGACGCTATGATTTATGTCATAGTGCTTTTACCTTACATAGAGTGCCCAATTAATCCTAATATACTGTGCAGTTGATTAATAAAAAAAGAAAAAAAAAGAAAAAATCACATAGCGAAAATTTACTCATCGCACCGTCTATATATATATGTGTATGACACATTGTTTTTGTGCTTAGATATTGAAATAGACACTCACGCAAATTTTCGTTACATAGTATATATATATATATATATGTGTGTGTGTGTGTGTGTGTGTGTGTGTGTGTGTGTGTGTGTGTGTATTAACTATAGGTTTATCCAATATAAGCCCCACCTGAAGTAGAGGGATACTGTGCGAGATTTTTGGAAATGAGGGAGGAGGAGAGGTTGAGAATTGCACATTATGTGAATGCGTAGTATAAATATCGGTTGATCCTGGTCATGAAGAGCCAAACTTTGTATTTATTATGGAAACGTAGACTTGGAAGCACCAACGGCGTAAAGGCAACGCAATTATTCGGAATTTGTCCCTTGCCCGGGAAGGAAAGACATGATCAACAAGTGTCTCTGGAAAGTTACCTTGCTACTGTGCGCAACAAACAAAGAATTCCCTTAGGGACATGGAACATCAGGGCGCTCAACAACTGTTGTCAACTCGAGAATGTCAAGCAGGAGATGAGTAGATTGAGCATCCATATTCTGGAAATATGCAATGCTAGGTGGCCTAACAATGGAAACCTTAGCAGGATAATATACACAGGAGGCAAAAATAACGAAAAAGGAGTCGGCTTAATACTCGACGAAGAAATGAAGAGATGCGTTCTGGGATACTGCCAGCTCTTCGAGAGAGCCCTCTTGGTCAAACTGCGAGGAAGACCTTTCAATATATCTATTATAGTAATTTATGCACCAACAACGCAAAGCACTGAGGAAGAAATAGAATCATTCTACTCCATACAGGACAATACCAATGCTCAGTGCAAAAGCCAAGAAAGTAGAATCCTAATGAGTGACAAGGTAAAGAGGAGGAAGGGGAGACCACCGGCAACTTTAGATTAGGAATCCGCAACGAACGAGGAGAAAAATGAGTTCAATGGTGCACAGCAAATGACCAGGTAATAACTAACACTTGGCTTCAAGAACACCCACGACATCTATATACATGGAGAAGCCAAGGAGGTGACACGAAAAACCAAATAGACTACATAACCATAAACAGGAGATTCAGAAATGCAGTGGTTCAATGCAAAACCTATCCAAGTGTCGACTGTGGAAGCGATCACCTCCCAGTCATCTGCAAACTAAGGGTGAAACTCCGGAGACTGAAAAGCCTAGTGCAGCACCAAGACTGCAATACAACACGCTCGTGAATGACCTCAAACTGCAGAAAAAATACACTGACAGCCTGAAAAACAAATACGAAGAACACATTTTAAAAGGAAACTCGAAATGGAACTCACTAAATGAAGCGATAGTAACATCAGCAAACAGACGCAGAAGAAAAAAAACGAGTGGATGACTGAAGAGATTCTCGACATGATGCAAAAGAGACAGAAAACGAAGCAAAGACATAGAATGAAATACAGGAAACTACACAAGGAAATAAGGAGCAAATGTAGACAGGCTAAAGAGGAATGGCTCAATGACAAATGTGCAGAAGTAGAGAGATTGAGAAGGACTAATAAAGCAGACATGCATAAAGAAATAAGAGAGCTGACAGGGCAAAAAACCTGCTCCTCGACATGATGTATAAAATCCAAGGATGAAACTATCATATTAGAGAAAGAGGAAATACTCTAGCGATGTAAAGAATATATAAAAGATCTTTTCCACGAAAAGAGAGAACAACCGATAACACACAAAGATGAGGATGGACCGGAAATATTAAAGTCCGAAGTAGAAGCTGAAATGATTAAACTAAAGAGAAACAAAGCAGCTAGCCCAGGCAGTATTGTAATATATTTGCTGACAGCCTGGAAGAATTCGGTGTAGAGAAAATTACAGAAATCATAAATGAAATTTATAACAGACGACCTAAGCAAATCGATTTTTATAGCACTGTCTAAGAAACCAGGTGCAAACGAATGCGAACTTCACTGAACACTCAGCTTTTTGAGTAACATTGCAAAACTGATCATTCGAATCCTGATGAATAGAGCAAGAAGCAGAATCAGGCCAGTGATAGGACAAGAACAGCGCGGGTTCGTCAAAGACGCTGGAACAAGGAACACCATATTTATGATTAGGATGCAATAATCGAAAAAACAATGCAAATGAGAAAGGACATGGACTTATGTTTTATCGATTATGCAAAGGTGCTCGACAAATTACGCTACAAAATATTGATAGAAATGCTCTGCAATCTCGACATATTTGGGAAAGACATAAGAGTAATCAAGAATCTCTACTGGCAGCAAACCACCTGTATACGGACAGGTAAGGAATTCAGCAGATATGCAAAGATAGAAAGGAACGGAAGACAAGGATGTTTCTTTTCATCGGATCTATTCAACTTGTACAGCGAGACTATTCTGAGAGCCTTAGATGTTATGTCAGGATTCGTCATCGGAGGCCACGGATGATACAGTGCTGATAGCACACACGGAAAGGAAACTATAAGACCTTCTACAGAAGGTAGCTGAAGAGAGTGAAAAGAAAGGAATACAAATAAACTGAAAGAAAACAGAATGCATGGGCATCGGCAGCCCAAAATGCTAAATACAGGTGGGTGATACTAAAATCAAGCAGGTACAAAATTCAAATAACTGAAAATTGTTTAAACAGAAGACAGAAAAAAGAACACAGAGATCCGAAGGCGAATTTGGAATGGCAAAGAACGCATTCCAGAAGCTGAGTAGAGTATTAAGAGACAGAAAAGATTTTACTAGAAACAAAGGAGAGGGTACTTGACTACTATGTGATATCAGTTCTTCAATATGGCAGTGAATGCTGAAAAATCTCATCGAAGATAAAGGAAACACTTGAACGGATATCATGGATCGAGCATGTGAGCAATGGTGGGGTTTTGGAAAGGACGGAAACGAAAAGCCAATTAATACTGAGCATCAGGAAGAGACAGTTCCTGAGACATGCAATAAGGAAGGAGATCTTGGAGTATCTGGTACTAACAGACCAGATAGAGTGAAGGAGAGACGGGGAAAACAGCATGTAACGTACTTGACTGGCCTGAGCAGGTGAATGGCAGAACAGGAGCTGTGAGGTGTAACAGGAGAAAGTTTGCTAAGAACTACCAGGGATAGGGAGACGTGGAAGACCATGATCGCCTACGTCCTGAAAAGACAAGGCACATAGAAGAAGAAGAAGAAGAAGAAGAAGAAGAAGAAGAAGAAGAAGAAGAAGAAGAATCTTGGAATTTTTGAGATTTGTGCGATGATCCGTTTTACAGCTGATCATAGAACAGCCACATGTCTATCGCAATTTATCCTCTGAACATTATTAACAATAAAACCGGTATTCAAAATATATATTCTTAAAACCGGTATTCAAAATATATATTCTTAAAACCTCCAGTTGCCTTTTCAATTTGTTTATCGTGTGGGATATAGAAAAAAAATAACTTTCTTTGGTAAAATTAAAGGAGTTTAAAAATTGTCCATATTGTCCATTGACTGAAGTGTTTTCAGCCACTTCATTAGCCTTTTTCAAATATATGACGAATATTTTACCATCTTTTAGTGCTTAATGAAATGTTTCTAGTCTTGATGCGGTTGTGGAGCTAAAGAACTATACAGGCAGATTGAACTAAACCGATCAGGCCAAAAAGTAGGGATGAGAAAGTAGACAATCAGCCTGGGAGGCAACATAATTCCATCTCAGTTTGCCGTCAAGGATGGATCACACACAATCACGGAAATGCTAAAATTTCTAGGACCATCTTATTTAGAATGAACACTACTGATAAGACTATAATATTGACATACAGAATAGGATTTCTCATCAAAAGCTTTGTTATGGCTTTGTGTCAATACGGTGATGATACTGTTTCCATCCACATTTCTTTGCGATTTTGGCTTAGATTTTGACATTTGCTTTTCTTCCAGAATTGCTTCTTCCAGATTTCTTCGACAAAGAATAATATCGGGAAATTATTTTTTTCAATGCATCTTTTGATAAAGTGTTTCTTATTTCTGTGTGAGTGGGCGGATATTAGTAGCATTTTGTAATTCCTGATTTGGTGTATATTTGTATTTTTGTCCGTATTTTTGTCGTCCGGTTGCAAACTTTACCAAAGCTGAGGGCTTCTAGTTGCATATCCGATATATTGATTTTGGATAAGTTGGTAAGTAAATATTTTCTGCCGATCCTAAACCATTTGCTATTAGTAATTCATTTATTTAGTTTATTGTGAGATTTATAGATATGTGTTTGTTGTTGTAAATGTTGTGGATCTTCGTCGCCAATTCGTTGTGGATCTTATTGTGACGAAACTTTGCCGCAAAGTTGTAGTGACGGGTTTGTTCGGAAGTAAGACACGGATCACAGGTAGGTTCAAAACAGTGTATTAGTATAACAAGAACATAGATACAAAGTAAGTATTAGTAATAAGTAAATAGAAATAAGTAAGTCCGAATGGTACAGTTGCGCTGCTTATTGCCTGAATTGTAGCTGGCTTTAACTGCGTACTCGCTGTCGTACTTAACCGCCTCCCGTACTGACTGTTATATAACAAAAAGAAGAGTCCATTCCTCGTACGAGGGCACCATAACAGTAAATGACTGAGTTTTTTTATGAAATTCTTATCATGTTTGTGGGGAGCATTTCCTGCAATTTCCTCTACTCAAAAATTATTCCATAATGTTTATGCAGACTCGTCAAGACGTCGCACCATATTTTCCCTTCTTATAACCCCGAATTTCTGAAATCTTCTGAACATGAATTGAAGAAGAGAGAACGTGTACTTTTCCAAAAGGCTTACATTAGAAAATTATTTAAAATGATAAATTCACGGTTTCCGAGTCCCTCTCAAGTAGCAACAAATCATATTAATATGATATGTCATTTCTGTTTCAATCCATATTCTAAACCCTGCTAACCTAGATTTTGAAATATCAGATTCTTATGAATTTCGCCTTTTTTTTCTTTACAAGATTAAAATGTAGCTTTGCTTATACTTCTAGGATGAGTTAATGTAACTATTTACACTGTTTACATTAGTGGTTCTTAAACATTTTTCTGTTATTTCCCGCTACACCCAGTTCAACCATCCAGATTTCCCACTTTATGTGTAGGAGAAAAAGAGTAGTTAAAACACACTGAGACTATTTACTAATTTATTTTTCAAATGTACAAATATACTGATAAACTCATATTTACAGAGTAAAGTGGATAGAGAGCAGTTAGTAACAACTAAGCATAGCCATAGAGAGCGGTTAGTAACAAATAAAAGGACTTTTGTTTGCTCTTCTACTTCATAATTAAATTAGTGAGAAGGGTGATGCTGCTTCTTGTGCACCTGTGTATCAATATCAGGGTGAGTTTTGTCAAGGTTTTTGTGTCACATTACACCTCCAGTCGGTTTCGTGCTTTGGGCTTGATTGTGAGTAAAGTAGAAAATCCTGGCTCACAAAGGTAGGTTGTGAAAAACAGACAGTCTCTCTCTCTCTCTCTCTCTCTCTCTCTGCCTCTCTCTCTCTCTTCCCCTCTCTCAGACATGAGAAAATCCATCTGCGATTTTTTTCATGTATTAGGTAGTGTAATTATTTTCTCCCTGGTAGCTTCATATTTTCCCCCAGGGTGAAATTTCCTCCAGTTTGGGAGTCGCTGGTTTACATTGTTCGAACTGAAGAAGGCCGGAGACTGCAATGGCTGAAAGGTCTTAAATATGACAATAAAGACGAAGACAGCAGTCAAAATAATGTAAAAATGTCAACGGTTAATGTAATTCTGCTATTAAATAATATTTTAACATCTTTGTTCGAACTTAAATTTTAAGCATCTCGAATCGAGACATTGAAATTAGTTTTACTTCTGCACTGTTATTTCCTCAATTCATTATAAAACACATTTATATGAATAAATTGCGATTTTTGTATATTTATTTCAAACCAGTCTTTAATTAAGTCTGGTTTAGATGTTGAACTAGACTCTTCTTATATAGAATAAGATTTCTTCTGGAGCGGATAAAATAAATTTCTGTAAATAAATTATACCTAATATCTTTTGTTAAACCCAATATGTAAGCACCTATGTTTAAATGCTGAAGTAGTATGAGCATCCAGAGAATATGATTATTTCTACAAAGTGTAATATAAATTCATATGTATAATTTTAACTTGAGTGATTCGATTGAATGGGAAGACTAAAATGGCAAAATTACATTTCCAGCTGCCACTTTTTACCAAAAAAGTCTATGAGAATTCTAACATACAAGCGAGAACGCAATTTCTATTTTTAGAGGATAATGGAAATTTAAGTCTAAACGGTTGAGTAAAATTCTTTCCCTTATAATTCTCTATCTTAGAGTATATTATTGAACTTATTTTACTCAATTTAATCTCTCTCTTTCTGACCCAAAAGATAAGTGTCCCTTTTGTTACTATTTTCCTTACAACATTGTCGTTACTTACATACTATGTTCATAGTACTCACAGCATCATTTTGTAGACCCACATCTTTATTGTTTCAAGTCTCTCCATCTGTGAAGAAATTTTTCAGCATTTATTGCCATATAAGAGGAATTTATCTAAACTTGTTTATAAATGGAACTTTGTCTGTGTGTGTGTGTGTGCATGTGTGTGTATGTGTGTGTCCGTTACCTATAGACTCCGAAACGGCTGAACCGATTTTCTTGAAAATTTACACAGTTTTACTAAAAGCGTCTTCGAGTGTTCTTAGCTAGGTTTTGTGTCGAGGTATCCCCGATAAATAACGAAAATCGATAATCGAAAATATCGGGTTATAGAAGGAGTGGTCCGATTTTAATCAAATTTGATACACTCATAGACAAAGACATAAGAAATGATATCCAGAAGTTTCAAGGCTGCAGTTGTTACAATAGTGCAGAAAATCAATAATATATATATATATATATATATATATATATATATATATATATATATAAAAGGCAAGATGTTTGTGTGTGTATGTCTGTTTATCTGCCTGTATGTACTTTTTCAGCTCTTTTCTTTTAGTTTTTGCTTCGGGTTTGGCTCTAAGTAGGTATAATTGTAGTTCTAAGTCTCAGCCATGATACCATTTACTCAGAGGACTTATTTAGCCTTCAAAATTCAGTTTACGACGAAAAAACTTATTTGATATCGATACCAGGAACTCAAAATTTGACTTACATCCATTCATTTTTCTTTCAGTCTACGGTTTCGCTTTAACTGGAAACAACTATTGTTTTTTAGTCTTTCGTGCCTTTCACACGAACACATGTGACCTTCAAGACATTATTATAGGTTCTACACTGTTTCTAATCTTCATCAATGATCGTCCTGATATCATTAGTTCCCAAGTAGGCATCTATGAAAGTGACACCACCATTTACTTCCGTCTCAATAGGAAATCTGCGAAGGCTGACAAAGTAAACTTGGCTGCTGCTCTTGAAATAGACCTCTAATCATTGGTTAACTGGGGTAAGAAATAGCTTGTAAATTTTAATACCTCCAAAACAAAACTTCTCTCCTTTAAACACCGTATGGAAAACTTTTCTACCAGGCATCAGCATGGCTGATGCAAGCATCATTTGAGAGCAACAGCCTGTACCTCTTTGGTCTCACTTTTTCAAATAACCTAAAGTGAAACGAATATATCAGATATATAGCTGCATCTACTGCTAAAAAGCGTTGGTCTCTCTGTCGGACCAGAATGTTTTAAGCGTCAGTATCGATCGTGCACATTTATAAATTTTCCATTCGTCCGTGCATTGAATACTGTTGTCATATATGGTCTGGTACTCGTACTATTTATCTCGAGAGTCCCGACAAAATCCAAAGAAGGATCTTTTTTTTTTTAATCATCTCACACCAAGCAAGGCATTCCACTGCCACTATTGCGCATGGGGCTACATAGGGGAAGGTAAAGAGAAGGAGTGGTTAGACATAGGGAATGTCAGGAGGAAGGTGACAGATGAGTAAGGATACCGAGGATGAGGGTTGGGCAGATGGGAAGAGTGTTTGATAGAATGGGAGCAGGTTAGTGTGTTAGGAGGTGTCTATTGACCTTACATTTAAACTCCTGGAGATTGTAGCCGTCGGGAAGTGCGAGGAAAGAAACTGTTGGAGTAGAAGTTGCGGTTGCATTTTATCGGTTTCACTGTAAAAGGGTGGGATCTAGTTGCTAATCTAGTATCTCGTGCAAATTCGTATTTAGGGGGCACCAGTGATCTAAGTTCATCGGAACAGAAGCTGTGAAAGTATTTATAGAAGAGACACAGGGAAGCCACGTCGCGCCGGTGGGAGAGAGGCTGCAGGCGGTCTGCCAAATCGGTATCTATCACATTAGAGACCATCCTCTGAACCTTATCGAGAAGCCCGAGGAATTTAATCTGTAATTTAATCGGTCCTAACTTAGCATCTCGACTTCAGTCACTTTCTCACCGACGTGACGTGTCTTCCCTTTATCTTTTTTACAAATATTTTCATGGCATTTGCGCTGACGCGTTTTTTCTCGGATGCTCCGACCAAGTGGATTTAAGTCTGCTACTAGATTGGCATCGCGGTCCCACCCTTTTACTTTTGAAATAGTTAAATGTAATCGCCATTTCTTTTCCAACAGTTTCTTTTCTCAGAGTTTCAGTTTACATGCTTCCCTGATAGCTACAATCTCCAAATTTTTAAATGCAGCTTCAATTGTAGTTTTTTTTTATCTTCTTGAATTCAGTTAATTTTTTATTCTTCTTTCAATACGCCTGTATATTTTTCTCTCACTGTTACCCCTGCGCATTAGTGGCAGTCTCACCTTCCCTGGGTAAAATTATCATATATATATACACTACCGGTCATAATTATTAGGTCACCCCAGTATTTAAAAACTATGTATTTCATACAATGCTTTAGAATTTATTGCCAAGTGAATAATTGTAAATGTAACTAAAATCATCCTTTTGTTACTATTGCACAATAACATGCGCATCAAATGAATTTTGAAGTATTAAATAATTACCTTTATTGCAGTTTCATTAATGAAAGAATGAAGAAATTTTAGAGTGATTCGGACGAGTTTATCTGTACTTCTTTGTCTTCTAAAACTTTGCAAAGTAATAATAACAAAAGAACCATTCTATTTTCATTTCGCAATAAATACTAAAAAATAGTATGAAATACATCATTTCTTAAAAAAAAAACTGGGGTTGCCTAATAATTATGGCCGGTAGTATATATATATATATATATATATATATATATATATATATATATATATATACTTATTCTGATTCTGTCGGTCGTATTGTAGTTTTAGAGATATGGGTTAGGAGAGGTGGCTTAGTTTAAGACAGATTTCTTATTTATTTTGTCTGGATGTGGGGGAAATGGCGTCGCTGTTAATGAGAACGATGTAAATAAATGTTGTGTAGGGAGTTTAGAATGGTCTAGTTGTCCGTTCATGGTTCTAGTGATGCTGCTATTGGGTTGAGAGAAGGGTGTGGGGTAGCTTAGTTTTGTGCTGGTAGCTTTTTTGTTTAGTTTAGGTAATTTATATTGGAATATATGTTTTTTTTTTGTTTTTTTATGCAGTGCCGATAGTTTTTATTTTACTACTATAAATATATATATATATATATATATATATATATATATATATATATATAGTAGTAGTAGTAAAATGAATCGACTATAAAGCTATCAACAAGAGATTCAGGATTGCAGCTCTATTACTGCACAACATATCCTGAGTGTGGAAGCAACCACCTCCTTGCTATATGTACGCTTAAGAATTAAACTAGAGAAACTGAAGAAGCCTTAGGCGTTACCCAAATTGCAATACAACAGACTCCTGTACGACTCAAAGCCTAAGGAAAAATATAGGGACAGTTTGAATAAAAGATTCGAGGGACAAAATGGAAACGGAAAATCGAAATGGAACACAGTAAGAAAAGCTTTACTAATATCAGCAAACTGCATAATACCCAAGAAAAATGGACGATGAAGAAAGGAACAAAAAAATGGATCACAAATGAGATTCTCGACTATGCAAATGAGACAAAAAAAAAGAAAAGAAAAATGCCAAGACATGGAATGGAAAGTAGAAAAACCACACAATTGAATGAAGAACAAATGCCGACGGGCTAAAGAAGAATGGCTCAACGAAAAATGTGCAGAAATAAAAAGACTGAGTATCACAGATAAAGGGGATATACATAAAAATAATAGAATTAGCAGGACAAAAATATGCTTATCAACAAGATCCATAAAATCCAATGATGGAACGCTCATATTAGAGAACGAAAAATACTTTAGCGATGGAACGGATATCTCTGAGATCATTTTTTTTTAAATCGTACCACCTCCGAGCAAGGCAATAACGCCACTGATGTGCAGGGGGCTACGTAATAGTGAAAAGATTGGAAAAGAGGAAGCCGGAAACCACATCCTAAACAGGGAACAAGGGATGAGCCTCTTAACCTGTTCAATAGACGAGGGTGGAGTGTGAACCGGGCGATAGATAGATCTATCTACTCCAATTGAAAAAAAAAAAAACAAAGTGAGAAGATTGGAAGAGAGAAAGCTGGAAACCACATCCTAAACAGGGAACAAGGGATGAGCCTCTTAACCTGTTCAATAGACGTGGGTGGAGTGTGAACCGGGCGATAGATAGATCTATCTACTCCAATTGAAAAAAAAAAAACAAAGTGAGAAGATTGGAAGAGAGAAAGCTGAAAACCACATCCTAAACAGGGAACAAGGGATGAGCCTCTTAACCTGTTCAATAGACGTGGGTGGAGTGTGAACCGGGCGATAGATAGATCTATCTACTCCAATTGAAAAAACAAAAACAAAGTGAGAAGATTGGAAGAGAGAAAGCTGGAAACCACATCCTAAACAGGGAACAAGGGATGAGCCTCTTAACCTGTTCAATAGACGTGGGTGGAGTGTGAACCGGGCGATAGATAGATCTATCTACTCCAATTGAAAAAGAAAAAACAAAGTGAGAAGATTGGAAGAGAGAGAGCTGGAAACCACATCCTAAACAGGGAACAAGGGATGAGCCTCTTAACCTGTTCAATAGACGTGGGTGGAGTGTGAACCGGGCGATAGATAGATTTATCTACTCCAATTGAAAAAACAAAAAAAAAACAAAGTGAGAAGATTGGAAGAGAGAAAGCTGGAAACCACATCCTAAACAGGGAACAAGGGATGAGCCTCTTAACCTGTTCAATAGACGTGGGTGGAGTGTGAACCGGGCGATAGATAGATCTATCTACTCCAATTGAAAAAAAAAAACAAAGTGAGAAGATTGGAAGAGAGAAAGCTGAAAACCACATCCTAAACAGGGAACAAGGGATGAGCCTCTTAACCTGTTCAATAGACGTGGGTGGAGTGTGAACCGGGCGATAGATAGATCTATCTACTCCAATTGAAAAAACAAAAACAAAGTGAGAAGATTGGAAGAGAGAAAGCTGGAAACCACATCCTAAACAGGGAACAAGGGATGAGCCTCTTAACCTGTTCAATAGACGTGGGTGGAGTGTGAACCGGGCGATAGATAGATCTATCTACTCCAATTGAAAAAGAAAAAACAAAGTGAGAAGATTGGAAGAGAGAGAGCTGGAAACCACATCCTAAACAGGGAACAAGGGATGAGCCTCTTAACCTGTTCAATAGACGTGGGTGGAGTGTGAACCGGGCGATAGATAGATTTATCTACTCCAATTGAAAAAACAAAAAAAAAACAAAGTGAGAAGATTGGAAGAGAGAAAGCTGGAAACCACATCCTAAACAGGGAACAAGGGATGAGCCTCTTAACCTGTTCAATAGACGTGGGTGGAGTGTGAACCGGGCGATAGATAGATCTATCTACTCCAATTGAAAAAAACAAAAACAAAGTGAGAAGATTTCTACAGCAGAAAAGAACAACAGGCAATACAAAGAAATACCAACGTTCCGGAAATATTAAAAACCGAAGTGGGAGCTGCATTAGCCAAATTTAAAAGAAACAAAACGTCAATAAAGATGCTCTTGGCCTTAGACGATTTCAGCAAAGTGAAGATTGCAGAAATAATTAATGAAATCTATTACTCCAGTTATATACCAAAAGATCTAAGCAGATATATTATCACAGCACTGTCTAAGAAACCAGGTGCAAATGAATGGGAACTCTACAGATCAATGAGCCTAATGATCCATATAACAAGACTCATCATCCGAATTCTCCTAAATAGAGTGCGCAGAGATAGGACAAGAACAGTGCGAGTTCGTCTGAGACACCGGAACAGGGCTTGGGATAGGAAATTAAGAATTAAAATCGCCCTTCTTCTTCATGTTTACAAAAAATTCACGAGGACATGTGAAATCCTGGTTTTTCCCAAATAAAAAAAGGATTGACCATGTGCTTCAAGAAAAATTCGAAACCGGATTTCGCAAGTAGATGTTAAATTGATTTTCTTACCAATGGGAGCGATTTGCAAGACCATAAAGACTTCAGTTCGAAAAAATCTAAATGCTATAAATACTTCGGTCAGCGTCAGCCAGACAGTCAGAGATAGAAGTAGGAGAGACGACAAGCTAAAATGTAACAAGGCAAAGAATTTCAAGTCGACCCGAACATAAGGTCGCGGCGCACATCGACTTCTTTTTCCTTCTTTCTTGTGTGCTGATTCATTTTACATCTTCTCCATCCAAAGACATTCCTACGAAACAAACGCTTTTACATACACTCTTTCCAACAAATTACTACTACGAACATTTTCTACAACTCTTGATACCCTTAACTTTCTCATTGAACTTTTAACTATTAACTATTCTTGTTATTCCTTTCTTTTAATGAATTTCTATTTTAACATACAAATGTATATTTTCATTTTTCCACAATTCCGCACTAATCACACCTTCCAACCTGTTCACAATCTTCTGGTGAAAACCTTCTGATAATTCTGATGATGAGAACGAATAAATTTTTAAGCAGTAGGGAGTTTGGTTATGTATAACACAAGGCCGAATTAATAAACATTAACCCTCTCCCTATAGTTACAAGGGAACACGATATTTAGGCTCAGGATGTTACCGGAAAGACCATTAAAAATACAGAAGGGCGTGTACCTGTTTTTGGAAGACTAAGCAGAGGCGTTCGTAAAAGAACGCCACAAGGACTTACTAGCGCTGCTCATCAACCTTGACATATTTGAGAAGAACATTAGAATAATCAGGAATCTATAATGGCAGAAAGCTCCCTGCATACGGAAAGGAAATGACTTCAACATATATACAAATATAGAAAGCGGAATAAGACAAGGATGTGTCATCTCATCGGATTTATTAAACCTATATAAACAGCCGAGTTCGAATTCCAGTTGAATCCATTGTATTCACTTACGCGCAAATACCCTTGGGAAAGGTATTAATCCGTCTCTTCCTTCCAGTTATGGGTTAAATAACAGGACAGATTGGGTTCTGTAGCCTTGGTCGGCAACCAGTCTACCACAGAAAGCAATGGCAACCTACTGCGGGATAATCTTCTGCCCAGTCAGTCATGTCTCTTTCGAGACATGATCGCCCAAGCTTGTATCACGTATGGCACTTAACTGACTGACTGAATATAATAGTTGAACATATGATTAAGGCCACTACTGGGCATAAAGTGGGGGATCAGTTTTATATTGTTATGAAGTAATAAACTGATCCCCCACTTATTACTATATAATAATATAATACATATATTCCCTTTCTAGCTATGAGTCAAATAACAGGACAGATTGGGTTCTATAGCCTTGGTCGGCAACCAGTCTACCGCAGAAAGCAATTTCAACCTACTGCGGGATAATCTTCTGCCCAGTCAGTCATGTCTCTTTCGAGACATGATCGCCCAAGCGTGTATCACGTATGGCACTTAACTGACTGATATAAACAGAAGAAATTACAAGAAAACTAGAAGTCATACCAGGATTCGTCATTGGCGGTCATATTCATGACAATATAAGTTATGCAGATGACACAATGTTGATATTAGACACGGAAACGGAAATGGAAACTACAAGTCCTTCTACAAAATGTAGCAGAGGAAAGACAAAATATAAGCTATAAGAAGATAGAATGCATGGTCATCATCAAAGAAGTGAAGCCCAAAATGCCAAATACAGGCCGGGGATACTAAAATCAAGCAGGTACAGTAAATTAGATATCTGGGAAATGTTTTAACAAAGGATGGAAAGTGCAACACTGAGATTCGAAGAGGTATAAAAGCTAAGGAGAGTATTAAGATACAGGAAATATTCACTGGAAACAATAAAAGAAGTACTGAGCTGTTACGTGATATCTATCCTCCTGCATGGCAGTAAATGCTTGACAATCTTCTCAAAGATGAATAAGAGGCAAGAAGCAACATAAATGTGCTTTTTTTAAAATGATGCTGAGGATCCCATGGGCTGAACATGTGAGCAACGACAAGGAGAACTTATACTTAGCATCTGAAACAAGCAGATGAAATTTCTGGGACACGGGATGAGGAAGGAAAACTTAGAAAATCTGATACTCACAGGGCGGATAGAGGGAAAGCGGGTCAAAGGAACACAGCTCGTGATATATTTGATGAGCTTAAGCAAATAGCTCACTGAGAAGGGTTTAGTAGAAATATCAAGAAAAATATATTAACAGCTACAAGGGAAAAGAATATGTATGACCGTCTTCGTCCTAAAGGGACACGGTACATAAAATGAGTATACTGGTATAATAGTTATTGTGTACCTACTTTTTCAGCCCTCTGTATTAAGTCGTTATACTTTGTCTTCAAAGAAATTTTCTAAAAAAATACTTTTTCAAAAACAATATTATACAGATTAGTGAATCATTGGAAGGTATTTATTGATAATACATAATCTATAATTTTATTGTCTATGCCAGTAAAATGTTGGTGACGCCGTTTAAGGGCAAATAACCGATGCGAATTTATTAATTACAATCTATGCCGTTATAAAATTTATAAAAAGGGTAACAAACGAGCAAGCGCCAATATTTTAGCGTTTTAGTTTCTTAAATACGAAACCCTCTTAACTTAATTTATTTAATTCAATATTAGCTTAATTCATTAATTTCTTAATGCGGTATAATCTATCTTCGTATACTCGACACCTCCACGGGCTTTCTAAAAAATATCGAAAAACGCTGTTTAGATAATTTAAATGCCTTTGAACTTAAATTTCGGTTCTGTTTGAAAGATATTAGCTTAAAAGAAATCCAAATTAAAAGAAAAAATGTTCGTATATAAATAAACGTTTTAGTCATTCATAAAACATTATCTTCGCCACTCATCAACTCATCGAACCGCCATTGCATACGCTAAATGCAAACAACAAATTTAATATTCTCTTAAAATTCTTACATGTATCCACTAAATGTGCTTTAAAGTCTATTAGTAAATTTAAGAATTAATTCACTGAGATTTCAAACGAACAGCAGCGGGATTAATTCCAAAATCGCACTGAAAATTTCCAAGTCATTTTTTAAAAAATTAAATATTAAGTGTAGAAATTTTTCTGCCCAATCCGAAAGAAAATAATCCCCAAACTTAATTTTTTTTTTAGTTTTATTGAATTATTTTTATTAAGATGCGGACCTAATTTTTTATATGTTCACATTTAATATTGCATAACTTTTTTTTTTTACTGAAATAATATCTTTAGAGATTTTTTTCTATAAAAATATAAAAAATTGGATGTACACAAAACAAATTAAAAAGTACACACCAGATATCGAAAAGGTGGGATGAAGCGTTCTTCCCCAAAAATATTTCCCCAAAGTCTTTTTAAATAAAAATATTTATTCAGTAGAAAAATTAATATATTAATGGATTAGTTGTGAAAATTTCATCTGAATCGGAAAATTCCCTAATTTGGAGAAATATTTTAAAACAGGGGTAACAATTTTGGGCATTTTTTCGAAAAAAAGCATTTATTTTAGTGGCAACTATCGTATACGATCTACGTTGTTTTATACAATTTTGGTGTAAACTTGAAAACAATCTTCTTAAAGGTTTCGTTGTATGAAATCAGGTTTTATGAGAATACTAGGAATCCCGAATTAAGAAATATATCGATTACGTAATCATAGCAGTGTTATAAACAGGGACTCGATATCGGTTATTTTCCGGTGAATCGATTTACTATTTCTATTGTAAAAAGAGAAGGGCCATACATCCCTTAAGTATCGGACAAAAATATTCAATAAATTTTCAGTGCGATTTTGAAATTCATCCTGTTACTATAGAAATAAAAATGATTTCCTCAATTCACAAAGTTTGGGAGATTTTTTAGCTGAATTTAAAGCATTGTTTTGTTAAATTCACAAAGTTTTTTGTGTTACTTTAAATTCAATATGAATTAAAATCATTAAAAATCACTAATTCCCTCTTCCTCTGGACACAAATCTCAATGTTGGATGTTAAAACACCAGGTGATGAGTAGATTTTGAATCCCGACTCATAAACAGGTTTAATATGTCTATGCAGATTAGTGGAGTTTCATAAGGGCAGACGGAATTTACCATCTATTTAATTAGATGAAATGTTTGAAGAATAAAAAAAAAAAAAGAAGTTTAATGCCATTTTTTAGTGTGAACCTTTCTTATTTTCAATAATTTTAATTTATTTTTTCATTTCAATTACGTGTAGATTATTTTTGCTATGGATGTACAAAAAGAGCATATTTCGGATATTTCGCCTTACTTGACTGCTATCTAATATCGGAAGAGGATTATGAATTCATCTAATTTCATATCTTCCATTCAGTTACTTTTTATAACTTGAACGCCATTTTTCGATTCAGCAAGTATTGGTGTTTTGTTTTTTCTACGCATGTCTCTGTTTTACTGCTTTTATTCTTGTATGTAAGATTGACCAATGCTTACTTCAATAATTAAGTGTAAGTCGTTACTTTTTATTATTTCAGAAACAAATGTTTGTCTTAATCCCCCTCCCAACTAGGAAAAATTTCAGAATTACGACAATACTATTTCATTCTCATAAAAGAATAATTTACTATATTTTTAAAAAATTTGCTATTAGATTAAAACTTTTCTTTTCACATAATTAATCTTAATTAAATTTGGGTTATATTTTTTTTATTGTAGCGCTTTAATGCCTTCAAAATTTAATAAAAGCGTATAAAATAATAATAGAAATACATTCTTAAATGAATGTTTCAGCAAAATGTATTTTTAAACAGAAATAACAAATTCTTCGTTATTGCACTGCTGGTCTTCTGTATTTCTTTAAGTTTTATTTTACTTATATTTTATATTTTTATTCTCTGTCGATGACGCTTGTGTGAAGCAGTAGAGCAGTCAGAGAGAGCTGCGTACACGAAGGAGTCGTTAGCCAGTCTCTGTATCTTCAGTCAATATGTTTGGACTTTATATTGTCTTAAAACTCCAACGCAGCCCACATGGTCACACCTCTTTAAACAGGCACTCTTGCTTTTTCAGCTTGTCTCCTTGTTGACCATATCAACGACCGGATGTATCTGGTTGTCGCTTGTTTTTTTCTGTTGCATTTTGTTGACATCATCTACGGCAAGATATATCTGTCAATCCCACCCGGTGGTCCATTGCCTTTTAAGCGGGTTGTCGCCTGTTTTTTTTTTCTTTTTCTGTTGCATTTTGTTGACATCATCTACGGCAAGATATATCTGTCAATCCCATCCGGTGGTCCATTGCCTTTTAAGCGGGTTGTCGCCTGTTTTTTTTTCTTTTTTCTGTTGCATTTTGTTGACATCATCTACGGCAAGATATATCTGTCAATCCCACCCGGTGGTCCATTGCCCTTTAAGCGGGTTGTCGCCTGTTTTTTTTTTTCTGTTGCACTTTGTTGACATCCTCTACGACCAGATATTTCTATCAACCACATCCTTGTCGTTTGTCAACCACATTCTTGTCACTTTGTCAAATTTATCTATGGTCGGATGTACCTGTCAATTACACCCACAGTTCAAGGTTACATATTACATACTATTGAAAATATAATGTATATGTATATGCATATCAGTCAGTTGAGTGCCATACGTGATACACGCTTGGGCGATCATGTCTCGAAAGAGACATGACTGACTGGGCAGAAGATTATCCCGCAGTAGGTTGCCATTGCTTTCTGCGGTAGACTGGTTGCCGACCAAGGCTATAGAACCCAAGCTGTCCTGTTATTTAACCCATAACGGGAAGGAATAGGCGGATTAATACCTTTCCCAAGGGTATTTGCACGTAAGTGAATACAATGGATTCAACTGGAATTCGAACTCGGCTGTTTATATAGGTTGAATAATTCCGATGAGAGGACACATCCTTGTCTTATACCGCTTTCTATATTTGTATATATGTTGAAGTCATTTCCTTTCCGTATGCAGGGAAATATGTGTCAATCTAGTCAGTTAAGTGTCATCCGTGATACACGCTTGGGCGATCATGTCTCGAAAGAGACATGACTGACTGGGCAGAAGATTATCCCGCAGTAGGTTGCCATTGCTTTCTGTGTTAGACTGGTTGCCGACCAAGTCTATAGAACCCAAGCTGTCCTGTTATTTGACTCATAGCTAGAAAGGGAATATATGTATTATATTATTATATAGTAATAAGTGGGGGATCAGTTTATTACTTCATAACAATATAAAACTGACCCCCACTTTATGCCCAGTAGAGGCCTTAATCATATGTTCAACTATTATATTCAGTCAGTCAGTTAAGTGCCATACGTGATACAAGCTTGGGCAATCATGTCTCGAAAGAGACATGACTGACTGGGCAGAAGATTATCCCGCAGTAGGTTGCCATTACTTTCTGCATTGTACACGACTAAGTGAAATTTTATTAACAATTCTCGCAAACTTTTACAGAACATTTTACATATATAAGTGTATTGTCATTGAAAATGGATATTTAGAAATGTAAAACTCTCCTTTTAAATATTTTTGGGTAAGTAAATCTATCTTTTAAGACACTTCCTCTCTTTCATCTAGTGTTTAAGAACTCCCCGTGAAAAGTATTTTAACACGTGTAATTAAAATTGCAAGAAGCCAGCATAAGTAATTTACTTCTAGCGTCAATCTTGACGAATAGTAAACAGTACTTTCATTATTTAATGTGAATGTCAGTGGTATAAAATCACCGGGCCATTTCCACAGATACAGTTTTTATTAATAAATACATTTTAATAAATAAATTCTAATTAAATTTGAATAATTAATATATTTTGTAGTTAATTCAATCATTGCTTATGGCATGACGATCTGATATAATCTGAAAGTGAACAGACAGGCGTCTGTATGGATAAAACGAATTTGACGTACGGAACAATTGTTTAAAAGAAGAATTGAAGAGGAAATTCATTGTTAATGACGAATTCCATTAGAAGTTTTATCAATGCTTTTGCGAGATTAATTAAATGTCGGTTGGACAAATTTCTTTAAATTCTTTTTTTATCTTATCTTTTTTAAAACTTTTAATTAGATCGGTTGATCCAAAAGTGTTTAGTCAAATGTCAATATTATTCGAGGAATTTAAAAGAAGACAAAGAATCATAACGTTTCAGAAATATTTAAGAGATTTGTACTCTGTTTATAACACTGAAAAGTTATTAACACATCCTGTCTTGTTCTGATACTTCACTCTCTTAACATAATTGTTATTATAAACGCAGTTTTTCGGCTGCTGCATTATTCAGTCCTCGTCAGAACAATCTGAAATATTATTAGCTCGGAAGGTCCGGGCTAATAATATTTCAGTGATTCAATCACTTTCCCGACTCCGTAACGTAGGTTTCCTGTGATTTTTCTATAAGGCATTTTATTGTCAATTGAGTTTTTCACTTTGTTGACGTGACTAGATTGGCAGTTAGGTCTCATCAATTTACTTACAAGTTGTTCTGTATAACCGTAAGTTCTATTCTAAAATTTTGTTTTCCTGCACTTCTTGCTTCTGAAACTCTTTCGGGCTACTTCATTTCACGTTGACTCAGTCAGTTAAGTGCCATACGTGATATACGCTTTGGGCGATCGTGTCTCGAAAGAGACATAACTGACTGGACAGAAGATTATCCTGCAGTAAGTTGCTACTGCTTTCTGCGGTAGACTGGTTGCCGGCCAAGGCTATAGAACTCAATCTGTCTAATTATTTAACTCATAACTGTAAGGAAGAGACGGATTAATACCTTTTCCCATGTGCGTAAGTGAATGCAATGGATTCAACTGGAATTCGAACTCGGTTCTCCGATTTGTCGATCCGAGTCGATATCCACTGCACCACAACGCACATCACGTTGACTACGATATTAAAAAAATTCAATTCAACTTCCCTCATCAACTTCTGTATCCTTTAATCACGTTCTTTTTATTGTCCTTTCTACCTTTCTACAGTTTTCTTCAGTCTCTATGACCCCCGTGCATCTTAAATTCGTTATCACCTTGCCTAGGTTAACATGATAAAAAAACTGTTAAGAATAAATTTTCAATTTATTCATGCACTACCGGCCATAATTATTAGGCAACCCCAGTTGTTTAAAAGAAATAATGTATTTCATACTATTTATAAGTGAATAATTTTAAATGAAAATAAAATGATTCGTTTGTTATTATTACTTTGCAAAATTTTGCAAGGCAAGAGAAGTAATGATGAACTCGTCCGAATCAGCCTAAATTTTCTTCGTTCTTTCAATGATGAAAATGAAATATAGGTAATTATTAAATATTTATAAATTCATTTGATGCACATATTATTGTGCACTATTAACAAAAAACCATTATATTTTCATTTACAATTATTCACTTGCAATAAATTCTAAAAAACAGTATGAAATACATAATTTTTATTACACTTGGGTGACCTAATAATTATGGCTGGTAGTGTATATATACCTGTTTTAATCTTTTCAAGGATTATTTCTGACGAAGACTGACGAATCGGTCAGCCGACATTTTGCATTTACTACTGCAATTATATAAATAATAGATTCATGTGTTCAAAGAATGTTGAATATTTATATTCTTCTAAGTTATTAGCGAGAAGACAGAGGGCAAGGGAAATTAGGCTCATGTTTTTTTAAGGGCATTAAAGTGAAATTAGTATAAGAATCGAGAAAAGTTTCGGTAAATCGTATTTAAAAATGAGACGCAATGCTCAGTGTCCATAGATATGCACCGATAAAAAATCTACACACTCAAATGTTGAGTACATATGAATACATATAAATGTGTGTAAACATTCAGATATAAATAAACTAGCAGTATAGCTCGGCGTTGCTCGGGTGTAACGAAAGCTTTAAAACTAATCCATGGTCCTGGAGCTAAGACTCAGCCTAAAGAATATTTATGTGAAGTTTGGTGACAATCGTATAAAAATTGTGGATTTGTATAAAAGGCAAACACACACACACACACACACACACACACACACACACACACACACACACACATCTTGCCTTATATATATATATATATATATATATATATATATATATATATATATTTACGCTCTCACACTCTGATTGAGCACTCTGGAAGAATGGGAGATTTTGAAAACAGTAGCTACTCCGGCATATACGCATCGCTCATTCAGTAATGAATTAGAGCACTATGGCTATTGGGCGTGTATAATGATATACGCGCTAAAAAGTCTGCCTTCTACCGAACACTCGTAGCCCAGAGGTAGAATCGCCGACTGACGCCTATTTGGTCGGGTTTCAATCCTGGGTTAAAAAGCAATCGGAGTCTAACCGTACTGATGAGCTGTGATACAGCGGAACAGATCTGTCTGCGGATGACTATATATATATATTATCGATTTTCTGCATTATTGTAAGAACTGCAACCTTGAAACTTCTGAATATCGTTTCTTATGTCTTTGTCTATGAGTGTATCAAGTTTGATTAAAATCGGACCACCCCTTATATAACCCGATTTTTTCGACTATGAATTTTCGATATTTATTGGGGGCACCTCGACACACAACCTAGCTAAGAACACCCTCAGATGATTATAGTACAACTGTGTAAATTTTCAAGAAAATTGGTTCAGCCGTTTCGGAGTCTATAGGTAACAGACACACACGCAGACAAAGTTCCATTTATAAATAAGTTTATATTAGATATATTTGAAAGATAGTATTAAAAGAAATGACAATAAGAAATCCTTTTATTCCCTTAAGTAACAGTATAAAAGGTAACATAAGCAAAAAGAATACCCCAAATTGCCAACTACAGGTCAGAAAAAATAAAAAATAAAAGAAGACACTTAAATACCTGGAAAGTATGAGTTTTCTTCACGTTTGCATCTTCTCGAGCATACCATCTCAGTCCATGTTATCCTCAGCATGCTTCTGTAGAACCACCCTTTTGATTGTTTTCATTCTTTAAGTAAGACGCCGTCCAACATTCGCTGTCATACAGAAGAATAAATATTCCA
Organism: Ascarosepion bandense; assembly: GCA_037127315.1. Classification (NCBI taxonomy): domain Eukaryota; kingdom Metazoa; phylum Mollusca; class Cephalopoda; order Sepiida; family Sepiidae; genus Ascarosepion; species Ascarosepion bandense. The sequence goes on along the minus strand of JBBBDQ010000701.1, from coordinate 3,815 downwards.
TAGCAGTCAAACACTCTTTTCTTTGTTTCTAATGAGATTTTCCCGTTTCTCAGTAGTCTGGTTAGCATCATTGCCCACGCCAATGCGCTCGGGTCATAGTGTCGCACCTTTTTTCCGCTAACAAAACGCTTTCCAGGTATTTTAGTGTCTTCTTTTACTTTTTAGTTTCTCCGACCTGTAGTTGGCATTTTAGGGTTTTCTTTTTTGCTTATGTTACCTTTAATAAAGTCATATCAGGGAATAAAAGGATCTCTTATTGTTATTTCTCTTAATATTGTCTTAAAATATATTTATTTATATCTGAATGTTTACACACATTTATGTGTATTCAGCATTTGAGTAAATTTGATTTTATCGGTGCATATGTTTGGACACTTAACCTTGCGTTTCATTTTAAATACGATTTACCGAAAATTTTATCGATTCTTATACTGATTTCACTTTAATGCCCTTGGGAAAAACATGAGACTAATTTCTCTTTCCCTCTGTCTTCTCACTAATAACTTAGTGGAATATAAATATTCAACATTATTTGAACACATGAATATATTATTTATATAATTGCAGCCGACCGATTCATCAGTCTTCGTCAGGAATAATCCTTGAAAAGAGTCAAATAGATGTAATGGAAACCAGATTTAAGACTTTGTGCAGATTTATATATATTTATATATATCGAATAGATAAAAAATTATACGCAAGTCAGAGCTAAGTGACGCGAAAAAACGTCAGTCGGCTGGTATTTCAGCAGCACGCTAATATTCGCAATTCATTATCTCCACGGGACAGGAGTTTGCAAAGTTTGTATCTCGCTGAATTCGAACTGACTGTCTCTTGCAATATCTATGGCCTAAATCACTTTTGTGGTGGCAGGCTATTTCAGCATGACTGTATCATTCAAAACGCTGGTCCCCGTCTCTTCTCAGGTCGTTTTCCACCCCAGTTTTAATAAAAAAAGGCACAAAAGCGGGGTGTTGAAGGTAGACACAGGATTTCTATTTCTCCCTCCTTATATACGTCTTACCATCTCGAAATGTAAGTAATATTTTTTTCTAATCGTGTCACCCCAAGCAAGGCATTCCACTGCCACTATAGCGCAGGGGGTTACATAGAGCGATTGGGTATAGAAAATGTCAGAAGGAGGGTGATAGACGACTTAGGATGTACATAGGGAGAGAGTTGGAGAGAGTGGGTGTGAGTTAGTGTGTTAGGAGGTGTCTATTGACCCTACATTTAAACTCCTGGAGGTTGTAGCCGTCGGGGAAGCAAGCATGCGGTAGGGAATTCCACAGGCGGGAAGTGCGAGGAAAGTAAGCTGTTGGAGTAGAAATTGCGGTTACATTTCATCGGTTTCACTGTAAAAGGGTGGGACCAAGTTGCCAATCTAGTATCTCGTGCAAATTCACATCTGGGGGCACCAGTGATTTAAGTTCGTCAGAGCAGAAGCCATGAAAGTATTTATAGAAGAGGTACAGGGAAGCCACGTCACGCCGGTGAGAGAGTGACTGCAGGCGGTTAGCCAAGTCGGTATCAATCACATTACAGATTTTTCGCTGTATTTTGTCAAGAACCCCGAGGAGAATAGCAGGGGTACCCGACCAGATGTGGCAGCAATACTCAATACACGGGCGGATGGTAGATTTATATAAGTGCAGGATAGATTCAGACGCAAAGGATTTCCGGGCCCTGCACAGTGAGCCGACTTTCATAGCAGCGGATTTAGCAATGGATTCGACGTCATTCCACTTGAGGTCCGCTGAGAGTGTCAGGCCCAGCAAGCGTAGTGTTTTACTCTCTGGGAGGCAAGCCTGTTCCATGCTAATGGGAGGGAGGTGCGGTTGTCTGTGGTGGTTAATTGACAGCAGCTTCGTTTTGGAAGAATTGAATTTTACGAGCCATTTCCTACTCCAATCCACCACGGATTGGAGGTCCTTTTCAAGCTCGGCAGCGAGGTTCGCCTTGTCATCATCACCAGATTTTTGATCGAGGCGAGCGTATACTGTGGTATCATCGGCGTACATGCCTACTTGTGATCTTATGGCATCGGGGAGATCATTGATGTAGATTAGAAAGAGCGTAGGACCTAGGATAGAGCCTTGGGGGACACCCGCGTTTGTAGGGTAGTTCTGGGAGGAATGTCCGTTTTATACCACCTTCAGTGTGCGTTTAAAGAGGAATGACTGGATTAAGTCCAACTAAAGTCCAGTTATGCCGTAGCTTCGCAGTTTCCGTAGAAGGCGGCATGCCATCCTTTGTCGAATGCTTTATAGATATCCAAGGCGACGTTTCGGGCTTCACCATTCTTGTCGAGAGCCTGGTATATATACTCGGTGATGGTCGTTAGCATATCAGCAGTAGACCTGGTGAAGCAAAAGCCATACTGTTTGTCCGAAAGGAGCCCGTGGGCTGTGAGATGCTGAACGACCTCGGCATTGATAATGGCTTCAAACACTTTTCCGAAGATCGAAAGAAGGCTGATGAGGCGGTAATTTGCGGGGTCCGAGGGTCAACTAGTGTTCTTGAATATTGGAACCACAGGCGATCCCTGGTGGCTCTTAGTACGTTTTCTCCTGTTACACCACGCAACCCTCGTTCTCTCATTCACCTGCTCAGATCTTTCAAATATGTTATCCGCTGCCTTCCTCTGTCTCTTTTTCCCTCTATCTGGCCTGTCAGTATGATGTTCTCCAAGCCCTCCTTCCTCATTGCATGTCCCAGGAACTTCAGTTGTCTCTTCCTGATGCTCACTATTAATTTTCTTTTCGTTGCCATTATTTCTAACACCTCATTATTGCTAACATGCTCGATCAATGATATCCGCAGCATCCTTCTGTAGAACCAAATTTCCGCTGCTTCAAGCTTTTCCTTCATCCTCGATGATATTGTTCAACATCCACTGCCTAGAATTCATAAACAGCATTATTGCATGTAGTTTATGTATGTACATTTGTGAATATATCTGTGTGAAATAGCCTGTGATCAAATTTATTTATTTTATTGACTTTTTGGAATTGTTGAGTCGGAAGTTTTGTTCTGTTGACCAAATACGATTTCTGTGTGAACAGTAAGTCTGCGAATAAATGTCTAACTTTTTCAATTTAATGCTATCGATTATAAAGTCACTCTAAGACTGAAGAGGTTATCAAATAACCTTAAGATTAAAGGTGTTAACAATTACGTTTGAGATCTCATATTTAAGAATAATTCATACAAATAGCAGCCGTTTGCTTACATCTGCGCAGAACAATCCAATTTTCATTCTAACTGTGCAAATAGATATTTTCATCATTCAGCAAATAAACATTGACATTTCTATTTAGTTTTTAATTTATATTTTAATGAAACACGAACGTTTAATAATATGAAATTCAGAGTATACATAGGTTTTCGGATGTATATACTAAAGAAATTTGTATAAATATAAGAGATACTGAAAAGTTCTCTGCACGACAGAGAAATTATTTTTAAGAAATTCTGATACCTGGTCTTATAGTAAAATTTTGGGAAATTCTCTGGAATATTTTCAAACTTATATATAAGTATGTAAAGTGTATTTTTCAATAGTATATGTTTGTGTACATGTAGTATCGTATTATAGAAATACATTTAAGTACTATAAATGTGTGTGTGTCTGTTGGTAAATTATGTCTCTTGCAGTAAGGTATAAAAGAACTACCATTTTAGCTATCACCATGTTAAGAAAATATAACAAGGAAATATTATGAGCTATTTTTTGTTAGGTAAGTACTTGCTGACAATACTATTATTCGGAATTACATTTACATTTCTTGGATAAAATATATATCTTGAAATGA